>JAQIUQ010001854.1:342500-461557 GCA_030378365.1 Hybognathus amarus | reverse complement strand
TACGTATTGCTTTCTAGTTAAGGTTTACTTTTGAAAAACTTTTGCTGATAATTTTATCTCTCACCCTCAGTTTTCAGTCCAGAGATGTCCATGTCCATGTTGAAGAAGAAATTAAGGTTTTTGATGAAAACATTCCAGCATTTTTGTCCGTGTAATGCACTTCAGTGGGAACTACAAAACGAGTTCAAGGTCCAAAAGACACTTTCAGTACGAACTGCAAACTGTTCTAAAGGGCTTTAGACGATTCCCAGACGAATGAATGAGGGTCTCATGTCAAGCGAAACTAGATTTGACCACATTTAATAAATAAATAACAAAGTTTCAGTTTGATAAGCTCAAATGCTGCGCCTTGCTCTGTCATGTGATGCACGTTCGTGATCTCCTGGTTCAAACTCTGACCTAGTGGAACAAACGAATACTTTTTCTTTTGCCTCAGTCATTTGGTTCATTAGCCAACGGACGAACAAACCATGAATCGATGGAGTTCGGAACAGAAGAGTTATCACGAGCCATGCATCAGCAAGTACAGAGCAAGGCTGACCATTTGAGTTATAAACGTTTTTGTTATACTGATTTTTATTTTATTTTTTAAATGAGCTACATCGTTTCACTTGATAAGACACTGTATAGTACACACAAGTTTTTTTTGAAAAGTGAACTACTTCCTTAAGGACCTTTCAGCCTGCACCTTTCTGTTTCATGCTCTTCAGAGCATTTCTCCTTTTATGTTCAGGGTTTCCCTAACTAGAAAGCTAGAATGTTTAGAACGTGCAAACATTTCATATATATACTTTATATAACTAGACGCCAGTCAAAAATACTAATGTTAAGTTATATAACAAACAGAATCGTTTAGAATTTTTGGTCATTGCTTTTGGAACTTCTTTACTTTAGCTGAAGTGCCACTGTATGAGAATAATAAATCTGCTTTAAGATTAATTCAGAGGATTGTAATGATTAATTAAGATGCATGATTTTCATAAAGCTATTTGTTTCTGTATGTGAAGGTCCCCATCTCTATCTCTGTGATTTGAACTGCCTTCTATATTTCTACTGCTCTGCGCCATACAGGTGTGCATATTAAAGCAGTGGACAGTTCTACTACACTTTTCAACTCGCAAGACAAATTGATGTATCCCTGCTAGAAAGTGAGGAGAGTAGTTTATCTTCTATTGCACATCTTCCAGCCATCACAAAATGTTTCCTTTGTGTTCCTCTCATGTGCGGCACTTTATGTTGCATTGACCCCTGCAAGCTGCCAGTGGGATGAAATATGCACTGCTGTGTCTGCGATGGATGCCCGCACTGTGTTGCTTGATGCAGGTCTGGGTGCGTGTGCAGACTCTGGCGAATGAATCCGAGTGACTGTCCATCATCAGGCGCAGACAGAAAGTAACAGCCCTGCAGGCTCCCAGATCGCGCTCATCAATATCTCCAGGGACTTGCTCAGGACTCTACCACTGATAATCGAATACAAATCTATCATCCGACTTGTGCCCCTTGTATTGTGCCTCAGTGTACTGCTCAAAATCTGCAGAAGCTTGTTCAATAGCTCTCTTGAAATGTTTACAATCGCCTTTTTCAAAAACTGTTTTTGTGTGTGTATATGTCGTCATATCTGTAATAGCTACGCCGCTTTTTCTGTGCTCTCTCTAGGCGTGTCTCATGTGTTCTTTAGCTTCATGTGAAACCATGTTGTGAATGTCTGATTGTTTTCTGCTCACTTCTCTACCGTGTGCTAGAGTTGAAATGATGGCTTTAATTTCAACAGTCTTTTGTTGTCTGACATATGTTTCTATATGGGGTGGCCAGAGGATATTGCAGCTGAGAATTCAGCAGGAGTGCTTCAAATTCCTCGAGCCCTGTACTGTCACTGCCTCTCTTCAGTGGCTCGAACCAAGTCAGAGCCAATGACTGTGTGCTCTTCAGTGTGTTTGGACTGTGGGGTTTTAAGGGTGCTTAGTATTAGATCTTTGTTCAGAAAGTGACAACTGTGATGTGTCCTCTGAATGTGAACTCCTTGTTTTATCACAGTAAGCTCTGATGGTCTTTGTGTACTCCCAAAGGTGTTAGCCCTTACTAATAAGTGGAACACCAGAAAGCATTCCTGACAGGAGTACTTTCTCACATTATCCTAGATATGGATGTGTGTGATGCATAGATCGAAGTGTCTCTGACCTCTTCACTTTCTCACTCAAGTGTCGAATGCTCTCAGGTTGATCAGTCGGCATTGACCCAGAAAATGGAACAGTGTGTGGGTGAAAGCAGAGGTAACCCATGGCCTGGAAGAACAGAGGACAGAAATGATGTAATAATATCTAGCAGATCTGTACACAACATGAGATATGAAAAACACAAAGAGTGCTATGTTTGTATGTGGCAGGGGTACATATTAACATGTGAAAGTATTTTTATATTTATGTCTCCATTACTACTCCCATAAGAGGTAATCAGGATACATTTAACATTCAAACAGATTGATATCACCATGCATATGTGTTATAGCTGTTGAAGAAGCTTGCAAAGCCTTTGTGAAATATGTGCTTTGTGCCTGATTGCTTCTTTGCATTAAGCTCATACAGTACATTCTATAATGAGCAACTCAGACATAATATAAAATAGCAGTAAACATATACAAGCAATAATTTTTATAAATAAATATAAATAATATTTAATATAGGAATTATATATATAGCATGACCGGTCAAAAGTTAAAGAATCGGAATTAGGGTATGATGTTTAAAGAAGAAGTTCTTCTGCTCACCAAGGCTGCAATAATTTTTCTGATAAAAAATACACAAAAAAAACAGTAACATTGCTGAAAAATATTCAATGAAACTACACGAATTGACAATATGACAATTTCAAATGACTTCTCTATGTTAATATATATTTAAAATGTAAATTTATTCCTCTAAAGCAATGAAATTTCAGCACACATTACTATCCATAGCTTCAGTGTCACATGATTCCTTCACAAATCACTCTAATGTGATTTATGTGCTCCAAAACATGTATGATTATCTATCCATGTGAAATGTTTTCATGTTTCAGATGTTTTTTTACATTTTATTTTAGGATTCTTTGATGAATAGATAAGTTCAACAGAACAGCTTTTTTTCTGAAATGGAAGACATTGTTATATTAAAACACTACCCTTTAAAAAGTTTCGGGTTACGGTAAAGTGACTACTTTATTGGGGGAAATAAATAAGAAATCAATACTCTTCTATTCATCAAGAGATGAGTTACATTGATCAAAAGTTACAGTAAAGACATTTATAATGTTAAGAGAAAGATTCTAATTAAATAAATGCTGTTCTTTGAACTTCTCATTCATCAAAGAATCCTGAAATAAAAATGTAAAAAACTGTTTTCAACATGGTTATTAATCATATATGTTTTTTGGAGCATAAAATCATCATTTTAGAGTGATTTGTGAAGGATCATGTGACATCTGAAAGACTGGAGTGATGCTGAAATGATGCTGAAAAATTCAGCTTTTTCAGAGGAATAAATCACATTTTAATATATATATTAACATAAAAAAGTCATTTTAAATTGTCATAACATTTCAACAATATTACTGTGTTTTTTGTTATTTTCATCAAAAAATTGCAGCCTTGGTGAGCAGAAGAGACTTCTTTTGAAAACATAAAAGATCTTACCGACCTTAAACTTTTGACCCGTAGTGTGCGTGTATATATGTGTATGCACCTATATGCGCATATATGTGTATATATACACACACACACACACACACACACACACACACACACACACACTTATATGCAATCCCATTCAAGCGCATTAGGGTGAAAAAAGTACGTACAAACAAAATCTCTTTTGCAGGCTTTAAAATTTTATAAGGTTGAAAAATTTTAGATGCTTGTTTTAATCATTTTCTTTACCAGTGCATTTCTCGCAAATTTCAAAGGAGCAAAAATGTCAGTGCTCTGTAACTTTGGAGTGACATATAAGAATGGTTTCTGCAGCTGCATTCTGAGCTTGTGAGTTAAAGCTGTTTAGAAACCCAGACAAACACTGAACAGAGCAAGTGAACTGAATTTCTCAGAGAGAGACCGGAACAACAATACATATCCAGATATTAAATCAAGTAGTGTAAGTTTTTTTCTGACCGGTAGTGAACAGTCTTGTGAGGGTAGAGGAGAGTTTGGCAAGCAGAGAGTCTTGTGCTGCTGATTACAGTGAAGTCTTCAATCAGATCAGACAGCTGACTGCTCCAATCAGCCTCCCTTTGCCTGCCTAGTTTGGACCAATCCAGTCAAACCCAATTACTGGAGTCACACTCTAATTGGCTGCCGACCCCATTGAACCACCAGCACAATGAACTTGGTCAAAGACACACAGCAATAAGTTATATTCTGATGTGACACAGCATGCAGCATGTATTATTTTTTGGTTATAGGATTGTGATAGTAATTGATTGAAGATTGCAATTCCTCTCTTGCTCATAGCTGTAGTTCTCCAATGATTTGCTGCTGGAAGGTAAAGTGAAGCTGTTATTCACAGTGTGGGAACAGCTATGTCACAGAACCCCAAAACATATGGGTTCATTCGTTAAAGCCTGTTCTCTCCATGTGTGCACAGAACCCAATAATAGCACACAGTTCCTCAAGAGCTCCTTTATTTATTCTGAAAATTCAAAGCTTTGTCTTATGAGGAATTCAATAGACCCTCATACCTTTCTGTATAGTCATGAGAGTTTCCTGGTGATCCACCTTTTTAGATTCGCCAGAACATTTTTAGCTACATGTAAACTTTGCCCGAGGAAGTACACTGTGCTGTGAGTAATTGTTGACTGTCTATGTCTGTGTGGGTCACATTGGTCAGTGAGCCAATTTACTGGCTCTAGGGTTTTCCTTAGACACTGTGGCCTCCAAACCACTGGCAACAGTCATTTTTGAAAAGAAAACACGTAGGAATAGTTCACCAAAAAATAATAATTCTGTCACATTTTCACTCCATTTTACATAATACGGAATAAAAGCTCAATAGAGGTTTGGAATGACATGAAGACAGAATTTTCATATTTGATTCGAACTTTCCCTTTAACTCACAACTTGCAATAAAAACCACAACAGATTCCCAATTCTTATTTCACACCCTGTTTATTGACCTTCTCTGATGTACATGTGTTGAGTGACATGACTAATAGTAAAAAAAGATTAACAGTACTTATTTTTTCAACCCATTGCTTGTGTGTACATTAGTGCAGGAAGAGCCATAGTTCTCATTCATTGTCCGGCGAGTCAAATAGATAAAACCCACCGACAGCAATGAATGTGAATCAGGACCCAGAGCTGTGACAGTAGATGCAGAATGCAGTCTCTGCTTCACTGATCAGCTGGGACAGCTTTAGAGACACTACAGCAGCCATCTTGGCCAGCTCAGCAACAAAATGGACTCGCACATGTAGTTGCTGGCACTCAGAAGGTCCGTGTGGTCGGAGTGTGTTCGAGAGGCAGGGTACACTCAACACTCGATGGTTTCTTTAACTTGGAATGATTCACGAACAGCGTTGAATGTTCATTGAGACTTCGCCTCAGGACTGAAATATACTTTGTAAATCCTGGAATTGTGTGATTATTGATATGCACACCAAATAATTTACATAAACACAGTTGTGCCTCACATGATAATGCTTACATTCCCACCCCAACTATTTTCAAATACGTTAACCACCTGAATACACATTTACAAATCTCACGACCCATGCCTACTGTAAATGGCAGACATTTGGATATATTTACATTTAAGATACGTACACACAAAACTTTCATTTACTCGCGTACATTTTAAGATTGAATATGTTTCTTGGCTCTTAAAATACACATGGCAATAAAATTGCAATCAACCCAGCTTATATTTAGCATATATTTTGGCCAGGACAAATCCATTTTTTGGCCATATGAGATTGTCGCTGAGGGGAAGTTTTGTGTGAGCATTGGAGATCCGGTCATATGCACAGGGAAAGTGGGTGTACGGCGCTGCATGAAGTATAGCATGAGCTCTGTGGGGTCTGATCGTGGGGGAAGGGACCATGAGCTGAGAGTGAGCGGGAACAGAGGGGTTGCCGATTGGAGAGAAGAGAAAAATGTAAGGGGGAAGGAGGAATTAAGAGAGAGCGGGCAGAGTGGAGGTGGTGAGTGCATGTCTGGGCAGAGGGGTGTTGATCGATTCCAGGCTATGAATTTCCAGACAGACTGAATGGCAAAGGTCAAAGGGTCTCATTTCCTATGAAAGAGGGGCTGTCTGAAATGCGCCTCGTTCCGTTTTTGGCTTGATGCATTTGAAACACGCTCACGTATGCACGTGTAAACAGACGGTGCGGTGTGTATGCAATCTCAAACATGAAAGGAAGTTTTAAAGGACTTTTGGAAGGTTACATAACAACTATTTGCCATCAAAAATTGCAAAGAAACAAGACCCACATCTGCAAAAAACGGGACCAACTGTTGGCCCGTGACGTGAAGGTCGATCTTTGACAAAAGTAACAGGCTTGATCTTCATGTTTGTCTGAGCCGTTGAAATGACGGCCAAGTGAGATGCGGAAAAGAAAGGGGGAAAGGGTCTGGAAGAAAAAATAAGGCTACCATGGCAGCCCCCTCCCCCACTTGGGACTTGAACTCATGACCCTTTGGTGAATGAGTTCATAGGCACCACAGCCAGTTTTGTGGACCGGTTGGGAAACTTTTAAAACTGGATTTTAGGGTGTGAAGCTCGTAATTAGGAAACTTTAGCACATCTGCTTTTACAACAATTTAAAAGTCGTCTTAAAATAAATAAAAAAGACATCACGTTGACATAAGACATAAAAAGTCATAACACAAAGACAGAGCGCACATTTTTCTTTGATGAAAAAAGTTGAGTAGTAGCACACTGTAACATGCTTGTGAAGTTCACAGGTAGTCTGTGTGTTTGTATTTGTGCAAAAGCTGATCATTCATAGCATCCAAACACTTCACATGTCATTAGTGTGCCCGGTCACTGCTCTTAGTTTAGTTTTGGGTGCAAGAGGATTATTGATGAAGATGTCTGCAGTAATGTGGATGGCCCTTCCCCTCGTCTGGCCAACTGGGTGTACCTGCTCCAGACTAAATCAATAGTTTAATCCAATTGCCATTCACTTCCATAGGGATTGATATCACCTCACAAGCATACACAAACATGCGCTCTTTCACACACACACACACCATTAGGAGACCATTACACTCTCCATACTAATGTTTACAACCTACAATTAGTCAAAGTTAGCATTCAGTTCAAAATGAAATAAAAGACATATATGTATCTTAAAATTTTTAAAAAAATACAAGCCCCGAACATGTCCCGAAGCTTTAACTAGCATGCAAACACATGCAAACACAACACGCATGCATGTCTTGGTGGATAACATCACATTAAAATGTCCTGCAGTGATGTCTGACCGCATAAGCAACACTTGTCACATTTGTCAAATCAAATTTATATCACATTCGAACAGCATGACAGTGCATCCTAATGAAAAGTCCTCTCACATGCACTCAAACAGTCACAGTAGATCTTCATTTAGGGAGGTGGCAGGGGTTCGAGAAGAAAACACACTTACCACAGTGACTCTCTCAGATGCATACACCCAGTCTGGCTCCAGTCGATCTCTGCCCCCCTCCAAACGTCAGAGCTTGGCCGTTCCACCCCTGCATTCCTTCACCTCCCTTATTTTCTCTCTTCTATTTTAAAACTCTTCGTCCTCTTTCTACTCACCTTCCACCCTGACATCTCTTTGTGAATTCCATACCACCTCTTTCTATTCTCACCCCTTCCACCAGTCTCCTCTGGTTTTCTCATCCCGGTCTCTCACTCTTCTTGAAGCCATCCTCTAGCCGCTGTTAACTTAACTGCAGTCGGTCTGGTGTTTCTCTTGCTGTGTGTGTGAGTGAGTGTGTGTGTGTGTCGTTTCGAGAGAGAGGAGTGCAAATGGGACACATAGGCTAAGTCAGTTTGAATGAAAATTGTGAATGCGCTCTGCTTCCTTCTCCTCCCCCTCTCCCTCTGCCTCTCTCTCCCTCACTCCTCATTTCCTTCCCTCCCCCTTCATCCCCACCCTACTCTCTTGCGCACTCTTTTTTCTCACTCTCTTTGGGTTCCTGCTCCATCTGTATTTCCTCACATCTTCAAACATTTTCACACTCCAGACAGACATTTATATTTTTATACTTCCCCCTTCCACCGTGTTTCTCTTTCATCACTCTTTCTCTCTCCTTATTTAAACAAATGCACACACACACATTCATGCTTTCCTCACTGTGTGCCAGACACTTAACCATTTGTGTTCTGTGAGCCACTACCCTAAAAATAGTGTATACCGCTTGTTGTCAGACAATCTCAATGTTTATATATATTTTTTTTAAATTAATTTTCACATTTGTGTTTTGATTATTCTCACATATTATCCATATTTGTTTTTGGTTTGTTTTTGTTTTTAGCTTCAGAAACCAGTCTTGTAAGTGCTCATTTTAACTCAACTTGTGTTTAACTGTTTAATACACCGAAATTTAAGTATTTACATATACACGTATTTTAGACGTATTTTATATGTATATAATTTAAAGTATATTTTCCCTACAGACTTTCCGATGCAGCATTAACGGATCCAAACCTTTAACATTTTCCTCCCTCTCGTGCTCTCCATACTCTCTTTCTTTATAGTGACATATTGATCAGACATTATGGGAGGGGGTGGTGGAGTTGTGGTTACTGAGGTCAGCACCATGGCTGAGACTCCCTCACCCCTACGCATGACCCCCGGCCCCCTCCCATGTCCTCGCTGAACCCAAGCTCCCCCTTTCCACACTGACCACTGATCAGCCTCAGCCACCATATCCGTCTGACATTGGCAGCTGAGTATGGATAGAGTGACAGTCAATAGTCAATAGACAGGTTGTGGAGGGTGGGGAGGATCGAATTGAATTCGAAGAATGAATGAGGGAGACTGTAAACTGAGGGTGAAAATTTTGTCATAATTTACTTACCTTCATGTTGTCTTAAAACTGTTTGACTGTTTTTTTCTTCTTCTGTGGAACATGAAATAATCAGAAAATGCTTTGGTGCACTCAGAAAAAAATCATTAAAGCTTGTTCAATGAACTTAATTAAAGAAAGGAGAACGCCATGAAATTAATTAGTTTAAGGCTGTTCAACAAGACTAAAACAAGTTAATTTAAACAAATAATGTTTTGCTGAACCAAATTAATATATTTAAGTTCCTGTGTTAGAATTAGCAATAGCATGTTAGCATGAAAAAGACAATTGCATTTATTGGTATATATGTAACATGAGATGAGCAAGTATGTAGTGCTTGATCTAATTACTGGGACTTCTTACTACTTGTTATATGGAACTTGTTCACTGAGTGAAGCAACAGACTCCATGATCATGTAACCTCCTCCAGCACAACGGTAACCACAAAACCTTAAAGGGGTCATGAACTGGCTTTTTAAATGTTATTATTTTATACATTTTATATAATTTTATTAAAAACTTATGACGTTTCGCTTGGTTTTTGCATTCAAAAACATCAAAATGTATAACTAATAAGCTATTTTCTACCCTGAGCTTTGAGACTTAGCTCAGAAACGCACAGTTTTTATGGGCGTTCGCACTGAAGACTTGGAAGTAAACGCCCACTGCTGTGAGTGGACAACAGTTTTGAAAATTATAATGAGTTTTCCAACTCACCTCGTCGGTGTACGTGGGGAAAATTGTTTGAAAACGTCCAATGTTGTAAAATGGCAACTGGAATGATTCGCCCATACTTCAACCCAGAGTCTGTGTGTTGCACAATTCCTGTCAGATCCATATAGGCGGCCCAGCACCGTTCTTTGCTCCTAATCGGTCTGCAAATCCAGTCTTGTTTTCAAAACAATCCTCAGTGAAATGAAGCGAACAGACGGTTTTACTCTCATCAGCTGGAACATCATTAAAAATAAAGTTTATCCAAGCAGTCCTATTGGAATCCAGAGGAAGCATATGCAGCGTCTTCTTTCCACAACCAGGCACTGCACAATATTCTGTTGCTCGGTAGCTGCATCCGGTTTGTCATCACTGAGGTAGGCCTAAGTTATTTGGCTATGCGTGTAACGCGTGAATCGGTGGGCGGGGCTAAAACCCGCCGTGTCTGAAGCAGGCGTTGATCTTCTTCTGCGGGGGTGGTGTTTTATCCTCTTTGACGTTATAGTTTCCCACTTTAAAAAACGAGTCTGTTTTGCGGGCTGGTGTCAATAAAAGCTTTTATTGGACTAACCAGGACGTTTTCAGTTCTGAAACTTACAGGATATTCTTATTATATGATAACAAGCCCTTCTCATTACTGAAAAATACATCAAAATATACTTAATTAAAACTCTCCTAATGCAGTCTCTCAACTGCCCAGTTAAATGTCAATAAAAACGATTAAGCGTCAGTTATAAAAAAGATTTTCATATTTAAGCAGACAGAACATAAAAAAAATAAGTAAAGAATTATTAAGAATCATTGCTTTAGCTCATTTTACCAAGTAACTTGAACAAGCTGCAATTTTTGTGTCCACACAATACGTCAAATAGTTTGGGATATATCTCCTTTTGAGTTCCCTAAGAAGAAAGTCAGTCACTTAGGTTTGGAACAACGTGTGTGAGTAAATGATGACGGACTTTACATTTTTGGCTGAACTATCCTTTAAATATTGTATTAGCTATTTTAGTGTCATGGGGTTATGCAAACATTGCTTTTGACAATTGAGACCCAATGATCCATGCAATATAAAGGCAAAACAAAAGCAAAAATGAATGAGAAACAGTTTTCATTTAGCCTAGAAAAAAAAGCAAACAAGACAACAGTGACACAACCTGAAAAAATATGGTGGGCTTCCACTCCATTGCTTTCCTCTGCCTAGTTATCTCAGTTCAGTGAGCTTGAAGGCAATAAGGCAGGCCAGGGACAGCACTTTAAAAGCACTGGGACACAGTAGTGGTGTGTCTGAGCTGAGAGTGTCTTGCAGAAAGTGCTACACTGTTAGAAATGCTCCTCCATTTTAGCAATCAGACAATGTCTGGGTCCCTGTGGACACCCTGATGGACAGACAGAGTGCTTCAGTACATTATGAGGATTGAGGCACATACAGATACCGCTGCCCGAGGCTAAAGCAACATCCTCCTAACCGCTGAAAATCTTTAGTGATTGGATAACAGCAGTGTGATAATGCTAAGTGACCATTTCAATATACAACAGTAAGAGTCATTTATAACAGTGGAGAAGTTAAAAGGCGATCGTTAGGATTTCAGATGGTTCAGCCTTTGCCTGAAGCAAGCCATAGGTCTTCTCTCATTAATACTTGTCTCTAGTGACATGCAATATTTCTGTTAGGCATTTTGTAAATGCACCCTAATGACATTATTATTTCAACATTGACTGTAGCGGGGTTAAGTTACACACAGATAAGCCCCTGCAGTCTGGCACGGCTTACATTATTAGAAACGTCTTCAAATGGGCTCCTACGCTTTCATTAGCGCATCTTAAGTGCTTTTCATCATTAAGTGTGTACTATCCCTTACTTTCATTATTTGGCCTTTTACTGAAAATATGATCTTGTCTAGTTTGAGCATGAACGGGTCAGCTCTGCGTTCACGTGCTTTATTGCAGGAGAACTGCACGATCAGAATGAACAATCCACTCCAGGAGCTGAGATACCAATCAGAAAAAAAAGAGGCGAATGCTGCTCCACGAGCCAGTGAATCAAATACCAACCATCTTAGAAAGGACTGCATATGGGGGAGCAAGCAAAAGACTAATGGAGGAGGACAAGCCTGAGAGAGGAAGAGTAAAGAGATAAATGTAAAAGAGGATTTCCCTTGAAAATGAATCAAAGTCAGCCATTGAAACAGAAGGTCAAAGGTAATGAGATTAATGGAGATAATCAACCCAACTCTTTTTTTTTTAAATGAACTCCTTTTAAAAGGCAGCAAATATAGTATTGGTTAGTTATGAAAAAACTATATGCTCACCCATCAAAAATACTGAAAAAAACAGTAATATTGTGAAATATTATTATAATTCAAAATAATTGTTTTCTACTTTTAATATATTTTAAAATGTAATCTATTCCATAGGAAAACTGATTTTCAGCATCATTACTTCAGTCACATGATCCTTCAGAAATCAGTCTAATATGATAATTTAGTGCTCAAGAAACATTTATTATTAGCTATGTTTGTTAGAAATGACAAAAGAACAGCATTTGTAGGATTTTTGTTTGTGTGGTTAAAACAAGACAGTACTAATATAACACACACACACATATATATATATATAACACAGTGTATGTGTTGGATGGATTATTGCGAAATATTGTTACTCACTTGAAATAAATTTGACAAAAATACATATTTTTGATCAGTTTATTTATGTGTTGTGCTATTCTGTCATATAAAACAAGGTCAGCATACAGTGGGGATACAATGTTTTAACGTATTTGCCAACCAGTCACACTTATTTGCACAACTTCAACAGTAAAGTAACAGACTACAATATAAACTTGCTTACTTCCATAAACAGTAAACAAATTATAATCGTGATTCCCCACTAACATCTTTTACTTTTCAATTCTTATCAACAGCTGATTCTTGCAAGCATGTATCACTGGGGTCATTTGTGAGATACAGCATTAAATTTAACGTTCATCGAACACGATCTGTGCTGTCTATGTTGTGTTGCTTTCCTTTCCTTTAACAGAAATGTCCAGGTCTTTTTGTATACTATCTAATTCATTGCTCTCATCCTCCATCACCACAGCTTTCCACGAATTCCTGATGAAGCTTTTCATTCCTTTCAGTTATCTGGGCAGACGGGGGGATGTTGCCTGCAGAGCAGGAGGAAGATTTTTGAACTCCTCCTCATTTATATCAAAATCCTTCATTTTATGATCAAGCACCCACCCAGCGTCCCACAAAGCCCACATCCAGCACACGTTTGGGTAGCTCTGTCCAGGGCACATAGATTGCTGAACAATGCGCCTCATACAGGCTGGACTCAGAGTTGTAGTCTGTGTGATAAGTCAAAGAAGCAATGCCCAGATTGGCATAGCGCAGCTTGCCCTCATTTTGCAGTTTCACAAGGGTCTGGACGTGTCCATCTGAGGTGCCACTGCGTATCCATGGTGACAAGAGAGCAAGACGGTTGGAGGTTTCTAGCAGGCTGGTTTCAAAGGAACTCTCATCAGGGTTGGTGTAATAGCAGGCGTACATTCCTCCTAAAAGACCGAGGTATACCGAAGCTTTGAGGGGTCGATACCGAGCCCCACAACTGCCTCGCGACAAGCTTCCTTATAATCACTTAAAAGAGCTACGGCACCACACACCTGAAAACAGTGAAGAAAATAGAAAATCTTGATAAAACGTTCAATTAATAAAAAGTTCCCATTGACACATTATACATAAAATAATGCACTCAAAAAATTCTATACATGCAATATGGAAACATCATCTTCTAATGCCATTATAACACAGACAGAGTTAGAATATTAAGCAAACTAAATACAGACTTTTTCTCTGCTTTTTAATTCCATTCAAATTCATATGGTTGTTCATGGCGAGAGCTAGGTTTAGTTATTCAAAAATCTTTTTTTCCTTCTAAAACCTTAAGAGCTACATTTGGATTTACTTGGTTAAAAACCTTGAAAGTATCAAGATTCCCCAGAAGTATTACAGCCCAGCAAATTATGTTAAATGGACAAGGACATTAGATTCTGACAGGATTTTCTCTTGATAGTAGGATCTATGTGAGTCTTGAGTTAAATAAATAAATGACTTGATTGTAACAATTATTAAAATGGAATATGTTTAATACAAATCCAGATGTATTTCTGTAACGTTAGATACAATTGACACGCCTGCACTGCAGCACATTCATTGACTGACCACCTAAAGCCAAAATTAGCATGAACTATCTTTCAACTTATGTACGAAGCAAAAAGAATAAACGTAGCTTAGTCCTACCAGCGCGACTGTTTATCGGTCTTTGCCATCGTGTGCCCTTGGTTGTCACTGTGGCTGCTGTGGAGCAACATTCTTCAGCAGCCACGAGGCGGCCATGTTAGCAAATAATGAACTCACGAACTGTGACAGTTCACGGCATGGTTCACGGTGGATGTAGCACAGGAAGAGCTTTTAGAAGTCAGTTTCCAATACTGTCGACGAAGCAACGATGGCGAAGGTGAAACTGAAGAGCCAAAATGGCGAGATGCACTGTACGTCAAATGTCATTAGTCCGGTGGGGAAACACAAAATGTCATTTTCCATTCCAGCGTAAACAATAAAACAAAAAGAGGGAAGGGGTCAATGTTTATGTTTTTCAAAGCGTTTTTGTTATTATATTTTGTCCTTATTTTAACTGAGGTATTGCTCAGATTCTTTCATAAAAACCGAAATAAAGAGGTCTGCAATTTTGAATATTTGGCTTTATTCAAATTAATAATCTTTCTTTATTAATAAATATGTTTGTCAAAAGTATTTAATTACTACACGACAGTCAGAAACGTTAATTTGTTTGATCAAAGTAGTTAACAACGACAACAAAAAATAGGACACAGAGGTTTTATTTATTCAAAGCCCTTTTGGTCTTATACAACGTGGCTTTGACGATCTTCTCATTTTGAGACATCAATATACTGGAATAATAATGCACAGCTTTAAAAAAACAAACAAACAAAAAAAAAAACATTTTTAATTCCGGCTTTGTTCCGGTCGCGTGGTCATGTTTTGACGCACCGGAACCCTGCAGGTGACGTGGAATATGGGGACAATAACGTTAAATCCCTGTTTATTAAGACGGTATCAAATCTTATTCTGGCTTCAATCGAATCGGTCAATGATTTTTTTTCTATATCATTTGATCAAAGTATAACATCCGGCCTGGCGAAACATTTTTTTTTTTTTTTTACCTGCTAGCTTGAAGTTCGCATACTGCAGGATTAACGTTACGTTACCATATTGTAGCAACCAGGTGAGTGAATTCGTCTAAATCTGATCTGGATTTTATTACTGACTGCTGTCGAATGATTTTGTTATGTTAATTATTTTCCCCTCGCAGATTGCATTCTTATGCGAACTCCCTGATAGTACCAATAATCTCCAGTCAGTGACTAGCCCAGATGATTTAAAGTTTCAGGGTAACGTTATTCTGGCTCTGATATGTGCCACTTTGTTCTTGTCTCTGTCTCTCTGCTTTAATCTTCGATCTGTCACGTTTCAGAGTTTAATGAAGCCGCAGATCTCCTGTCTTTCAAATCCTGGAGCCTCAACCCTAGCATCTCCAGCCCAGCTGCTGAAGACGTCAAAGTTGACCTGTCAGACGATGAAGACAACCAGCAAGAGAGTTCAGAAGTGAGCTGCAAAACAAAACCGGCAAGTAAGGGCACAAGTTTTCACATGCCTCTTAGTTAGGGTCAATGGTATAAGCCAGTTTGTTCATTATTCCCACAGTTGCTTGGAGGTGAAAACAAACTGGTGGCTTTTGGACGTTTGAATACTATCAGTTGTTCTTCAATGTAGATACATTACAGGTACGTTGCATTTGTTTTCTTAGTTCTGGCTTTCTTTATAACCCTTGTATTATATAAAAAATCTGGGTATGATCATGTATGTGGGTCAAATTAAAATTGACCAGTATGATTTACCAAAAATCACACTACAAACAAGTAAACCTTTAACATTAACCACACATTACAACCGTTGTTACAAACAATATATATAACTACTTAACAAACATTTTAAAATGTGGAAAATGACTTATTCTGTGCTGCCAACAGTAGAAGAATGGCACTAGCAACAGCCAATATCATTGGGTTTCAATACCCAGAAGAATGAATATGCATGAAACTGATATAAGAAGTATCGACATCCATGCAGTGTAAGTTTCTTCAGATAAAAGCACTCTACCAAATGCGTGAATGTAAATATGAGGGGAGTTGAGAAACTGACATAAAAAAAGTACCACAAACATTACACAAAATAACCTGCAACATAATACAGTAGTAGTACATATATTACTAATAATCTCATATATTTACTAATATTTTAAACTTAAGGGAGATCCTGGTTGCTTGTATCATTTACTTACTTGGAGCTACCACATTGGAGTGTGAACATCAACAATCTCGAGTCCCCTAGTAATTGTATCTGTTGTCTCTCTCATTGCTGTAGGTGTTGGACAGGATGAAGGGCTCAGTTATGCCTTTACCAGGAACGGAATTTTGTCGAACACCACATTCAGAAGTAACCCTGACCTATATGGTAACATACCACATTATATTTGACCACTTTACAACACTCCCAAACTACTTATATTTTATTGCTTTTTTTTGCTGGATCTTCAGACAGTTAATCTTTTATTTCTTGCTGTCAGGTCCTTTCTGGATCTGTGTGATCTCTAGTGTTCTCAATGGTCATCAGTGGAAAATCTCTCCTCATTTCTAGAGTAAATATCTGAGACCAAATTTTCACTACAGACCTGAATTCCACAGAGGTGAGAGAGAGGGCAGTAGTAGGGATAGGAATTTGTAAAAAATGATTCTGCTTTTGATTATTATATACAAATATATTAAACAAAAAGAATCAAACTCTATTGTTAACCTTTGTTTTCAATTCATATACATCAACTACATACTAATTATATGAACCTCCAATCAGATTTTAGGTTCAGTGAATCCACAACTAATTTGAGTCTTTTCAAGTCATGTAACTGTTCTGTCTCATGAATATACTAAAGAAGGTTTTGTTCTGTTTTAGTCTCGATTGCAGCAGTTACCGTGGTTCCTCTATGCATGGCTGGTGCCTCTAGGAGTTTGGGGCTTCCTGACAGTGGCGTCGAGAGTGTTGAGAGACAGATCAGCGGTTACACGTTTTAGAGACCGTGTGTGTCTACGGTTACTCTCTCTTCATTTATATCCCTACCTTGGTAAGTATTGAGATCATGTTCAAAAAACACAATCAAATTTCATCATGTTAGACCCAACAAGTCATGATCTCTTGTTTTTAGATATTATGGACCATTCCCTTCAGCTGGCTCCAGTGGCTGTTGATTGTCATTGCCATGGTGATCTCTGGCTCCGTGTTGATCATGACATTCTGGCCGGCTGTTCGTGATGATACAAAACTAATGGCTTTCGCTACCATGGCAGTTATAGTGTCACTTCATGCTCTTCTGGCTGTTGGCTGCAAGGTGAGAGAAACTCATCAAATTAATATTCCAGGTTATTACCTTAAAATCATCACAGAAAAAAATGTTTACTCTTCTTTGAGCTGTAAAATTCCTTAACGTTGTCCTATCAGAGGTGGGACAATTTTTTTTAGGTGCAGCTACTGGTTATTCCCATAATTCCTGTTATCTATCTCATGAAAGATTGCATATTATTTGAAACAGTTTGATAGCACAGGAAATATACATTTCAATATATGCTTTGTTCTTTCTTTCAAGTGTGTTGCGTTTTACAAATCAAAGGATTGAGTCCATATATTTTCTGTGATATTTAACAACAGATGCTGTTTTACAGAAGGTCTCAAGTGATATTATATCACTACTATTCAGAAAGTTTGGGGTCATCATTATTATTATTTTAAAGAAATGAGTAATTTGTTTTATTTAGTTAGGACACATTAAATGGATCAAATGACAGTAAAAACATGTTCAATGTTACAAAAGATATAAAAACTTTAGAAAAAAAATATACATAAATGATTATGGTTTAAAAATTACTATCAATAAGAAATATTCCTCGTGCATTAAATTAGAATGATTTCTGAAGGATAATTGTGACACACTCATGTGCTGAAAATTCAGATCTTGATGAACATGAGTTCTTTTGTTAAAAACATTCAATTATCGTAACCGATGCCAAGCTTTTCGAACGGTTGTGTATCCTTTAAGAATCAAAAATACATATAACATAAACTTCCCCTTCAATTACATCAAGTGTCATTTATGATTTCTTCTTGTACAATTACACCATCCATTATGACAAACGCTCAGCTTTCAGTATTTAATGCATTTTCTTCTCTCGTTTTTAGCTGTAACTTTTCCAAGTGGCAACATACACAGGACCATCACAATTTCGGACAACAGATTACCCAGCTTCAAATCACACGAGCACTTACCTCAGGAAAGCCTCAATGACCGACTGAACTCAAGGGTCTTTAGATTCTAAGGACATGGAAAATGCAATGAAGAATGAGTTTTGATAAGTGACACATGCATTCCCAGCAAACATTGAAAGTGTTTCTAGTCTGTAACTGAACCCAGCAGATCAAATGACCTCCATCAGATCACAAGTAAAATTCAGTAATCATTTACTGATGACTTTAGCTTTGTACTCATTTTTTTGAATGCATAGTGACCTGCCTGATATTTTCTTTTGAGTGTTATGGTCACCTATGTCCTTTTTGTGTTTCTTTTATTCAAAATGAAGTAATTTGAAAGTGATCTTGCATTACTGTGAACTGATCTGAGGTTTGCCTCTATAACTCTCCTGACTGCTTTCTTTCCTTTCAAGGCTACTATTTTTTAAAATTCAATTGAGAGAGGAAATGCATGTATTATGTGATTTAATTTTGCTTTCCTGGGCAGTTTTTGGTTTGATGACACTGTGGATTAAAATATTTTTTTGTCAGGGTGGACCTTTTTGTTTTGAGCTTGTTTGGTATGAATGGATATGAAAAGGTATGCTTTGTGTTATAGAAAGTCATGCTTTTAAAGGGTACCTCAACAAGAAAAGAAAATGAATTATGTCATTAACTCACCTCATGGACTTTCCAAACACGTGTCTTTTTCTTCTGTGGAACATTTGATAATATATTTGAAGAAAGTTGGTAACCAAAGAGTTTTGGTGCCCATTTATTTACACTGTATGAAAAGAAAAACCCAAGCCATTTCTCAAGAAATCTTTCATGCTCCACAGAAGAAACAAAAGGATGAGCCAAAGACAGAATTATCCTTTTTCAGAAAGAAGTTTAGAAATATTTCACCCTGAAATAGTTCAGATAATTCCAAACCGCCATGTTGCTCTCAAACTCATGACTCTACTTTTTCCAAAAACGAATCCAATCTGCTCTTTTTCATACAACAAATATGGACAGAGACCAATAGCGAACCAGCAGAAAGGGCAAAAAAGCACCTTAAAAATCAGTATTATGAAAAAATACAATAGCTTTACGTGTTGAATCGAATAAATGTACCGGCTGTTTTAATTATATAAAAAAGAGCAGCTTAAACAGGCAAGCAATTATTATAATATTTTTTTTTTGGCATTTAATGAGACAGCTAGAAAGTCATGGGTGTAGAACAACATGAGACTATTAAATTACACTTTACAATAATGCTTTGTGTGTTAATACAGTTGCTGAGCATGAACTAACAATTAACTGTTTTAAAGATTTTATTTTGGTTAAAAATAATGTCTACATATTTTAAAATTAAGAATTTTAGAATGTTAATTTCTACAACATCTCAAGTTGTAGGCTGTAAATTAACATTTATTACGAAAAAATTAATTGACGATGAACAATAGTAGATTTTTAAATTGACTTTAACCTTGATTAATAAATACTGTAAAAATTGTTAGTTCATAATACCAAATGTATATTAACAAACTGAGCATTGATGTAAAATGTACTTGAACTGACTTTTTAATCAGTTTAAGATCGTGCTTCAGCTGGAAAGCAGAAAATAAATATTCAGCCATCTACAACTTATCCGGATCACATGATTCCTCAAACCACCAAGTCTGATTTTATACTTCATCCATAAAACATAAACGCTACTGTAAGCAGCCACACGTAGAGACTTCTACCATCAACATTTAATTTGCTCATTTTTTGTCTGTTGCTTTTTTGTGAAAGAAAACCAAAACAAAACGTTAATTCTACAAACTAACAGACATGGTTGTTTTCATTCGCATGAAGCTGCTATTTCAAACCAAATGAACAGATTTTTCTTTGACTGGAAGCGGTGCATACGACTTCAAAGTCTTTGATGGGGTTTCGTCATATCCCCGGTGTGGGAGGGGAATGAGGGAGAGAGGAGGAAATGAGGAGGAAAGTTATAGCTAGTCAGGCGTCACTTGATCTCCTTTCCTCCACGAGTCTCAGCAACACACAGAAGTTGACAAAATAAAGGTTCAAGAGATGTAAACTAGGATACTGCCATTCCAAACAGTAGTCCTGCTGCAGCGGTCAGTGTGTGTCCATGAACCTCACGGTTTATATCATTCATCCTTCGGTCTTCTTCCCCCTAGATGCCGACTGTCCGTCCCAGCACTCCGCCATCCTCCTTGGCTGGTAGTGGAGGGTTTGATGCTGGTCCTTTTATTCCTGAAACCTTTTATGTCCTTAAAATTGACTGAGAAATGAATCTTGTCAATTTATAAGTCAGATTTGCTTCATGTTGGGAGTCCGGGGTTGAACAGTAGCGGTCTGGATAAACCATGCTTAGGAATTCACCTTCAGGGAACACCAAGCAAAATACATAAATCTGGGACTGCACTACGTTAAAACAGTCAGAAATGGAATGAAAAGTAAGACGATCTCTATCTATCGCTATATTTGTCTACAGGCAGGATCCAGCGGTACTGTGGTCAGTAAGTCGTAATGAACTCTGCAAGCCTACAGCACGTGTCCATCTCTTCATGTGAACATTTTAGGCGAGTCGATGAGGCTGTCAAAAGCCCATGCTGAGAGAATGGAGATGCGATGGCCAGTCGATGTTGCTGGAAACGTGAAAAAAGACAACCGTGAAGGTAGGTTCAACATAGCTGGGGTTGTCATGAACAGTAGCAAGATCCTGTAATAGATCTCCAATTCATATCAATAGTCAGTCGATGATGGCTTATGTGCGGCTAAAAAAAGTGGGAGTCCATGAAGTAAGGGGGAACATGTGCAGATTTGTAAAGCATTTATATATTTAAAAAAAAAGAAAAACGTGCCCCGCCGACAGCGTTCCTCGAGACAGAGTCCTTTCTGTTGAGTCTTGAGTCTCTGGTTTGTGCTTTTCAGCATGCT
This sequence comes from Hybognathus amarus, assembly GCA_030378365.1. Taxonomy (NCBI): domain Eukaryota; kingdom Metazoa; phylum Chordata; class Actinopteri; order Cypriniformes; family Leuciscidae; genus Hybognathus; species Hybognathus amarus. The sequence continues at coordinate 440,473 of JAQIUQ010001854.1, read as the reverse complement.
TACAGACAAGTGCTGCCTCCTAGTGGCTGGTGTGGAGCAGGTGCTGCGTGCGCTGGGGAGGGGAAGAGTAACAATGACACACCTCAGACGTGTTGAACTGGCCGAATGCCTGTGCACACTAGCGTTATAGGGTCGTGGGACGATGTGTAGAATTAAAACACCAGTGAGAAAGAGTTTAGAATATTATATATACGTATACATGTATATCTATATATAGAGATAGGAGAGAGCGAGAGCGAGAGAGGAGAGAATAGTGATGGTCAGAAACTGGTGCACTGGTTTTGGTATTTCTGAATTTGGCTGTGGTTGATCTTCAGGGGTAGAGGGTTGGGGGAATTGGACATGCAGAAGCCATCTCTTGGCCTTAGCTCCCGTAGTGCATGGTGTTGCTGGGGATAGCCATAGGAGATGCCATGGAGATAGCTGGGCCGCCCAGTGGTGAACTGGTTGGTAAGCGGGTAATGAGGACTGCTGCTGCTGGGACCCTGCTGGGCAGTTGTGGCCCCTGGAAAGAGATAAAAGCAATAAGCAACATTGCATCCTTTGCATTAATGAAAACTTAACGTGTTTGCTCAATGCAGAGTGAGCCGAATGGAGAGCCGCGGCAGGAGACGGATTTGATTCTATCACGAGAGTGAGGAGCTGACTGACAAGATGATGGCAGAAGATTTAGTTTCAAAGAGAATTTGCAATATTTCAGATTTAAACCCAATGCTAATAGGGAACCTGCAAAGGCTTTTTTCGAAATTATGTAAGCAGTCGAACCACGAACGCCGAGTCAAATGCGCTGGTGATGATGTGAACGAGCCAGAACTTGGCTCTGCGTTTCTGGTTCAACTTTTTCCAAAGATGGCTCCTGCCTGTATTCGTGTAAAGTGAACTGTCTTTATAATATATCTTCTTATTAAACGGTCTGTACTCTTACAAAGTTCTCAATGCTTCGGATTTGCATGTAGGGACCCTGATTATGCTACAGTGTTGGTGTTGGGCTATTTTGAGCCTTGTTAGTGGTATTAACTAGTGATTTTTTTTTCATTACTCTATGCCCCATATACTAGTGTTATAAGCTAAACAGTTTTCAGAGATAAAACTCTTTAAATTCAATAATCATGAAAACAAATCTCTAGAGAACGATTGAATATGTACCAATGTGTAATTAGACCAAAGGTTCGTTTTGCGAGTTATCCTTTAAACTAATTGTAATACAGTGGACTGGAATAGAATGAAATAGACATTGTTTTTTTAGCAACAAAAAAGGCAATTAAAAAGGCAATTAAAAAAATATATATATATTCTAAACATTATAAATGTTAGAAATATATTGCTAAAACACTTTAACGTGAGGCCCTGTGCGAGCGCACGTCGCACAGCCCTTGTGTCAGTACTGCTAGTAGCATGTAGCATTAGCTCCTTAGCCAGTGCTAACTTGATCACATCGAGCTAGGCGGCTTGGAGGTTTCAGCAACCAGGCACTTCAGCTCCACCACGTTCCGCCTCTTTGCCCATTTTCTGTTATCTGGGAGTGACGCGCAGCCAAGATGGCGACGGCCGGCTCCGCCCACTTTTGGCTTCAAAGACTGAACTAGTGTTGTCACGATACCAAAATTATTGTTTCGATACCGATACCAAGTCAAGTATTGCGATTTCGATACTTTTCCTGAAAATTAAAGTATTTCTTACAAGGCGTTTCACATGCACTTCCTTTACATAGGTCTGTGCTCTTTAATGATGTAATAACCTAATATAAATAAATCACTGAAATGCACATGCTCTGATTATAATCATATAGCCGATAGATCATTTTGCTAATGTTTTTTATCGTTTATTTTAGCAGCTTGCAATTATTTATGCTATCTATGAAAGTTGGGGGGAAAGTTGTACACCTAATACAAAAATAAATGAAACATCTCCCGTTAACTAGCAGATAATTAATTTAGTTCGCTATTAAATAAGAGATCTAGCGCTAAAATCTGTTTGTTTTTTTAATCAAGCAGAGCTGCAAACCTTTTTGCTGCTATCAGTTGCATGGATACAGTGTCTTTGCGGCTTGCCCAGTCACGCACCGTCTTTCACACGGACGCGCGCTTCAGAACTATCACCGTTGCAGAGACTGTTGTGTACAGGCCGCTGGATTGTGTTGCTAATAACTTGCAATGTATAACTATAAGACCAGCCCTCGTGGCCTCGAAACACAACCGGCCCACGGGAAAAGATTCGACTCTCCGGATTGCCACTCCGCTACTGACAGGCAGCCACTGTATCACGTGTGCTCGCGCATGCAGCCGTCTCGCGGTAGTTGTCTCTATGACAGCTGCAGCTTCTTTGCTGCGTGTGTGAGGAGAAACACAGACGCTCATAGGAAGAGACTGGAAGAGTGCGTGGCACACAGCAAAATGAAATATGTCTCTTACAAATCTGGAACGCGGTCATTCATAAAAGTATCGATACTAATAAATTTAGGTATCGTGAGGTTTTTAATTTCCGATTATCGCGATACTTTTGAAGTATTGGAATGCACCGTGCAACACTAGACTGAACTGTGAAGTACTGAATTGTGAGAGATAGACCGTTAAACAGTTTTTCGCCATTGCTGTGTTTAGGATTTAGCTAGCTATGCCTTCGTCACAGAATGCGTCTTAACTAGATCCCATCACTTAAAAAAAACAGATCCTTGTCCTTATTTATATTTCCGAAAACGACGTTGATCAATGTTCATATTATAAAGGATGTCACGTCTCTTTAGAAGACTTCTGTTAAACCACTCAATTCTTATAGATTACTTTACAATGTCTATGTAATTAACTGACATTTTTGGTTGCATGGATTTTCAATGAATGGACAAAAATATCTTCATTTGTGTTCTGAAAACAAGTCTTTCTTTTAACAAAAGTTTTGTTTGATAAAACATGGTGAGTAAATTACAGAATTATTTTTTTTGGGTGAACTATCACTTTAATCTGTAAAAGTGCAGGTCTTGTTTAACTCTGAGGACATTAAAAGAAGCGACACTCACCCTGGACAATTCCGGTGCTCATTCTAGAGCCCATTCTGGAGTGAGTGTGGTTCACAATCCCCGTGTTCACTGATGGGGAAAAAGACAAGACACCTCTCTTCAATTTACACACAAAGAAAATGTGATTAACAAGACACATGAACACTGTGACATGAAGCTGACTGTACTGTAGTATAGAAAATCTTAATCAAACTTGTGTAGAAAACCTTTCAATAACAATTCAATGTATTGTTATGTAAAGGGTTTCAGAAGAGATACATAATATAAACATGTAATGCTTTAAAGGGGTCATATCATACATTTATCTTTTTCCCTGATCTGTTTTCTGCACCAAAGATGTTTTAATGGCCATATTCAACCCTCTCCCAACCTTTAACATAAGCAATACATTTCATATTAATCTCGTCTCAAATGATCAAGTTAAAGATCAAACTTTGATCCTTCATAATGTGACCCCTTTAAAATCACATTTTTTTCAGCCTTTGGTTCATACAAGGGATCGTTCAACCAAAAATTAAAAATCTGTCATTTACTCACCCTCATACCATTCTTTTCATCCACATCATATCTGATGAATATGTTCATAGTTCACTCATCATTTTTGTCCATTCACTGAAGTATTTAAGTTTTTGGTAGTGTGCAAAAAGACACCTGGAACCAGCTAATCAAGCTCTTCCCAGGCATACTAGAAGCTTGTAGGTGTGTTGAGGTGAGCTAAACTCTATTTACTCTGCTTTATATAATGAACAGATTTTATTCATATATAAACATTGATTAATCAGCACGCACAGAGCGCATCAAATATGGTAAACACAGAAGCTCAAACTTGCTTGACGCTGAGAAACAATGAGGTTAGAGGCTTCTGGATTACTTTTACCATGTGAAAAATTAGGTTGCATGGATTTGATGATGAGAGAATACTACAAATATCTTTATTTGTGTTTCAATAGGATGAACTAAAGTTAAGGATTTGGAGAGAACAGAATGTTTCATTTTTTGGGTGAATGGTCTCTTTAATTGAACCACACCAGAGAACATTTCACTCTCACATATGTGTGTATGTCTGAGTGTGTGTCTGGTAAATATCCATACGTGCATGCGTGTCTGTACCAAGGGGGATGAGATTGTTGTGGGACACTGTTGTCCCACTGCCACCGATGACAGTGCTGAGATCATAAGCTGTAGGCATCCCTGACAGAGACAGCAAAGTTTGAGTGACATTACTCCAGTTATGCAAAAGCAGTTGGATGGGCTGGGATTGTGGCCAACTACTGTAAATGTGAAAATAAGTCAATGATCGTGTAAGAGCTACCTGACACAGCCATGCCTTGGCTCATGCTATAGGTTCCCCCAGTGTTCCACATGTTCTCTGAGGGGGAGGAATAGTGTGACCCTGGAGGTGGGGTGGGTGTTGTGCCCGTGTACCTGCAGAACACAGCAAAGCGTAAGCAACACACATTTCAGACATTCTCTTATCGGTATCCAAAGCGATGCGATTTCTCACCGGAAGAAGGGGTCTTGAGATCGAGTAGATTACTGGATTTGGAGCCTGTCTGGTCCACTTGAGCAACAATACTAATGTCATAGCTTTGCCTGGGAGGGATTGAAACACAAATGAGAGAGTTAACCACCCAACATTAACGACCTGAGGGGTAACACAAGAATTGTGTGCTCACCTCTTGTTGGCGATTAAAGTGCAGTGCCTGACATTGTGTCCCCTGCCTTGGCAAAGAGAGGTGACTGCAGCAGACAGCGCACCTGGTACCAGTGAGTGAGGGGTTCAGTGGGGGCCGTAGAGAGCCACACAGTCATCCTGTACAGAGAGACAGCACAAGTGAATACCTGGTCACATTACTTTTGTTACAAAACAAAAAAACCCCTCGCATACAAATTTCAATTTCACAAACATGTATCAGTACTATAGAAGTAGTACTGAGGGCTGATAAATCATTAATCACATCCAAAATAAAAGTTTGTGTTTACATTATATGTGCGTGTAGTGTGTATAATTATTTTGTATATAAAAATTCACACACATGCATGTATATATTTAAGAAAAATGTGTTATAACTATTAAATATTTTATATATTAATATTTAATATAAATGATGTATAAATATATACAGCATGCAAATATTTCTTGAATATATATATTGCATGTGTGTATTTAGACATACAAAATAATTATACACAGTACACACATATATAATGTAAACACAAACTTGTATTTTGGATATGATCAATCATCGACAACTGATCTTGCCCAGCCCTAAGTAGTACTATAGCTTTTTAATGCCATGTTAGCATCTGAGGATAACAAAATAGAAGTTTTGCATAAATAAAATAAAACAAAACAGCAGTTAATATTATCGATTTTTTACATTAACATGATAACAATTCTAAAAACTTTTCTGGAGATCTCAATAACACATCTTCTAAAGGGTATAGTTCGACCCAAAAATGAAAATTAAGTCTTAATTACTCACCCCCATGTGCCTGTAGCTTTGTCGTCTTCGTAACACAAATGGAAGATATTTTTGATTAAATTTGAGAGGTGGATCACTGCTACATAGACTGCTGAGGGATTCGGACTCGACGCCTAGAAGTCAATGAAGAAAATGTTTTAATATTCCATGTGACAACAGTGGCTCAATCACTATAAGTTTATTAAGCGAAGCAGACTTTTTGTGTGCAAAAACAAACAAAAACAACGACTTTGACTATTCCTTTTCTTCCTGAGACGAGAGTTCAAGAGATTTCCATGACGCATGTGCGAGAACTGAACCGAAGTAGTCGAAGCAGATCGCAACTCTCACGCATGCGGCGTGGAAATCTCTTGAACTCCGTTTCAGGCCTACCAGGAAGAAATGGAATAGTCGTAATAAAGTTGTTATTTTTTCGCACAAAAAGTATTCTTGTCACTCTGATAAACTTATAGTTGAGCCACTGTAGTCACATGGAATATTTAAACATTTTCTTCACTGACTTCTGGGCCATCAAGTTTCGAATCCCTTAGGGAGTCTATGTAGCAGTGATCCACCTCTCAAGATTTAATCAAAAATATCTTCATTTGTGTTGAAGACGAACGAAGGACTTACGGCGGAGTTGGTACAGCATGGGGGTGAGTAATTAATAGTGATGTATGTCTCGAGAACCGGTCTTGGTCTAGAGACCACTTTTACGCGGTCTCGGTCTTGTCACGGTCTTGACGGTCTTTGGTCTTGGACCTCTCGGTCTTGTTTAGGTCTCGCTGTCTCAGACCGACATAGTGGTCGGGGATTTAGCAATACAATACTACAATATCCACGACGAATATCCGCAACAGATTGAGGCGCGTGTCTGAGTGAAGACACTGTGACGCGAGCCATACGAGAGATCACTGATCACGGTGGCAACTGAGCAATTTGATTACTTCGATTTAAAACACATATCATGTAGCCTACAGTTAGTGTATTGTATTGTATATGTATTAATATTTAGTAAAACACATATCAGTGACATGATGGGTTTTAACTTCATTCAGGAGATTTTGGGTAACTGCACAACTGACAGAATGACATTGAGCGCACAGCCAACGGTGTGTGTGTGTGTAACCATAGCGACAAAACAACCAACTTTTGGTTCCTGCACTTAAGCTTAAAATTTCATGTTTTAAAAATACATAAATATTAAAAAAAACACATATCATGTACAGCTATTGATGTATTAATATTTAGTAAAAACACATATCAGTGACATGATTTAGGAGATTTTGAGTAACTGCACAACTGACAGATGACAGGATGTCACATATCAGTGTTATTGATTTATAAATCACATATCTGTTATTGCACTGTCATTCTGAAAACACTGCACTGTTTGTTCTGAACCCCAATCGCATTCTTCAAGGTATAAGTACATACTTACAACATGTTTTCTGCAAAATGTGGATTCTGCAAAATTTCTAAAGTTGCAGAATCGACTCATTTGGAGACTTTTGAAATTTGGCAAAGATAAACAGGCAATGCAAAACAAACTCTTACAAGTTATTGCTTAGCTTCAACAACACTAGTCTGTTGTTGGTTCTCAACTTGGTCTGTCTTGGCCTCCAACACCTCTGGGTCTGTAGACTCTTGGTCTCGGTTTAGGCTGGTCTTGACTACAAATCTAGTAATCAATGACTTAATTTTCATTTCTGGGTGAACCAACCCTTTAAGCTGACTACACAATACATGTTGTCTATGCCAATAAAAGTGGTAAAGTCCAAAAAAATTTAACCAAAGTAGGGTGACTCAAGGGTGAAATCACTGTAAGAGAATGTTTCGGAACATATGCTGATCCACTGAATGCGACGTCAACCAAAAAGCCAGCCCATGTACAAGCCCTGAATGCATCATGTGGTAATTCAAGGGATTTCTATCCTGGAAGAGCAAGAAAATAATATATTAAAACATTTGACAGGCCAACACGTTCTTTTCAAACCATATTTTAAAATAAAAAGGCTGCATTGTGATGCATTTGGTGGACACATACTTGTAAAGATTTGTCTTTTAGCTTCTAAAAAGTTGACCGTATATTCACTGATTTGGCCATAAGGATCCTGATATCAAAAGTGTCCTGAAGTAAATGGTAGAGATTAAATGAGAGGGCAGCAACACATCCACAACTACACACTCATCTTGCACGTGAGGATGACTAATGGTCAAATCAATTGGGACTGACATGCTGTGAGCCTCTTGTCAAGGACTGAGCCACAGAAATCAGTCTCAAGTCTAGGCTGACTAGAAGGGTCTTCCGCCACGGCCTGAACTCTGAGGACGCTAAACAGCACCCCTAGAGCCCAGACCACAGCAGGTCACTGCCCAGCAGCTACACCATTACAGACACAACAATCATGCCTGAACAGCTCACCACTGCTGGATATAAACCATTCACACAGACTTTTAAACTCAACAATTATCTGCAATATCTAGCTGGCACTGAATGAAAATCTGGCCTCTCAAGGGCATGCAGAAGAAGCCGAAAAAATGTATCTCATGGGATTTCAAACACTGAGTATTTTGAATATCAGGATCAGCAAATTACATGTATTTTTTGTTTTATAAAGACATGCTTCATAAACCTTCCTTGAGGGATATACATTTATTGATAATCCTTAATGAATATACAAAATATTAGCTTACAAACCTTTGTTTATCTTGTTGGATAAGCAACATACATATTCCTGCCCACATGAAACTACCATTGAGTACATTTTTCTAATTTTTTTTTGTGGGTTTCGGGGGTCAAGTATTACAATCTTGTTGCATTAATTTAGCATATACACAATCTCCATAGTTATTTCATACTTCACACACCATTTATGCACTTCCTTTAACAAACATAGCTAATGTTTTTATGGCTTTCTGCTTTGGGGACTTTCAAAATTGCGGTGAAACTAAAACTACATGTACTTATTGAACTTAACTACATACACCCAATCCCTAAATCATTTCTTTCCCAGTCTCACCACAATAAGCCCGTCTGAAGTATCAAACTAGTTTAATTTAGATAATCACCGACGGTGGTACCTAAGAGATAAAATGTAACAAGTACACAACCTTCCATTAATGCTCAGTCATCTGCTATTATTTCTTACTTTGAGTCAATTGATTTTACACTTGCGAAATTTTACAGGGACTGACTGCTTATTTACTACATTATTGGCCGCTTCCCTATTTTCCCCAAAGTCCTTAGTCTTTAAAAAAAAATTATGATAAATTGGCCTCTTTATGTAAGCCGCTCATCAAATAGTGAGGCGAACTTCGCAATGGTTGGAACATTCGCCCTGTATAGAGAACAGAGGTGCTATATGTAGAGCATTTGATTAGTAATAGGGGGTGGAGTTTGACACGCATCTATACGAAAATCTTCTAAGGGTTATAGTTGCATTGTACCCAAATAAGTTGGAGAGTTTTTAACCACTATACATATAGGGCGTGGATTTAAGTGCTCGAGTTTAATCTCAAAATGGAAAATATAGTTTATTTTCAATATACAGTGATGTGAAATTGGCATATGAAAATAATGTATTCTACTAGTCTTTGGGACATCTACATATCCTGTAACTTTCAGACCTAAAACATCCTCACTGAGTCCAATAAAAGCTTTTATCTTGACACCAGACTCACAATCAACTCTTGTTTAGAAGTGGTGAATATCATCAAAGGATAAACACTACTTACGTCAATATTGTTTGGGTCTTGCAATTTTGTTGCACTTATTGGATAGAACATTCAATTCTCTGGCACCCACCTTAGCAACTTGGATACTGGCATTTGTCGACCACCGAGATTAAAATGGGGCGTGGTTGCCACATTGGGATTTACAGGAGTGCAATATCAGCTGGAACTTCGTTTATATGATTGGTTGAATTATTTCATTAACATTGGACATTCAAAACAATTTCCTGAAGCAGTGAAATTGGGTGAGTTGAAACTCATTATACACTAAAATGTTATCACTCACAGCAAGCGCTTTTGAAGTTGAGAATTGTTGGGACATAAAAACTAACGTTTTTCAGTACGCCAAACTTGGTAAAAATAGCTTATTACTTATTCATTTTGATGTTTTCTAATCGTAAAAACTAGTGTAAAATTGCCATAAATTTGAATTACAACAATATATAATAAAATTTAAAAACCAGTTCATGACCCTTTAATTGCTTAAAACATAAACTGTTTTATTATCACTGTCACACGATTCTGCGTTATATTGTTGATGAGATATGTTGCAATCTTATCTTGCTATATTGCACACTTAATTGAGTATACTTACTAGTAAACCTTCAAAAATGAATATGACATCTTGCAAATGCGAGTCTGTGCTTAACTCAGGTACATTAATGAATTGCTTGCCAGTATATTATCTGCGTGAATAAATTTTTCGTATGGAGTGCAATAATTTGAACCTTATATTTTGGATCAAATACTTTAACCCACTATACAACAGCACCATAGCTGCAGCGCGGTTGCTGCCATTTGTTCATAACCACTTATTAATTAATAATAAATTAAAAAAATTATTCATTTTTCCACCGTAGGAACAACTCAAATTCTTGTCATTTTGTGTCCATTACACACCTTTATCTTGACTAAGCAATTTAATCTTTCGTTGTTGGTTCCTTGACCGACAAACTTTTCTTCTTGCAAATTTGCATGCAGACACTTCCATATTTGTGAAAAACAAATGTAGCCCCATGGGTTCAATATAATAATGTCCACTGTTGGGTAAGGACCCTCCACTTTCCCACAACAGCAAATATTGCTCTGTACACAGGGGGGGACCTGTGGACGTATATCACACTACTATTGGAATGACTTTTGCATAAGTCTAAAGGCTAAAGGCACAATCTTATCCCTAACTTGCGGATTTTGATTGGCTTTGGCAGATACCACATTTTATCATTAATATAGGTATCAGGAGGAGTAAAATGTGATTCTATATTACCCAACACAACTAACAACATTAAATTACCCATTATACAACCATACTATTTAGTATGATAATACCATATGCATCATCATATCATTAATGGTAAAACATGATTTATTAATGTGGAACACTTTATTTCGCATATCTCCACTTTAGATATTCAACCAACTATAATTCTTGCGACACTAACTAATGATCATTAGAGTATACTATATACCTATCCTGCTAACACTTTATTTTTGTTGGTCAGACATTCAACTGACTGTAAATAACTCACAACTATAATTACCGTTCTCTGGCAACGTTAAACACTAAACCTAACCCTGGCAAATATCTACTTACAGTTACTACAGCCTACTAATACTCTAATGACACTTAGTTGACATGTAGTTGAAAAGTTACTTATAGTTAGTAGAATGTCTAAAGTGACTATCAAATAAAAGGTGTACATTAATGCTTCAATGTGATGTATAATTTGCGAAATAAACACTACCATTAATATTTGGATTATAAACAAAGAAATTAATACGAATTGGATGTATTAAATAGATCAAATAAATAATAATAAGTGACCATTTAAATTATATTTTCTTAAAAAAAATATATTGCCATCTATCAAACAATACTTAAATGCATCTATGGCTTTCCACAAAAATATTAACTGGTTTTCACAGCGATATGTCAAGACTTCGAAACTTTTGAATGGTAAGTGTGAGTGATAGATGAATCTGAGTATTCTCATAGCTTTGCAGCCATGGCGCTGGGCTGTCCACAGCATAACTTTACGCTCAGTAGCTGCGAAAATGACACTTTTTAGTACATTGAGAACCACCCGAGACAAGGAGGACACAGAGGACAATGAGAACAAGAATTTAATGCTTTTTTCAATATAATACCATTTAGAGAAGCATTCACAAACAACTAAAACCTTTTTACAGCCAAGTAAATTTACTTAATTGTAATAACTCAACTGTTCCAGTTTTGGACACTTTAGGTCTAGATATTAATCAAAAATTAAAGGTCATGACAGCCGCAAAACTTCAACAGCAACACATTCGTATTTTTTTAAGAGAACAAAAATGCTGTCGGTAAGCATAAATAGTCTGAAATGCCAAGACCTTTTAAGTAGACGGAATTGAGAAAATCAATTCCATGGTCATTATAATATAAAAATCTTTACTTTTCAGAACTCAAAGCCAGCTTTTATTGAAACCAAGCTCTTGTTCCAGATTTTGTCACAGAGTGACTAAAGTCAACATCTGCAGAAAAGAAAATTATGCATCACTCCTACATTACACCTGGGCCCCAGGTGAAGAGACATAATATATTATTGGACTAACATCACCTTTGAATGGATCACACAAATAAGTGGTCATTTATTAGTGAGTGGCTGACGCGTCATATCAACATAAATGTGACAAATAACTGCAACCGCATCAACGTGACGAGTGATTTTTAATTATGTAATAATTACGTAACAGCTCACTTTTGTTAAAATCTTCTTATTTTGGAAATCTTTACTGTTCAGTAATCAAGTCGACTAAACAATCACTTTATATTGTTTTCTTAGTTGCATGAATACAGAAAATGATCAAGTAATTATCATAGTGCAAGTCATTGACACTTTGCTTTTTGAAAACTTCCATTATAATTTAATTGGTTGCCGTCACACTGCACAATAAATCTCTTACTTAATTCACATCATGTTTAATATATTAGTTATGATGAAAAGTACCAGAGCTGTAAATAGATTTGCTATGAATTCATGGTTCAATCAACAGATGCTCTATCATAAATCGCTTGCCGCTGCAACCTTGCATGTGCCATCTGGAGTAGCATTCTTAAATATAATGCTGTAATCACCACTTTTCACAATTAGCTCAATTTACATTAAAACTATTATGCTATATCAAAAGATGTTCACCAATCACTAGTGGGCATTTACAATTAAAATTTACACACAACTATTTCCACAACATGATGGTTAATCAGAAGCGCTGGACGAGTATAAAATGGGCTTTCAATTTTTAAATTAAGACAATATTTGGTCTAAACAATTATCAGGGAGGTGCCCACCTTTGACCCCACCAATCCAATGATATGCCTAACTTTCCTTGCACCACCAAATCTCACTGTGTATGTCAACTTCCACAGGGATTGACATATTAATCTATTAGTCAATGAAGTTTTATAACTAGTCTCAGGGAACATTATACTTTAAAACATAATAAGTTCACTACTTTCTTATACACAAGAAGAATAACAGAACTCATTTTTGCAAGTCTGTATGATCCTACACATTTTATCGATATGTTCCAGCTTCCGGATCCTGCATCGCGTTGCTGAGAGAGGGAGCCATAAACCTAGAGAGATAAAATTAAAATAACATCAGAGGCAATTGCCCCTTTTGTTGATGAGGACTCATTAGAATAAAATAACATTAGAGATTAATGGTAGTCTTGATTCCCGTTATCAAAATCTTATCTCAAAATAGACAGGGTGTAAGATGAGTAAGAACAGGTTCATCACAAATGTCACTCCATGTCAATTGAAACAAACCCTAAAATACCGTACACTTAGCACTCCTTTGTCCCCTCTCACTGAGGTTGAAATTTTTGCCCCCTGTGTTTATCGGATCTTCAGGAGGCTTATAGAATGGGACCTCCGGCACAAACACACACGGACATTCCCTCATTCAGGGTTGCCTATAATCATTTAAATGAGTTGACACCATGTGGCTATGCAAGCGATGCAAAATAGTCCAACTTTACCTGCTGGAGATGAACTAGGAGGACACGCCACCTAGACACCAGGACTGCGTTTTGAGCTATGGACCTATTTGTCTCTTGATACTGAACACTTAAAAGTAATCCATAAATTTTTTTGCCCTGTGAAAAAGTAAATAATTGCAGATATATGAATATTCATGTATTGATAATCAATTAATTCAAAAACTGCCTCTCTAAAAGACAAAACTAACTTTGATATACATTGAAGAAAACTGACGATTTATACTTCTGAAGGATGTAATCCAAGGAGAGGCCTGTGACTTGTATGTATGTATAGATATAGTGAGAGAGAGATACATTCTTTATATATAAACAATTGTGTTTCACAGAAAAAAAAGATAGAATAAGCCCACAAGCTGCAACATGGAAGGGAGAGTAAATGAGAGCATTTTTGGTTAACCATTTGCGTCAAAGATGGGTCTGTAGAAAAATCAAGTTCACTCTTGTTTTGCTGTATGAATGTGCAACGGGTGACGCTAATAAAAATTGCCATTGGGTCTACGAAGTTCGCGCCATATAAATGCAGCTTCTCATTTACCATTTAAATTTAACAATAAAAACAACAACATACATTTAAGCTTTATCTAAACACTAAATAGTAGCCTTAAAAAGGCTTACTACTATATTGAAACAAAAAGTGAGCCAAATAACAACTAATTTTCAAAAACACCCAGGCCTTCTAATCACTGCGACAGAGACCTGTAACGTCGCAGGGGTGATGGATTCTGCCATTACTGCCCAGCTGTTGTAGGATTATGAGCCGGTCATAGACATATTTAACTAGGAGTAATTTATAAATGAGCTGAAAATGAATAATATTATTTCCTTTCAGAAATTCTGAACAGGGCACTGAAGCCATGAAAATCCAATATCGACATCTACTGTTCATAAGGGAACAGCCTAATAGTTTATTACAACAAGTTAAAGAGACAACAGGTATTCCACAGTGAACTTAAAGAAACAAAGTGCTTTAAAGACATGAATTAAGAGCTGTGAGACTACTTTTAAACTTTATTAGAGCATTTTATTGGCTAACATTTCAGTAACAATTATTTTTGGCCATTTTCTCCAACCTATATTATCTGTTTAGAACTATTTGCACAATTGTATATCATGGCTAAAAGTACAACACACAAATATTATTAGTAATCATTATTAACTGTCAATTGACAACAATAATTGTCACGTGACTTCTTATTTAACTCACACCAGTGTAAATCATTCAACAATTTCCACAAAATGTTAATCCCTTTGAAAATAAAAAGGAACCTTCAGACCTATTTTCTGCATTACACGAACAATTAATATTTAAGAGCGTATATGTCACGTGCACCATAAACTCGAACATCTCTCGTATGAATTAAATTTTCTGAATTTTTTGCATTTGCAACGAAAACGCTGGAATTTGGGGGATTAGCGGATCATTTGGGGGCTCGAGAAATTAAACTTTTAAATAATAAATTGATGGGTTGTGGGTCACACATCTGCTCAGTAAGACATTCACTCATTGGATCGGCACATGCAGGCTTCAACAGGCGGGACATTGGAGAAAAGGAGCGGGCGCATTCCCGCAGAACAAGATGCAAATGACTAGTGGGTGCTGCCGCAAGACTTTCTGTGTCACTTTTTTGAAACGTTTTCCTGCACTTTGAGAAGAAGAGCCGCACTGTGTTTCATGGTACAGATAAAGTAACGAGCTGCGTAGCCGCTGATCGCTCGCACATTCCATTATTCCCACAAACCAGGTTAGGCGATTTCAACAATTTTTTAATAACACACAGTGTTTACATAAATAAACCTAACAACTTTTATACAGTTTTCTGAAGCGCTATGTTTAACGTTAACTCACCACCTGCGCGAACTCTACAGGCGTATCTATATTATCCCAACTTTTTATGTGATCGATTAATACATGTCTGAAGGCTGACGCACAGTACATGCATGGAAACCCCATACACAGGACATGTATTTATAATGATACTGTAGCAAATGTATTTTGTGCTGAATTCAAATCGTGCAGGCATACTAGCTGCCTGTACCAACAGCTTAAATATATACCGCAGTGTTTACGGATGTGCATGCTTAATTATTAATCGCTGTGGTTGTGGCATCTGCATGTTACAACGAAGCCCTGGCTCAAGCAAATTAATATGTCTAGAGCATGGGCACAGCCGTATCAGTACATACTCAAACAAAAGCCCGTCCCTGCGATCAGGGGTTGCAACACACACTGCACGTACATCACTCTCATTAAGCTAAGCCTACACACCGCTCAGTGGATGCAAAATAGTTTAAGCCAGCATTTATCTCACCGTGCGTTCTGGCTTTGGTTTCTGATCTCCAGTCGAGACTGCTGCTCAATGTTGCCGTATTCATTGGCGTCTGATGAGCTAGACCCGGGAACACGGACACCGCCACAATATTTTTAATTCAGGCAGCTGATGCTCAGATTCTGGAGGACAGATCGCCAAGATAAGGCTGGCACGTTACCCCGGCCTCACATGGCCACATTTTTTTCGTGTAGTTTCAATTTAAGACATGATTTGTGCTTACTAAAAAAAACAAGAGTATTACTAGAAAATGTTAAACTTTATCGTATATAATGTGAAAACGATGTTATTTTTTCAAGACACCACAGTGAATGCAGAAACATACAAACAAAATGTCGCACAATTTCTTTGTTTCAAAATTCAAGACTATGTACTCTTCTCGTACCTTCGCACACAGTGAAATTTAATTTTTTAATTATATTATAAACCAAAAGATTTGTCGAAAGCCAGAAATAATTTACGCTTTTAGGACAAACACTAAATCAAGTACATTTGGCCTATATACAACCCCTATCTTCATAATATAACTGTTATATGTATGATACTAATTGGAGCACACCGTTATAGTTTTTATTTATTTTAAATAATTTTAAATTACTATATCACTAAATAGTTTTTAGTAATTCGCTATGTGCTTTTTTCCACTATTGATATATATGTTTTTTTTATTTAATATTTTTATTTAATTTATTTAGTGCTTTAGATTTAAAGCATATTTGCTGGCATTTAGTCTACCATTTTATATTTCGTCGCTTTATTTTATTAAATTGAATATTTCAAGTTTTGTTATTACTAGTTAACAATAACCCTGTTGTTGCTTTTAACCATAAGTGATCTTGTTCCAACAATTCAGACTTATTTTTATTTTATCTTTGATTTTAGTTTTTATAAATAAATTGGATATATTAAGATGCCATAGTGCACACAATTGGATGTTGCTCATTGGCTCGACCATGGTAACATACATGACTGAAAATTAACAACAACAGGCAGCAGAAAAAAACCATGTACAAATGACATTTGCATGAAATGTCAGCGGTCGATAAGATATACAGATAAATCTTGCAGCTAGGCCTGGAAGCTATCCAAAACAGGCCCAGGCGCACACGATCAGCATCAGTGGTGTTCAATTTGCATACTAAACACAGTTAGACCCCCTCCACTAATATTTATAAAAATAGAGGAAAAAAAGACTTGCTAAATTGTGGAGTTTAACATTTATTAAACTTCAAAATTATGCAGAAACACCCACCAATACCAAAAAGTACAACTCATTCAGAACGGTAATAAGAAAAGTGAATATATATATATATATATATATATATATATATATATATATATATATATTAGGGCTGTGCAAAAAATTATCTTGCACCCTTAATTCATTTCGGAAATAAAAGTTTGTGTTTACATAATATATTTGTGTGTGCTGTTTTTTTAATTATTTTGTGTATATATAAATACACACACATGCATGTATATATTTAAGAAAAATGTGTTATTCATACATAAAATATTTATATTTATATAATATAGATTATGTGTTATATATATATATATATATATATATATATATATATACAGAATTTAAGAGCAAATAATTCTTATATATACAAAATAATTATATACAGCACACACAAATATATTATGTAAACACAGACTTTTATTTTGGATGTCGGTAATTAATCGGATTAATCGATTAATCTTTTGCACAGCCCTAATATATATATATATATATATATATATATATATATATATATATATATATATATATCATAAACAGCATCAATCTTTATCAAAAAGAACTTAAGATTCAAGACATCTCTTCTTCAAGATTAATACAATAACTTAATACATAGTTAATCATGTATGAGCTAATTGTATTCAATAAACAAATAAAAAGATTTGCCATCATAGATCTTTTCTAAATATATTATATACAAGAAGAGTTTTTGTTTTTTTTTGTTTATGCGCGGTATTCAACTCACTTGCACACAGTAAGAAAATGTATCGCATATTTTTACAATACGTGGCATCACTTCTCCAAAAGGATGTTTGACCAACTGAGCACTTTCACTTCTCCTGAACGATGGATTACGTGTTTTTGGATTAGATACCTTAATTAACTGTATACAAATTAACACTTTTAACCACCTTTCAGGGGTTTTCTTCCATAAATCACATTATTGAATTAATAATGTCAAGTCATATCAGTTATAACTTAAACAATTTAGTGCCGATCCAGCTTTGTTGTAGGGTAAAGGGGAACTGAGCGCGCTGAAAAAACATTTTGTGAAGAGGAATGTTTCAGTTTTTTTTTATATTCTCATGATCCTTTAGAAGAGAGAGATACGGTTCATATTCCTGCTCACATTCCAGTTAAAGAAATGTTCAGAAAAGGCAAAAAAAAAAAAGTAAATAAGCCCGAGCTAAGCTGTTTCAGTTATCGGGGGGGTTGGGTCGCCACTGGATGGTAACCCCATGAGGAGGTTCCGGCATTTTGAAGATAAATTTTAGATCTG
Organism: Hybognathus amarus; assembly: GCA_030378365.1. Lineage (NCBI taxonomy): Eukaryota > Metazoa > Chordata > Actinopteri > Cypriniformes > Leuciscidae > Hybognathus > Hybognathus amarus. The sequence goes on along the minus strand of JAQIUQ010001854.1, from coordinate 422,367 downwards.
TTGCAGCTTGAGAAAACGAGAGGAAGAGAATATTAAATAAAATATAGACAGGCAGTGTTTTTTTTATTTTATTTGTATTATTTTCATCATAAATACTAAATATCCAAACTACATTGTGAATTTGATGAGGAAATGCCATTAGTCTGTCATCAAGCTGTAATCAAACTCAAATTATACTTTTTGGACAATCTAAAATATAAACATAAATAAACTTGTTGCCTTCAATACAATATACAATGAAAAAAATATAATCAAGAAAAAACACTAAAATAGACGTCCAGTTTTGGCTGGAATGATGATTACAAAGGTTCGTGGAGCTATAACGGTTTATCAATCACATTCTAAATCACGCAGTCACTTACTGAGTTATTGATTCATGATAAATTCTAATAATAACACAAAGCCTCGTGTCGTTTTTAGAATAGTGTGCTTTGGGGCCGCAGTGGCGCAATATACATTGCATTATTCCGCCAGATTTGTGTCACACACCAATAACATGCGCGCTGCCGCGCGACATTAACACACAGCGCCTCGTGCGCGCGCGCTACTGCGAAGCGACGGGCGTTAGATCAAACACTGTGCCGCGAGAGAATCGTTTAGAGCCTTTGACAATCGCAATGTAAATAATAATTACATTTCAATGTAAAAGGCTCTAAACAATTTCTCGCGCACAGTGTTTGATCTAACACTGCCCATTCACTTCAGGCAGTAGCGCGCGCGCACGACACTGCTGTGTGTTAAGTGTCGCGCGCAGCGCACAGTGGAGCTCTTTGTTGATTGTCAGTGTGTGACACAATCTCACATTTGTTGGCCGGAATAATCCAAATCTATATTAGTTACCACTGGCCCCAAAGCACACTATTCTAAAAACAACACGAGGCTTTGTGTTATTATTAAATTTATCATGAATCAAATAAACTCAGTAACTCCTGACTGCGTGATTTAGGAAAATGTGATGGCAATAAAGCCTTGCTGTTCCACAAACCACTTTTGTAATCATCCAGTACCAGCCAAAAGTTTGGACACCTTCTCCTTTAGTGTTTTTCTTGATTATATTTTTTATTTTCGACATTGTATATTGTACACTGAAGGCAAGACAAGTTTATTTATGTTTTATATTTTAGATTGTCCAAAGTAGAAAGTAGCTTAATTTAGTTTTGATTACAGCTTGATGACAGACTCATGGCATTTCCTCATCAAATTCACAATGTAGTTTGGATATCTTTGGTATTTATGATGAAAATAATACAAATAAAATAAAAAAAACACTGACGGAGACGGTGTGTCTGTCTGTCTATATTTTATTTAATCTCTCTTTCCTTCTAGGTTTCTCAAGCTGCAACAGATCTGAAGACTTTCTGCTTGCAAAATGCCCAGAAGGACCCTCTCCTCATGGGGGTACCATCCAGTGACAACCCTTTCCGACCCCCAAATCATGTGCACTCTTCTGAGGTACCGACAGACAGCTCAGTGTTACTTTTTTTTTTCCTTTTCTGAACATTTCCTGTTTAACTGGAATGTGAGCAGGAATATGAACCTCTATCTCTCTCTTCCCTCTAAAGGAGTCATGAAGAATCTGGAGAAACTGAACATTCCTCTTTCACAAAATGTTTTTCACTACACTCAGTTCCCCTTTACCCTACAACAGAGCTGGATCAGCACTATTACACTAAATTGTTTAATTTGTAAGCTACATTGTGACTTGACGTCTTCGTTCAATAATGTGATTTATGAAGAAAACCCCTGAAAGGTGGTTAAAAGTGTTAATTTGTATACAGTTAATTAAGGTCATACTAGTGCAAAACTTACATTAGTAGGTGGTTTCAGGAGGAAATGAAAGTGCTCAGTTGGTCAAACAGTCCTTTGGAGAAGTGATGCCACGTATGTAAAAATATGCAATACATTTCTTACTGTGTAGCCAAGTCAATTTGAATACCAGCCATAAACAAAAAACAGAAAAATTCTTCTTGTTGTAATGTGTTCGGTCTATGATGTGAATCTTTTTATTTGTTTATTGATACAATTAGGCTCATACATGGGCAGTTATTGCCAATTAACTTGTGTATTTAAGGTATTGCATTAATCTTTGAAGAAGAGAGATGTCTTGAATCTCAGGTTCTTTTTGATAAAGATTGATGCTGTTTCTGATATATATATATATATATATATATATATATATATATATATATATATATATATATATTAGGGCTGTGCAAAGATTAATTACGAATTAATCCAATTAATTACGCATCCAAAATAAAAGTCTGTGTTTACATAATATATTTGTGTGTGCTGTATATAATTATTTTGTATATATAAGAATTATTTGCTCTTAAATTCTGTATATATATATATATATTATATATATATATATATAACACATAATCTATATTATATAAATATAAATATTTTATGTATGAATAACACATTTTCTTAAATATATACATGCATGTGTGTGTATTTATATATACACAAAATAATTAAAAAACAGCACACACAAATATATTATGTAAACACAGACTTTTATTTTGGATGCGATTAATTGCAATTAATTTTTGCACAGCCCTAATATATATATATATATATATATATATATATATATATATATATATATATATATATTCACTTTTCTTATTCATTTCTGAATGAGGTACTACTTTTTGGTCAAATGTATTTTCTGGTGGGTAATTGTTTCTGCATAATTTTGAAGTTTCATAAATGTTAAACAGCGTTTACACAAGAGACTCAAGTGGAGAATTATCTTTTTTTCCCTCTATTTTTTTACTGATATTTGCTCATGAAAGAGTCTGACTGTTGCACCTTTAGTCTATGAATTGAACACCACTGACTGTGATCAGCATATCACCTGGCCTGTTTTTGGATATACTTTCAGCCCTTGCATGCAAATTTATCTGTACTGTGTCTTTATCAGTCAACCACTGGACATTCATGCAAATGTCATTTGTACATGGGTTTTTTTCTGCTGCCCTGTGTTGTTAACTTTTTCAGTCATGTATGTTTACCTCATGATTGAGCCAAAATGAGCAACATCCGATTTGTGTGCACTATGACATACTTAATATACTATACGTTTCTTTATAAAAACTAAATCAAGATAAAATAAAAATGAGTCTGAATTGTTGGAACAAGATCACATTTTCTATGGTTTTAAAAGCAACAACAGGGTTATTGTTAACTAATAATAACAAAACTTGAAAATATTGGTTAATTGAAATAAAGCTGACAAAATATAAATAGTAGACTAAATGCAGCAAATGTTAGAGATGCTGCTTTTTTAAATCTAAAGCACTAAACTGGAATTGAATAAAAATGTAAATAAAAAAGAAACATATATATATATATTTTAAACAAATAAGTCAAAAGCACATAACAAAATTACTAAAAACTATTTAGTAAATTATAGTAAGATTTAAAATTATTTAAAATATGAATAAAAACTATAACAGTATATCTCCAATTCAGTATCATACATATAACAGTTATATTATGAAGATAGGGGTTTGTATATAGGCCAATCCTCTTGATTTATAGCATTTTATTCCTAAAAACATGATTTCTTTTCTGGCTTTCGACAAATCTTTTGGTTTCTGGTGTGATTAAAAAATTAGATTTTTTTTCACTGTTCAGATTTCTGTGGAAGGGTATACAAATTACATAGTCTTGAATTTTGAAACAAAGAAAATTGTCAACATTTTTGTTTGTTTGTTTTACCATTCACCTGTGGTGTCCTACTTGAAAAGAGATAACATCGTTTTCACGTACTGTACAATAAAGCAGGTTTCCCACCAAAGTTTAACATTTTATTAGTAATACTCTTGTTTTTTTAGTAACACAGATCATGTCTTAAATTGAACTACAGCTGGAAAAAAGAAGATGTGGCCATGTGGAGGCAGTAGTAAGTCAGGCCTTGTATCTTGACCATTGACTCCTCCAGGGGAGATCTGAGCCGCTGCGAGCTGCCTGCATGACTCTCCCCAGATCGAAGATGGCGGTGTCCGTGTTCCCAGGCGTGCGCCTCCTCTCCATCGGAGACGCCAATGGAGACATACAGCGACATTCAGAGCAGCAGCCTCTGCGACTAGAGATCAAAACCAACCAGGACGCGGCTCTCATAAGCCTCTCGAACAGTGAGTAGATGCTGGCTTTAAACTCTTTGCATCCGGCCTCAGCTCAGCGGTGTATCCTAGCTTAGCTTAATGAGAGTGATGTACGTGCGGCATGTGCGTGTGTTGCAACCCCTGATCACAGGGACAGACTGCTTTTGAGTTGTGTCCTCAAATGCGGCTCTCGTGCCCATGTATGCTCTCTAAAACATGTAAAGTTGCTTGAGCCAGGGCTTCGGTTGTAACATGCATGCCACAAACCACGTTGATCGTAGCATGTTAGCATCCGTAAACACTTCGTATTGTGTTAAGCTGCTTAGTTAGCAGCTAACGTTACCCAGCTAATATGCACGATATTTAGGAATTCAGCACGGAGTGCGTTTCTACAGTATACATTATAAATACATGTCCTGTGTATGAGGGGTTTCCCCAGATGTATGTCCTGTGCATTCAGGCTTTCTTCCAGACATGTATTAGCTGGTAGTAAGGAAAGATTTGGATAATGTGGATTGGCGCCTATAAAGTTAGCCGCAGTCGTGAGTTAACGTTAAACCTTGAGTCATACTATCACGCTTCAGAAACCTCTTTGGTTATGATTCGCTTTGGTTTTATTTATGTAAACACTGTTGTGTTTATTAAAATTGTTGAAATGTAACCTGGTTGGATGCTGGGATAAATGGATGCTGCGAGTTTACTTGATTGATTGCGCAGTTCTGCGCCACCTCGCTACTTTTATACTGTACCATGAAACACAGTCCGGTTTCTCTTTCTCAAAGTGCAGAAAACGTTGAGAAAGTAATGCAAAATTACGCGGAGGTTTCTTACGGCAGCACCGTTTGGTCATTCATCTTTGTTCTGCGGGGAACAATAGCGGGTTCCCCGCCTCCTTTTCTCCAATGTCCCGCCTGTTCATTCAGTTCTCAGGGCTTTTGTTTGGAGCCTCATGCTGCCGATGTCCCGTGGATGAGATGAATGTCTTACTGAAGCAGATGTGTGACCCACAACCCATAGATTTCTTATTTAAAAGTTTTAATTTCTCGAGCCCCAAATGCATGCCACTAATCCCCAAATTCAGCATTTTTTCGTTGAATGCCCAAATTTTTTCAGAAAATTTAATTCATACGAGAGATGGATATTTTGCGAGTTTTATGCATACACGTGACATATACGCTCTTAAATATTAATTGTTCCGTGTAATCAGATGGTAATCTGCTGAAGGTTTTCCTTTTGCATTTTACAAAGGAATTAACATTTTGTGGAAATATTAAAATGATTTACACTGGTGTGAGATGAATTAATAAAGTCACGTGGGCGATCTTGTTGTTCAATTGACAGGGTTCATAATGATGATACTAATAATCTATTTGTGTTGTACTTTTAGCCAGTGATCAATGTGCTTTACAAAACTTAAACAAACCAAATTGTGTGAAATTCATCGTTCTAAACAGAATAAGTATGGGTTGGGAAAATAAAATGGCCAATTAATTGATTGTACTGGATGTTAGCCAATAAAAATGTATTGAGTGCAACTTTAAGGAAGTAATTTCTCTTCCACACTCTTAATTCATGTCTTTAAAGCACTTTGTTTCTTTCACTTTCACTGTGGAATACCTGTTGTCTCTTTAACTTGTTGTAAACTGTAGGCTGTTCCTTATGAACAGTAGATGTCGAGAAACCACTCCTGTTGGATTTTCATGGCTTCAGTGCCCTGTTTCAGAGGTATTTTCTGAAAGAAAGACTGACTGTACTCTGGTTTCAACTGCATTATATAAATTACTACTAGCCTAATATGTCTATGGACAGCCTGACCTAATCCTACAACAGCTGGGGTAATAAATGGCAGAATCCATCACCCTGGCATTACAGATTACTGTCGCAGTGATTAGAAGGCCTGGGTGTTTTTGAAAAAGACTAATTTGGTTTGCTTGGCTTCATTTTTGTTTAGCTTGTAGTAGTAACCTTTAAGGAGCTAGCCTATTTTAGTGTTTAAATAAAGCTTAAATGTATGTTGTTGTTTTTATTGTTAAATTTAAATGGTAAATGGACTGCATTTATATAGCGCTTTCATAGACCCAATGGCCACCAAAGCGCTTTACAATTTGCCTCACATTCACCCATTCACACACACATTCATACACCGACGGTGAAATTCAACTTTCTACAGACCCATCTTAACACGATGGTTCACCCAAAAAGCGAACATTCTGTCATTTACTCTCCTTCATGTTGTTCCAAACCTGTTAACTTGTGTGACTTTATTTCTATCTTTTTTTTCTGTGAAACACAATTGTTTATTGTATATAAAGAATGTATCTCTCTCTCTCACTATATCTATATACATACATACAAGTCACAGGGTTCTTGTGTTTGTTTGGATTACATTGCTTTCAGAAGTATTGATCATTTATTCAGTTTTTCTTCAATGTATATCAAACATTGCTCTTTTCGGGCAGGACTGAAGGTCTGTTTTTATGAATTAATTGATTATCATACATGAATATTCATATCTGTGCAATTGCTTTGCTTTTTTCCACAGACGAGGAGACATGCGTCTTTAAGTGTTCAGTATCAAGAGAGACAGAATGCAGTCGTGTTGGGAAGCAGTCCTTCATCATTACTCTGGGCTGTAACAGTGTCCTCCTGCAGTTTGCATCTCCAGCAGGTAAAGTTCAACTCCTTTTACAAGTGACAAGCACACTTGCAGTCACTCATGGTGTACAAACTCATTTAAATGATTATAGGCAACCCTGAATAAAGAGAAATGTCCACTGTTGTTGTGTTTGTCAGATTTCTCGTCATTCTATAACCTCCTGAAGAATTGCCGTGGACACAGGGGCGAACGTTCGGTCTTCAGTGAGAGGACGGCAGGAGTCCTCAGCTGTACAGTATTTTCAGGTTTGTTTTGCCACAAATTGACATGCATATGCAAAGGTGACATTTGATGAACCTGTTCTTACTCATCTTACACCTATCTCTTAAGAGATCATTTTAAATGAGTTATAACAGGAATCAAGACTACCATTTAATCTCTAATGTTATTTTTATTCTAATGGTCCTGCATCAACAGAAGAGACGTGTTCTGAATGTCTTTCATTTTTATTCTCTCTCAGTTTTATGGCTACCTCTCTCAGCAACAAAACATGATGCAGGATTACGTGCGAACTGGAACATATCAACGAGCCATCCTCCAGAATCATACAGACTTCAAGGATAAAGTACTGTTATTTCTTACTTTGTGCTATTATAGGGAGGGGTCATGAACTTCATTTATGTTTTTAAAGTATAATGTTTCCTGAGGTGCAGTTATAAAGTTAGTATATAGATTGCGCTAATAGGACTTGTGTATCAATCCCTGTGGAAAGTTGACATCTAATGTCAGCAGTGAGATTTGAGTGGTGCAAGGGAAGTTAGGCATATCATTGGAGTCATCAGATCGGCATGGGCACCCTCCTAATATAATTGTTTTAGACCAAATATTGTCTTAATTTAGAAATAAAAGCCCATTTTATACTTAAGCACTTCTGATTTGACCATCATGTTGGAAAGGGGGGTGTTTGCTGCTGTGAGACTTAATTGTAAATGCCCACTCATGATTGGTGAACATCTTTGCATATTAGCATAATAGTTTTAATGTCAAGATTAACTAATTGTGAAAAGTGGTGATTACAGCATTATATTTAGATCTACTCCCGTCACATGCAAGGTTGCAGCAACGAGCATTAGCCGATGATAGACAGTCTGTTGATTGTGAATGCAGTGATCTCATCATAGCAAATCTATTTCTGCACTCTCACAGTATGCTTTCATCATAACTAATAGTGTAAACATGATGTGAATTCAGTAAGAGATTTATTGTGCAGTGTAGACAGCGCCATTGATTATAATGGAAGTTTTGGCGAGAGTCCAGAACCAGAATCCATCAATGATAAACTTGCACTGTGATTAAGCGTTCTTTGATCACTTTCTGTATTCATGCAACTAAGAGAAACAATATGAAGTTGATTGTTTAGTCAACTTGATTTACTGAAGCATAAACGTCAATAAGCGATTTTAAGACAAAGAACATCTGACTGTACATTAATTATTACATAATTAGAAATCACTGGTCACAGATCAGGCATTGGAATTTAATACAGTTAGTTACTTGTCACATTTCTGTTGGGTTCAAATCTTATGACACAGTCACATTCACTTAATAAATGACCACTTTCCTTGTATTAGGATCCTTTGGAAGGTGATGTTATTTTTCAGTCCGGTGATCCTGTATCTCTCTTCTCACCTTGTAATCTCACTTGCGCACCTGTGAGCTGGGCCAAAGATGTGATGTAGGAGTGATGCATTGATTTTCTTCTGCAGATGTTGACTTTAGTCACATACTTATGTCACTCTGTGACAAAATCTGGAACAAGAGCTTGGTTTCAATAAAAGCTGGAAATTTTGAGTTCTGAAAAGTAAAGAATATTTTTATATTATAATGACCATGGAAAAGATCATGGAAAAAATTGATTTTCTCAATTCATTACTACTTTAAAAGGTCTTGGCATGGCGTTCAGTAGTTTCAGAACTGCTTTCTGAGCTTACCGCAGCATTTTTTGTTCTCTTTAAAAAAATAAATGTGTTGGCTATTGAACATTTTGGCTGTCATGACCTTGACTTTTAGATTTAATGTTATCTAGACCTAAATATCCAAAACTGGAACAGTTGACTTATTACAATTAAGTAAAACACTTGAGTCCATTTAAAAAAGGTTATTCCTTTGTGAATGCTTCTCTGAATGCATTATTATCTGAAAAAGCATTGATTCTTGTTCTCATTGCTCCCTCTTGTGTCCTCCTTGTCTCAGGTGGTTCTGGATGTAGGTTGCGGCTCTGGAATTCTCTCATTTTTCGCAGCTCAGGCTGGTGCTCGTAAAGTTTATGCTGTGGAGGCCAGCACCATGGCTCAACATGCAGAGGTATGATATACAGATTCATCTATCACTAACCAACACTACCATTCAAAAGTTTGAAGTCTCTTGACAAAGCTGAATTCTTATCACTGCTGAAACCAGTTAATACCCGATTAATATTTTTGTGGAAACCATGATGCATTTAAGTATTGTTTTTGATGAATAGCAAATTATATATTTTTTTTTTAAGAAAAAATATTTTGTAACATGTCTTTACGGTCACTTTTATTATTTATTTATTTGATCTATTTAATACATCGTTGGTATTAATTTCTTTGCAAAAATTCTTACTGATCCAAAAGTTGTTAATGGTAGTGTTTATTTCACGAGTATACATCACATTGAAGCATTAATAGTTACACTTTATTTTGTATAGTCACTTTAGACATTCTACTAACTATAAGTAACTTTTCAACTACATGTCAACTAAGTGTCATTAGAGTATTAGTAGGCTGTAGTAGACTGTAAGTAGACTGTTAGGTTAGGGTTAGGTGTTAGGGTTCAGGTTAGGAGAACAAGTTGACTTGTAGTTGCTAAGTTACTTACAGTCAGTTGAATGTCTGTTGAGGGACCAACAAAATAAAGTGTTAGCAGATATTAAGCTGACAGTCTACTAATACTCTAATGATAGTTAGTTGACATGTAGCGGCAAAGTTACTTATAGTTAGTTGAATGTCTAAAGTGGACTATCAAAATAAAGTGTTACCACATTAATAAATCATGTTTTACCATTAATAAATATGTAGATAATCAGGTTGTGTGGTATTCTGGTACTAAATAAGTATGGTTGTATAATGCAATTAATTTTAATGTTGTTATTATGTTTTTATCTATTGAGTAATATAGATAGTCATTTTTACTCCTCCTAAAAAAGGATTGGAACAAAAAGTAGATTTAGTATTAATGATAAAATGTGGTATCCTGCCAAAGCCAATACCGATACAAGTTACAACCCTAGGAAGTTATAAGATTGCCTTTGACCTTGACTTATCAAAAGTCATTCCAAGTATTGATAGTAGTGCTAATAATTGTGCGTCCACAGGTTCTTGTGAACAGCAATAGGTTGTCAGAGCGTGTTGTGGTGATTCCTGGGAAAGTGGAGGAAGTGTCCCTACCCGAGCAGGTGGACATTATTATCTCTGAACCCATGGGCTACATGTTGTTCAACGAAAGGATGCTGGAGAGCTATCTACATGCCAAGAAATTCCTCAAGCCTAGCGGTAAGAAGAAAAGTTTTATTCAGTAAAAAGAACCAAACAACAAAAGATTAACGTGCTTAGGTCATAAAGGTGTGTAATGGGACACAAAAATGACGGTTGGGTATGCTTTCGGTACAACAGGTGGAAAAATGAATAATTTTTTTAATTATTATTATTAATCAGTGGTTTACTGAACAAATGGCAGCAACACACACTGCAGTTTATGGTGCTGTTGTAGTTGGGTGGGTTTGAAGTACTTGAACACCTTTGGATCCAAAATATTTTAGAATAAGGTTAGAATTATTGCATTCCGATTCTAATCGGGTTCTCCAATTTGGCACGTATATGTGCGCCAGCATTCATTAATGTCTGCTGAGTTAAGCACAGACTCGCTTGCAAAATGGAAATACCTGCATTTCGTTTGAAACGTTTACTAGTAAGTATACTACCGTAAGATATCAATTGTGGACTGAGGACTACGCATCTCAATCGCATTTAACACGTGCATCTGACAGTAGGGTAAACCACGCAGGTTTATGTTTAAGCGCTTAAGGGGTCATGAACTGGCTTTTTAAATTTTATTATATTGTTGTCTGAGGTCAACTTATGACGTTAGCTTGGTTTTTACATTCAAAAACATCAAAATGAATAAGTAATAAGCTATTTTTTACCCAAGTTTTGAGCCTAGCTGAAAAACGTTAGGTTTTTATGGGCGTCTCGCACTGAAGACTTGGAAGTAAACGCCCACTGCTGTGAGTGGATAACAGTTTTGCATATTATAATGAGTTTCAACTCACCCGTCGGTGCACTTGGGGAAATTGTTTTGAAAATGTCCAATGTTAATGGAAATGATTCGCCCATACATGTTCGACCCAGAGTCCGTGTGTTGCACCATTCCTGTCAGATCCAATGTAGACGGCACAGCCCCATTTTTTAATCTTAATCGGTTCGGCAGAATCCAGTTGATCCGGTTGTCATCACAAGGTAGGCTGCAGAATCGATGTTATTTATCTATGCGTGTAATGCGCTGAATCGTGGGCGGGGCTAAACCGGCCGTGTTGAAGTAGGCGTTGATCTTCTGCGGGTGGTGGTGTTTTATCCTCTTTGATGTCATAGTTCGCCACTTTGTAAAACGTAGTTCGTTTGCTGAGTCTGGTGTCAATAAAAGCTTTTATTGGACTCATAAGGATGTTTTCAGTTCTGAAAGTTACAGGATATTCTTATAATATGATGACCTCTTAGATGTCAAAAGCTCATGGATACGTTATTTTTCATATGCGTTCACATCACTGTATATTGAAAATAAACTATATTTTCCCATTTTGGGGTAAACTCAACACTTTTAAATGCCCACACAGAGAACTTCTGCATGTGTAGTGGTTAAAAAAACTCTGGATTTGTTTGGTACACATACATGCCGCACTGTAAGACCCTTACCGGAGATTTTCAGTATGAATGCATATACCGTTAGCCCCCTATTATTTAATCAATATTTGTACATATCACACCTCTGTTCTCTATACAGGCAAAATGTTTCCAACCATTGGAGAACGTTCACCTCGCTCCTTTCACAGATGAGCAGCTTTACATGGAGCAGTTTACGAAGGCCAATTTCTGGTGAGTTTTTTTTTTTTTTTTTTTAAAGAGCTTAAGGACATTGGGTGGATAGGGAGAAAAGAAGCACAATGAGTGTTAGTAAATAAGCAGTCAGTCCTGTAACGGGTAGCAGATGTCAAATGATAGACTCAAAGTGTAAATAAACGGGGATAGTAGCAGATGACTAAGACATAAATGGAAGATTTCTTTTGTTTATACTTGAAAAACTGAAATTTCCTGTCTTTCAGGTACCAGCCATCTTTCCATGGGGTGGATTTGTCTGCGCTGAGAGGAGCTGCGGTTGATGAATACTTCAGACAGCCTATTGTGGTGAGAACTGGGAGGGAATGACTTGCAGATTGGGTGTATGCTAGTTAATTCGTAAGTACATGCTAGCTTTTTAGAGTTAGCCACGGTTTGGAAAGTTCATAAAGCAGAAAGCCATAAAAACACATTAGCTTGTGTTTGTGCCTTCAGAGGAAAGAGTATACTGATAAATAGTGTGTGAAGTATGAAGGTAACTGGAGATTTGTGTCTTTGCTGGCTTGAGGGTAAATACGGACCGGATTGAGTTACGTACTTGAGCCCAAATGAGAACAGTGAGGATGTATCTAGAAAATGGAGAAAGGCAGCGTGCTTCATGGATTAGGAAAATGTACTCAATGGTAGTTTCATGTAGGAGATGGGGAAGTATGTATGCTTGCCTTTGTGCCCGCGGTGAAAGGCTGGTCGAGGACTCTGAGCTCACTGTTTGTCTGTGGTCAGGGGTATGCAATAAATGTATATCCCTCAAGGAAGGTTTCATGAAGCATGTCTTTGTGAACAAAAATGCATGTAATTCTAGTTGCTGATTTTCATCTTGGATCCTCAGTGTTTTGAAATCCATCAAAGATACATTTTTTTCACTTCTTCATGCCCTTGAGAGGCCAATTTAACTTCAGTCCACTGATATATGATAATTGTAGTTTAAAGTCTGTGTGAATGGTTTATATCCAGCAGTAGTCAGCTGTTCAGGCATTTGTTGTGTCTGTAATGGTGTTACACTGCTGGGACAGTGACCTGCTGTGGTCTGGCTCTAGGGGGTGCTGTTTTAGCGTCCTCCAGAGTTCAGGCTGTGGCGGGAGAGCCCTCTGAGCTCAGGACTGAGACTTGATTTACTGTGGCTCAGTCCTTGACAAGAGGCCTCACAGCATGTCGTCCCGATTGATTTGACCCGTGTCTTCGTCCTCCGCATGCAAAAATGAGTGTTATTGGGATGTCTTGCTACCTCTCATTTAATCTCTCATTTCTTTCAGGACACTTTTGATATCAGGATCCTTATGGCCAAATCAGTGAAATATACGGTCAACTTTTTAGAAGCTAAGGAAGACGATCTTTACAAGTATGTGTCCACCAAATGCATCACAATGCAGCCTTTTTATTTTAAAATATGGTTTAAAAAGAAGCGTGTTGGCCTGTCAAATGTTTTAATATGATTATTTTCTTGCTCTTTCCAGGATAGAAATCCCCTTCAAATTCCACATGATGCATTCAGGGCTTGTACATGGGCTGGCTTTTTGGTTTGACGTCGCATTCATTGGATCAGCGTATGTTCCGAAACATTCTCTTTACAGTGATTTCACACTTGAGTCACCCCTCTTTTCAGTTAAATATTTTTTTGGACTTTACCACTTTTATTGCGCATAGACAACATGTATTGTGTAGTCAGCTTAAAGGGTTGGTTCACCCAAAAATGAAAATTAAGTCATTGATTACTAGACTTGTAGTCAAGACCGCCTAACACCGAGACCAAGACTCTACCAAGACCAGAGGTGTCGAGACCAAGACAGACCAAGTTGAGACCAAAAAACAGACTAGTGTTGTTGAAGCTAAGCAATAACTTGTAAGATTTTGTTTTGCATTGCCTGTTTATCTTTGCCAATTTCGAAGTCTCCAAATGAGTCCATTCTGCAACTTTTAGAAATTTTGCAGAATCCACATTTTGCAGAAAACATGTTGTAAGTATGTACTTATACCTTGAAGAATGCGATTGGGGTTCAGAACAACAGTGCAGTGTTTTCAGAATGACAGTGCAATAACAGATATGTGATTTATAAATCAATAACACTGATATGTGACATCCTGTCATCTGTCAGTTGTGCAGTTACTCAAAATCTCCTAAATCATGTCACTGATATGTGTTTTACTAAATATTAATACATCAATAGCTGTACATGATATGTGTTTTTTTTAATATTTATGTATTTTTAAAAACGAAATTTTAAGCTTAAGTGCAGGAACCAAAAGTTGGTTGTTTTGTCGCTATGGTTACACACACACACACCGTTGGCTGTGCGCTCAAAGTCATCTGTCAGTTGTGCAGTTACCCAAAATCTCCTGAATGAAGTTAAAACCCATCATGTCACTGATATGTGTTTTACTAAATATTAATACATATACAATACAATACACTAACTGTAGGCTACATGATATGTGTTTTTTAAATCAGAGTAATCAAATTGCTCGTTGCCACCGTGATCAGTGATCTCTCGTGTGGCTCGCGCTCACAGTGTCTTCACTCAGACACGCGCCTCAATCTGTTGCGGATATCGTCGTGGATATTGTAGTATTGTATTGCTAAATCCCCTGACCACTATGTCGGTCTGAGACAGCGAGACCTAAACAAGACCGAGAGGTCCGAAGACCAAAGACCGTCAAGACCGTGACAAGACCGAGACCGCGTAAAAGTGGTCTCTAGACCAAGACCGGTCTCGAGACATACATCACTATTAATTACTCACCCCATGCTGTACCAACTCCGCCGTAAGTCCTTCGTTCGTCTTCAACACAATGAAGATATTTTTGATTAAATCTGAGAGGTGGATCACTGCTACATAGACTCCCTAAGGGATCGAAACTTGATGGCCCAGAAAGTCAGTGAAGAAATGTTTAAATATTCCATGTGACTACAGTGGCTCAACTATAAGTTTATCAAGTGACAAGAATACTTTTTGTGCGAAAAAATAACGACTTTATTCGACTATTCCATTTCTTCCTGGTAGGCCTGAGACGAGAGTTCAAGAGATTTTCCACGCCGCATGCGTGAGAATTGCGATCTGCTTCAACTACTTCAATTCAGTTCTCGCACATGCGTCATGGAAATCTCTTGAACTCTCGTCTCAGGAAGAAAAGGAATAGTCAAAGTCGTTGTTTTTGTTTGTTTTTGCACACAAAAAGTATTCTCGTCGCTTCATAAACTTATAATTGAGCCACTGTTGTCACATGGAATATTAAAACATTTTCTTCATTGACTTTCTGGGCGTCAAGTTTCGATCCTTAGGCAGTCTATGTAGCAGTGATCCACCTCTCAAATTTAATCAAAAATATCTTCATTTGTGTTCCGAAGACGAACGAAGGTCTTACGGGGTTGGTACAGCATGGGGGTGAGTAATTAGAGACTTAATTTTCATTTTTGGGTGAACTAACCCTTTAAAGATGTGTTATTGAGATCTTCCCAGAAAAGTTTTTAGAATTGTTATCATGTTAATGTAAAAAATCGTGTATAATATTAACTGCTGTTTTGTTTTATTTTATTTATGCAAAACTTCTATTTTTGTTACTCCTCAGATGCTAACATGGCATTAAAAAGCTATAGTACTACTTAGGGCTGGGCAACGATTAATCGTGATTGATCATATCCAAAATACAAGTTTGTGTTTACATTATATATGTGTGTACTGTGTATAATTATTTTGTATGTATAAATACACACACATGCAAATATATATTCAAGAAATATTTGCATACTGTATATATTTATACATCATTTATATTAAATATTAATATATAAAATATTAATAGTTATAACACATTTTTCTTAAATATATACATGCATGTGTGTGAATTTTTATATACAAAATAATTATACACACTACACACACATATAATGTAAACACAAACTTTTATTTTGGATGTGATTAATCGTTTGTCAGCCCTAGTACTACTTCTATAGTACTGATCATGTTTGTGAAATTGAAATTTGTATGCGAGGGGTTTTTTTGTTTTGTAACAAAAGTAATGTGACCGGTATTCACTTGTGCTGTCTCTCTGTACAGGATGACTGTGTGGCTCTCTACGGCCCCCACTGAACCCCTCACTCACTGGTACCAGGTGCGCTGTCTGCTGCAGTCACCTCTCTTTGCCAAGGCAGGGGACACAATGTCAGGCACTGCACTTTTAATCGCCAACAAGAGGTGAGCACACAATTCTTTGTTACCCCTCAGGTCGTTAATGTTGGGTGGTTAACTCTCTCATTTGTTTTCAATCCCTCCCAGGCAAAGCTATGACATTAGTATTGTTGCTCAAGTGGACCAGACAGGCTCCAAATCCAGTAATCTACCGATCTCAAGAACCCCTTCTTCCGGTGAGAAATCGCATCGCTTTGGATACCGATAAGAGAATGTCTGAAATGTGTGTTGCTTACGCTTTGCTGTGTTCTGCAGGTACACGGGCACAACACCCACCCCACCTCCAGGGTCACACTATTCCTCCCCCTCAGAGAACATGTGGAACACTGGGGGAACCTATAGCATGAGCCAAGGCATGGCTGTGTCAGGTAGCTCTTACACGATCATTGACTTATTTTCACATTTACAGTAGTTGGCCACAATCCCACCCATCCAACTGCTTTTGCATAACTGGAGTAATGTCACTCAAACTTTGCTGTCTCTGTCAGGGATGCCTACAGCTTATGATCTCAGCACTGTCATCGGTGGCAGTGGGACAACAGTGTCCCACAACAATCTCATCCCCCTTGGTACAGAACACGCATGCACGTATGGATATTTACCAGACACACACTCAGACATACACACATATGTGGAGTGAAATGTTCTCTGGTGTGGTTCAATTAAAGAGACCATTCACCCAAAAAATGAAAATTCTGTCTCTCCAAATCCTTAACTTTAGTTCATCCTTGAAACACAAATAAAGATATTTGTAGTATTCTCTCATCATCAAATCCATGCAACCTAATTTTTTCACATGGTAAAAGTAATCCAGAAGCTCTAACCTCATTGTTTCTCACGCGTCAAGCAAGTTTGAGCTTCTGTGTTTACCATATTTGATGCGCTCTGTGCGTGCTGATTAATCAATGTTTATATATGAATAAAATCTGTTCATTATATAAAGCAGAGTAAATAGAGTTTAGCTCACCTCAACACACCTACAAGCTTCTTAGTATGCCTGGGAAGAGCTTGATTAGCTGGTTCCAGGTGTCTTTTTGCACACTACCAAAAACTTAAATACTTCAGTGAATGGACAAAAATGATGAGTGAGATATGAAAAATATTCATCAATATGATGTGGATGAAAAGAATGGTATGAGGGTGAGTAAATGACAGATTTTTAATTTTTGGTTGAACGATCCCTTTATGAACCAAAGGCTGAAAAAAATGTGATTTTAAAGGGGTCACATTATGAAGGATCAAAGTTTGATCTTTAACTTGATCATTTGAGACGAGATTAATATGAAATGTATTGCTTATGTTAAAGGTTGGGAGAGGGTTGAATATGGCCATTAAAACATCTTTGGTGCAGAAAACAGATCAGGGAAAAAGATAAATGTATGATATGACCCCTTTAAAGCATTACATGTTTATATTATGTATCTCTTCTGAAACCCTTTACATAACAATACATTGAATTGTTATTGAAAGGTTTTCTACACAAGTTTGATTAAGATTTTCTATACTACAGTACAGTCAGCTTCATGTCACAGTGTTCATGTGTCTTGTTAATCACATTTTCTTTGTGTGTAAATTGAAGAGAGGTGTCTTGTCTTTTTCCCCATCAGTGAACACGGGGATTGTGAACCACACTCACTCCAGAATGGGCTCTATAATGAGCACCGGAATTGTCCAGGGTGAGTGTCGCTTCTTTTAATGTCCTCAGAGTTAAACAAGACCTGCACTTTTACAGATTAAAGTGATAGTTCACCCAAAAAAAATAATTCTGTAATTTACTCACCATGTTTTATCAAACAAAACTTTTGTTAAAAGAAAGACTTGTTTTCAGAACACAAATGAAGATATTTTTGTCCATTCATTGAAAATCCATGCAACCAAAAATGTCAGTTAATTACATAGACATTGTAAAGTAATCTATAAGAATTGAGTGGTTTAACAGAAGTCTTCTAAAGAGACGTGACATCCTTTATAATATGAACATTGATCAACGTCGTTTTTCGGAAATATAAATAAGGACAAGGATCTGTTTTTTTTAAGTGATGGGATCTAGTTAATACGCATTCTGTGACGAAGGCATAGCTAGCTAAATCCTAAACACAGCAATGGCGAAAAACTGTTTAACGGTCTATCTCCACAATTCAGTACTTCACAGTTCAGTCTAGTGTTGCACGGTGCACTCGAATACTTCAAAAGTATCGCGATAATCGGAAATTAAAAACCTCACGATACCTAAATTTATTAGTATCGATACTTTTATGAATGACCGCGTTCCAGATTTGTAAGAGACATATTTCATTTTGCTGTGTGCCACGCACTCTTCCAGTCTCTTCCTATGAGCGTCTGTGTTTCTCCTCACACACGCAGCAAAGAAGCTGCAGCTGTCAAGAGACAACTACCGCGAGACGGCTGCATGCGCGAGCACACGTGATACAGTGGCTGCCTGTCAGTAGCGGAGTGGCAATCCGGAGAGTCGCAATCTTTTCCGGTGGGCCGGTTGTGTTTCGAGGCCACGAGGGCTGTTCTTATAGTTATACATTGCAAGTTATTAGCAACACAATCCAGCGGCCTGTACACAACAGTCTCTGCAACGGTGACAGTTCTGAAGTGCGCGTCCGTGTGAAAGACGGTGCGTGACTGGGCAAGCCGCAAAGACACTGTATCCATGCAACTGATTAAAAAAACAAACAGATTTTAGCGTGAGATCTCTTATTTAATAGCGAACTAAATTAATTATCTGCTAGTTAACGGGAGATGTTTCATTTATTTTTGTATTAGGTGTACAACTTTCCCCCCAACTTTCATAGATAGCATAAATAATTGCAAGCTGCTAAAATAAACGATAAAAAACATTAGCAAAATGATCTATCGGCTATATGATTATAATCAGAGCATGTGCATTTCAGTGATTTATTTATATTAGGTTATTACAGCATTAAAGAGCACAGACCTATGTAAAGGAAGTGCATGTGAAACGCCTTGTAAGAAATACTTTAATTTTCAGGAAAAGTATCGAAAGTCGCAATATCTTGACTTGGTATCGGTATCGAAACAATAATTTTGGTATCGTGACAACACTAGTTCAGTCTTTGAAGCCAAAAGTGGGCGGAGCCGGCCGTCGCCATCTTGGCTGCGCGTCACTCCCAGATAACAGAAAATGGGCAAAGAGGCGGAACGTGGTGGAGCTGAAGTGCCTGGTTGCTGAAACCTCCAAGCCGCCTAGCTTCGATGTGATCAAGTTAGCACTGGCTAAGGAGCTAATGCTACATGCTACTAGCAGTACTGACACAAGGGCTGTGCGACGTGCGCTCGCACAGGGCCTCACGTTAAAGTGTTTTAGCAATATATTTCTAACATTTATAATGTTTAGAATATATATATATTTTTTTAATTGCCTTTTTAATTGCCTTTTTTGTTGCTAAAAAAACAATGTCTATTTCATTCTATTCCAGTCCACTGTATTACAATTAGTTTAAAGGATAACTCGCAAAACTGAACCTTTGGTCTAATTACACATTGGTACATATTCAATCGTTCTCTGAGATTTGTTTTCATGATTATTGAATTTAAAGAGTTTTATCTCTGAAAACTGTTTAGCTTATAACACTAGTATATGGGGCATAGAGTAATGAAAAAAAAATCACTAGTTAATACCACTAACAAGGCTCAAAATAGCCCAACACCAACACTGTAGCATAATCAGGGTCCCTACATGCAAACCGAAGCATTGAGAACTTTGTAAGAGTACAGACCGTTTAATAAGAAGATATATTATAAAGACAGTTCACTTCACGAATACAGGCAGGAGCCATCTTTGGAAAACAGTTGAACCAGAAACGCAGAGCCCAAGTTCTGGCTCGTTCACATCTCACCAGCGCATTTGACTCGGCGTTCGTGGTTCGACTGCTTACATAATTTCGAAAAAAGCCTTTGCAGGTTCCCTATTAGCATTGGGTTTAAATCTGAAATATTGCAAATTCTCTTTGAAACTAAATCTTCTGCCATCATCTTGTCAGTCAGCTCCTCACTCTCGTGATGAATCAAATCCGTCTCCTGCCGCGGCTCTCCATTCGGCTCACTCTGCATTGAGCAAACACGTTAAGTTTTCATTAATGCAAAGGATGCAATGTTGCTTATTGCTTTTATCTCTTTCCAGGGGCCACAACTGCCCAGCAGGGTCCCAGCAGCAGCAGTCCTCATTACCCCTTACCAACCAGTTCACCACTGGGCGGCCCAGCTATCTCCATGGCATCTCCTATGGCTATCCCCAGCAACACCATGCACTACGGGAGCTAAGGCCAAGAGATGGCTTCTGCATGTCCAATTCCCCCAACCCTCTACCCCTGAAGATCAACCACAGCCAAATTCAGAATACCAAAACCAGTGCACCAGTTTCTGACCATCACTATTCTCTCCTCTCTCGCTCTCGCTCTCTCCTATCTCTATATATAGATATACATGTATACGTATATATAATATTCTAAACTCTTTCTCACTGGTGTTTTAATTCTTACATATCTGTCCCACGACCCTATAACGCTAGTGTGCACAGGCATTCGGCCAGTTCAACACGTCTGAGGTGTGTCATTGTTACTCTTTCCCTCCCCAGCCGCACGCAGCACCTGCTCCACACCAGCCACTAGGAGGCAGCACTTGTCTGTAAGCATGCTGAAAAGCACAAACCAGAGACTCAAGACTCAACAGAAAGGACTCGGTCTCGAGGAACGCTGTCGACGGGGCACGTTTTTCTTTTTTTTTAAATATATAAATGCTTTACAAATCTGCACATGTTCCCCCTTACTTCATGGACTCCCACTTTTTTCAGCCGCACATAAGCCATCATCGACTGACTATTGATATGAATTGGAGATCTATTACAGGATCTTGCTACTGTTCATGACAACCCCAGCTATGTTGAACCTACCTTCACGGTTGTCTTTTTTCACGTTTCCAGCAACATCGACTGGCCATCGCATCTCCATTCTCTCAGCATGGGCTTTTGACAGCCTCATCGACTCGCCTAAAATGTTCACATGAAGAGATGGACACGTGCTGTAGGCTGCAGAGTTCATTACGACTTACTGACCACAGTACCGCTGGATCCTGCCTGTAGACAAATATAGCGTAGATAGAGATCGTCTTACTTTTCATTCCATTTCTGACTGTTTTAACGTAGTGCAGTCCCAGATTTATGTATTTTGCTTGGTGTTCCCTGAAGGTGAATTCCTAAGCATGGTTTATCCAGACCGCTTACTGTTCAACCCCGGACTCCCAACATGAAGCAAATCTGACTTATAAATTGACAAGATTCATTTCTCAGTCAATTTTAAGGACATAAAAGGTTTCAGGAATAAAAGGACCAGCATCAAACCCTCCACTACCAGCCAAGGAGGATGGCGGAGTGCTGGGACGGACAGTCGGCATCTAGGGGGAAGAAGACCGAAGGATGAACTGATATAAACCGTGAGGTTCATGGACACACACTGACCGCTGCAGCAGGACTACTGTTTGGAATGGCAGTATCCTAGTTTACATCTCTTGAACCTTTATTTTGTCAACTTCTGTGTGTTGCTGAGACTCGTGGAGGAAAGGAGATCAAGTGACGCCTGACTAGCTATAACTTTCCTCCTCATTTCCTCCTCTCTCCCTCATTCCCCTCCCACACCGGGGATATGACGAAACCCCATCAAAGACTTTGAAGTCGTATGCACCGCTTCCAGTCAAAGAAAAATCTGTTCATTTGGTTTGAAATAGCAGCTTCATGCGAATGAAAACAACCATGTCTGTTAGTTTGTAGAATTAACGTTTTGTTTTGGTTTTCTTTCACAAAAAAGCAACAGACAAAAAATGAGCAAATTAAATGTTGATGGTAGAAGTCTCTACGTGTGGCTGCTTACAGTAGCTTTATGTTTTATGGATGAAGTATAAAATCAGACTTGGTGGTTTGAGGAATCATGTGATCCGGATAAGTTGTAGATGGCTGAATATTTATTTTCTGCTTTCCAGCTGAAGCACGATCTTAAACTGATTAAAAAGTCAGTTCAAGTACATTTTACATCAATGCTCAGTTTGTTAATATACATTTGGTATTATGAACTAACAATTTTTACAGTATTTATTAATCAAGGTTAAAGTC
This sequence comes from Hybognathus amarus, assembly GCA_030378365.1. Classification (NCBI taxonomy): domain Eukaryota; kingdom Metazoa; phylum Chordata; class Actinopteri; order Cypriniformes; family Leuciscidae; genus Hybognathus; species Hybognathus amarus. The sequence goes on along the minus strand of JAQIUQ010001854.1, from coordinate 400,141 downwards.
AATTTAAAAATCTACTATTGTTCATCGTCAATTAATTTTTTCGTAATAAATGTTAATTTACAGCCTACAACTTGAGATGTTGTAGAAATTAACATTCTAAAATTCTTAATTTTAAAATATGTAGACATTATTTTTAACCAAAATAAAATCTTTAAAACAGTTAATTGTTAGTTCATGCTCAGCAACTGTATTAACACACAAAGCATTATTGTAAAGTGTAATTTAATAGTCTCATGTTGTTCTACACCCATGACTTTCTAGCTGTCTCATTAAATGCCAAAAAAAAAATATTATAATAATTGCTTGCCTGTTTAAGCTGCTCTTTTTTATATAATTAAAACAGCCGGTACATTTATTCGATTCAACACGTAAAGCTATTGTATTTTTTCATAATACTGATTTTTAAGGTGCTTTTTTGCCCTTTCTGCTGGTTCGCTATTGGTCTCTGTCCATATTTGTTGTATGAAAAAGAGCAGATTGGATTCGTTTTTGGAAAAAGTAGAGTCATGAGTTTGAGAGCAACATGGCGGTTTGGAATTATCTGAACTATTTCAGGGTGAAATATTTCTAAACTTCTTTCTGAAAAAGGATAATTCTGTCTTTGGCTCATCCTTTTGTTTCTTCTGTGGAGCATGAAAGATTTCTTGAGAAATGGCTTGGGTTTTTCTTTTCATACAGTGTAAATAAATGGGCACCAAAACTCTTTGGTTACCAACTTTCTTCAAATATATTATCAAATGTTCCACAGAAGAAAAAGACACGTGTTTGGAAAGTCCATGAGGTGAGTTAATGACATAATTCATTTTCTTTTCTTGTTGAGGTACCCTTTAAAAGCATGACTTTCTATAACACAAAGCATACCTTTTCATATCCATTCATACCAAACAAGCTCAAAACAAAAAGGTCCACCCTGACAAAAAAATATTTTAATCCACAGTGTCATCAAACCAAAAACTGCCCAGGAAAGCAAAATTAAATACATATATACATCATTTCCTCTCTCAATTGAATTTTAAAAAATAGTAGCCTTGAAAGGAAAGAAAGCAGTCAGGGAGTTATAGAGGCAAACCTCAGATCAGTTCACAGTAATGCAAGATCACTTTCAAATTACTTCATTTTGAATAAAAAGAACACAAAAAGGACATAGGTGACCATAACACTCAAAAGAAAATATCAGGCAGGTCACTATGCATTCAAAAAATACAGTACAAAGCTAAAGTCATCAGTAAATGATTACTAGATTTTACTTGTGATCTGATGGAGGTCATTTGATCTGCTGGGTTCAGTTACAGACTAGAAACACTTTCAATGTTTGCTGGGAATGCATGTGTCACTTATCAAAACTCATTCTTCATTGCATTTTCCATGTCCTTAGAATCTAAAGACCCTTGAGTTCAGTGGGTCATTGAGGCTTTCCTGAGGTAAGTGCTCGTGTGATTTGAAGCTGGGTAATCTGTTGTCCGAAATTGTGATGGTCCTGTGTATGTTGCCACTTGGAAAAGTTACAGCTAAAAACGAGAGAAGAAAATGCATTAAATACTGAAAGCTGAGCGTTTGTCATAATGGATGGTGTAATTGTACAAGAAGAAATCATAAATGACACTTGATGTAATTGAAGGGGAAGTTTATGTTATATGTATTTTTGATTCTTAAAGGATACACAACCGTTCGAAAAGCTTGGCATCGGTTACGATAATTGAATGTTTTTAACAAAAGAACTCATGTTCATCAAGATCTGAATTTTCAGCACATGAGTGTGTCCACATTATCCTTCAGAAATCATTCTAATTTAATGCACGAGGAATATTTCTTATTGATAGTAATTTTTAAACCATAATCATTTATGTATATTTTTTTTCTAAAGTTTTTATATCTTTTGTAACATTGAACATGTTTTTACTGTCATTTGATCCATTTAATGTGTCCTAACTAAATAAAACAAATTACTCATTTCTTTAAAATAATAATAATGATGACCCCAAACTTTCTGAATAGTAGTGATATATAATCACTTGAGACCTTCTGTAAAACAGCATCTGTTGTTAAATATCACAGAAAATATATGGACTCAATCCTTTGATTTGTAAAACGCAACACACTTGAAAGAAAGAACAAAGCATATATTGAAATGTATATTTCCTGTGCTATCAAACTGTTTCAAATAATATGCAATCTTTCATGAGATAGATAACAGGAATTATGGGAATAACCAGTAGCTGCACCTAAAAAAAATTGTCCCACCTCTGATAGGACAACGTTAAGGAATTTTACAGCTCAAAGAAGAGTAAACATTTTTTTCTGTGATGATTTTAAGGTAATAACCTGGAATATTAATTTGATGAGTTTCTCTCACCTTGCAGCCAACAGCCAGAAGAGCATGAAGTGACACTATAACTGCCATGGTAGCGAAAGCCATTAGTTTTGTATCATCACGAACAGCCGGCCAGAATGTCATGATCAACACGGAGCCAGAGATCACCATGGCAATGACAATCAACAGCCACTGGAGCCAGCTGAAGGGAATGGTCCATAATATCTAAAAACAAGAGATCATGACTTGTTGGGTCTAACATGATGAAATTTGATTGTGTTTTTTGAACATGATCTCAAACTTACCCAAGGTAGGGATATAAATGAAGAGAGAGTAACCGTAGACACACACGGTCTCTAAAACGTGTAACCGCTGATCTGTCTCTCAACACTCTCGACGCCACTGTCAGGAAGCCCCAAACTCCTAGAGGCACCAGCCATGCATAGAGGAACCACGGTAACTGCTGCAATCGAGACTAAAACAGAACAAAACCTTCTTTAGTATATTCATGAGACAGAACAGTTACATGACTTGAAAAGACTCAAATTAGTTGTGGATTCACTGAACCTAAAATCTGATTGGAGGTTCATATAATTAGTATGTAGTTGATGTATATGAATTGAAAACAAAGGTTAACAATAGAGTTTGATTCTTTTTGTTTAATATATTTGTATATAATAATCAAAAGCAGAATCATTTTTTACAAATTCCTATCCCTACTACTGCCCTCTCTCTCACCTCTGTGGAATTCAGGTCTGTAGTGAAAATTTGGTCTCCAGATATTTACTCTAGAAATGAGGAGAGATTTTCCACTGATGACCATTGAGAACACTAGAGATCAACAGATCCAGAAAGGACCTGACAGCAAGAAATAAAAGATTAACTGTCTGAAGATCCAGCAAAAAAAAGCAATAAAATATAAGTAGTTTGGGAGTGTTGTAAAGTGGTCAAATATAATGTGGTATGTTACCATATAGGTCAGGGTTACTTCTGAATGTGGTGTTCGACAAAATTCCGTTCCTGGTAAAGGCATAACTGAGCCCTTTATCCTGTCCAACACCTACAAATGAATGAGACAACAGATACAATTACTAGGGGACTCGAGATTGTTGATGTTCACACTCCAATGTGGTAGCTCCAAGTAAGTAAATGATACAAGCAACCAGGATCTCCCTTAAGTTTAAAATATTAGTAAATATATGAGATTATTAGTAATATATGTACTACTACTGTATTATGTTGCAGGTTATTTTGTGTAATGTTTGTGGTACTTTTTTTATGTCAGTTTCTCAACTCCCCTCATATTTACATTCACGCATTTGGTAGAGTGCTTTTATCTGAAGAAACTTACACTGCATGGATGTCGATACTTCTTATATCAGTTTCATGCATATTCATTCTTCTGGGTATTGAAACCCAATGATATTGGCTGTTGCTAGTGCCATTCTTCTACTGTTGGCAGCACAGAATAAGTCATTTTCCACATTTTAAAATGTTTGTTAAGTAGTTATATATATTGTTTGTAACAACGGTTGTAATGTGTGGTTAATGTTAAAGGTTTACTTGTTTGTAGTGTGATTTTTGGTAAATCATACTGGTCGATTTTAATTTGACCCACATAATGATCATACCCAGATTTTTATATAATACAAGGGTTATAAAGAAAGCCAGAACTAAGAAAACAAATGCAACGTACCTGTAATGTATCTACATTGAAGAACAACTGATAGTATTCAAACGTCCAAAAGCCACCAGTTTGTTTTCACCTCCAAGCAACTGTGGGAATAATGAACAAACTGGCTTATACCATTGACCCTAACTAAGAGGCATGTGAAAACTTGTGCCCTTACTTGCCGGTTTTGTTTTGCAGCTCACTTCTGAACTCTCTTGCTGGTTGTCTTCATCGTCTGACAGGTCAACTTTGACGTCTTCAGCAGCTGGGCTGGAGATGCTAGGGTTGAGGCTCCAGGATTTGAAAGACAGGAGATCTGCGGCTTCATTAAACTCTGAAAGTGACAGATCGAAGATTAAAGCAGAGAGACAGAGACAAGAACAAAGTGGCACATATCAGAGCCTAGAATCAACTTACCCTGAAACTTTAAATCATCTGGGCTAGTCACTGACTGGAGATTATTGGTACTATCAGGGAGTTCGCATAAGAATGCAATCTGCGAGGGGAAAATAATTAACATAACAAAATCATTCGACAGCAGTCAGTAATAAAATCCAGATCAGATTTAGACGAATTCACTCACCTGGTTGCTACAATATGGTAACGTAACGTTAATCCTGCAGTATGCGAACTTCAAGCTAGCAGGTAAAAAAAAAAAAAAAATGTTTCGCCAGGCCGGATGTTATACTTTGATCAAATGATATAGAAAAAAAATCATTGACCGATTCGATTGAAGCCAGAATAAGATTTGATACCGTCTTAATAAACAGGGATTTAACGTTATTGTCCCCATATTCCACGTCACCTGCAGGGTTCCGGTGCGTCAAAACATGACCACGCGACCGGAACAAAGCCGGAATTAAAAATGTTTTTTTTTTTGTTTGTTTGTTTTTTTAAAGCTGTGCATTATTATTCCAGTATATTGATGTCTCAAAATGAGAAGATCGTCAAAGCCACGTTGTATAAGACCAAAAGGGCTTTGAATAAATAAAACCTCTGTGTCCTATTTTTTGTTGTCGTTGTTAACTACTTTGATCAAACAAATTAACGTTTCTGACTGTCGTGTAGTAATTAAATACTTTTGACAAACATATTTATTAATAAAGAAAGATTATTAATTTGAATAAAGCCAAATATTCAAAATTGCAGACCTCTTTATTTCGGTTTTTATGAAAGAATCTGAGCAATACCTCAGTTAAAATAAGGACAAAATATAATAACAAAAACGCTTTGAAAAACATAAACATTGACCCCTTCCCTCTTTTTGTTTTATTGTTTACGCTGGAATGGAAAATGACATTTTGTGTTTCCCCACCGGACTAATGACATTTGACGTACAGTGCATCTCGCCATTTTGGCTCTTCAGTTTCACCTTCGCCATCGTTGCTTCGTCGACAGTATTGGAAACTGACTTCTAAAAGCTCTTCCTGTGCTACATCCACCGTGAACCATGCCGTGAACTGTCACAGTTCGTGAGTTCATTATTTGCTAACATGGCCGCCTCGTGGCTGCTGAAGAATGTTGCTCCACAGCAGCCACAGTGACAACCAAGGGCACACGATGGCAAAGACCGATAAACAGTCGCGCTGGTAGGACTAAGCTACGTTTATTCTTTTTGCTTCGTACATAAGTTGAAAGATAGTTCATGCTAATTTTGGCTTTAGGTGGTCAGTCAATGAATGTGCTGCAGTGCAGGCGTGTCAATTGTATCTAACGTTACAGAAATACATCTGGATTTGTATTAAACATATTCCATTTTAATAATTGTTACAATCAAGTCATTTATTTATTTAACTCAAGACTCACATAGATCCTACTATCAAGAGAAAATCCTGTCAGAATCTAATGTCCTTGTCCATTTAACATAATTTGCTGGGCTGTAATACTTCTGGGGAATCTTGATACTTTCAAGGTTTTTAACCAAGTAAATCCAAATGTAGCTCTTAAGGTTTTAGAAGGAAAAAAAGATTTTTGAATAACTAAACCTAGCTCTCGCCATGAACAACCATATGAATTTGAATGGAATTAAAAAGCAGAGAAAAAGTCTGTATTTAGTTTGCTTAATATTCTAACTCTGTCTGTGTTATAATGGCATTAGAAGATGATGTTTCCATATTGCATGTATAGAATTTTTTGAGTGCATTATTTTATGTATAATGTGTCAATGGGAACTTTTTATTAATTGAACGTTTATCAAGATTTTCTATTTTCTTCACTGTTTTCAGGTGTGTGGTGCCGTAGTCTTTTAAGTGATTATAAGGAAGCTTGTCGCGAGGCAGTTGTGGGGCTCGGTATCGAACCCCTCAAAGCTTTGGTATACCTCGGTCTTTTAGGAGGAATGTACGCCTGCTATTACACCAACCCTGATGAGAGTTCCTTTGAAACCAGCCTGCTAGAAACCTCCAACCGTCTTGCTCTCTTGTCACCATGGATACGCAGTGGCACCTCAGATGGACACGTCCAGACCCTTGTGAAACTGCAAAATGAGGGCAAGCTGCGCTATGCCAATCTGGGCATTGCTTCTTTGACTTATCACACAGACTACAACTCTGAGTCCAGCCTGTATGAGGCGCATTGTTCAGCAATCTATGTGCCCTGGACAGAGCTACCCAAACGTGTGCTGGATGTGGGCTTTGTGGGACGCTGGTGGGTGCTTGATCATAAAATGAAGGATTTTGATATAAATGAGGAGGAGTTCAAAAATCTTCCTCCTGCTCTGCAGGCAACATCCCCCCGTCTGCCCAGATAACTGAAAGGAATGAAAAGCTTCATCAGGAATTCGTGGAAAGCTGTGGTGATGGAGGATGAGAGCAATGAATTAGATAGTATACAAAAAGACCTGGACATTTCTGTTAAAGGAAAGGAAAGCAACACAACATAGACAGCACAGACGTGATCTGATGATTACGTTAAATTTAATGCTGTATCTCACAAATGACCCCAGTGATACATGCTTGCAAGAATCAGCTGTTGATAAGAATTGAAAAGTAAAAGATGTTAGTGGGAAATCACGATTATAATTTGTTTACTGTTTATGGAAGTAAGCAAGTTTATATTGTAGTCTGTTACTTTACTGTTGAAGTTGTGCAAATAAGTGTGACTGGTTGGCAAATACGTTAAAACATTGTATCCCCACTGTATGCTGACCTTGTTTTATATGACAGAATAGCACAACACTAAATAAACTGATCAAAAATATGTATTTTTGTCAAATTTATTTCAAGTGAGTAACAATATTTCGCAATAATCCATCCAACACATACACTGTGTTATATATATATATATGTGTGTGTGTGTTATATTAGTACTGTCTTGTTTTAACCACACAAACAAAAATCCTACAAATGCTGTTCTTTTGTCATTTCTAACAAACATAGCTAATAATAAATGTTTCTTGAGCACTAAATTATCATATTAGACTGATTTCTGAAGGATCATGTGACTGAAGTAATGATGCTGAAAATCAGTTTTCCTATGGAATAGATTACATTTTAAAATATATTAAAAGTAGAAAACAATTATTTTGAATTATAATAATATTTCACAATATTACTGTTTTTTTCAGTATTTTTGATGGGTGAGCATATAGTTTTTTCATAACTAACCAATACTATATTTGCTGCCTTTTAAAAGGAGTTCATTTAAAAAAAAAAGAGTTGGGTTGATTATCTCCATTAATCTCATTACCTTTGACCTTCTGTTTCAATGGCTGACTTTGATTCATTTTCAAGGGAAATCCTCTTTTACATTTATCTCTTTACTCTTCCTCTCTCAGGCTTGTCCTCCTCCATTAGTCTTTTGCTTGCTCCCCCATATGCAGTCCTTTCTAAGATGGTTGGTATTTGATTCACTGGCTCGTGGAGCAGCATTCGCCTCTTTTTTTTCTGATTGGTATCTCAGCTCCTGGAGTGGATTGTTCATTCTGATCGTGCAGTTCTCCTGCAATAAAGCACGTGAACGCAGAGCTGACCCGTTCATGTCAAACTAGACAAGATCATATTTTCAGTAAAAGGCCAAATAATGAAAGTAAGGGATAGTACACACTTAATGATGAAAAGCACTTAAGATGCGCTAATGAAAGCGTAGGAGCCCATTTGAAGACGTTTCTAATAATGTAACCGTGCCAGACTGCAGGGGCTTATCTGTGTGTAACTTAACCCCGCTACAGTCAATGTTGAAATAATAATGTCATTAGGGTGCATTTACAAAATGCCTAACAGAAATATTGCATGTCACTAGAGACAAGTATTAATGAGAGAAGACCTATGGCTTGCTTCAGGCAAAGGCTGAACCATCTGAAATCCTAACGATCGCCTTTTAACTTCTCCACTGTTATAAATGACTCTTACTGTTGTATATTGAAATGGTCACTTAGCATTATCACACTGCTGTTATCCAATCACTAAAGATTTTCAGCGGTTAGGAGGATGTTGCTTTAGCCTCGGGCAGCGGTATCTGATGTGCCTCAATCCTCATAATGTACTGAAGCACTCTGTCTGTCCATCAGGGTGTCCACAGGGACCCAGACATTGTCTGATTGCTAAAATGGAGGAGCATTTCTAACAGTGTAGCACTTTCTGCAAGACACTCTCAGCTCAGACACACCACTACTGTGTCCCAGTGCTTTTAAAGTGCTGTCCCTGGCCTGCCTTATTGCCTTCAAGCTCACTGAACTGAGATAACTAGGCAGAGGAAAGCAATGGAGTGGAAGCCCACCATATTTTTTCAGGTTGTGTCACTGTTGTCTTGTTTGCTTTTTTTTCTAGGCTAAATGAAAACTGTTTCTCATTCATTTTTGCTTTTGTTTTGCCTTTATATTGCATGGATCATTGGGTCTCAATTGTCAAAAGCAATGTTTGCATAACCCCATGACACTAAAATAGCTAATACAATATTTAAAGGATAGTTCAGCCAAAAATGTAAAGTCCGTCATCATTTACTCACACACGTTGTTCCAAACCTAAGTGACTGACTTTCTTCTTAGGGAACTCAAAGGAGATATATCCCAAACTATTGACGTATTGTGTGGACACAAAAATTGCAGCTTGTTCAAGTTACTTGGTAAAATGAGCTAAAGCAATGATTCTTAATAATTCTTTACTTATTTTTTTTATGTTCTGTCTGCTTAAATATGAAAATCTTTTTTATAACTTACGTTAATCGTTTTTATTGACATTTAACTGGGCAGTTGAGAGACTGCATTAGGAGAGTTTTAATTAAGTATATTTTGATGTATTTTTCAGTAATGAGAAGGGCTTGTTATCATATAATAAGAATATCCTGTAAGTTTCAGAACTGAAAACGTCCTGGTTAGTCCAATAAAAGCTTTTATTGACACCAGCCCGCAAAACAGACTCGTTTTTTAAAGTGGGAAACTATAACGTCAAAGAGGATAAAACACCACCCCCGCAGAAGAAGATCAACGCCTGCTTCAGACACGGCGGGTTTAGCCCCGCCCACCGATTCACGCGTTACACGCATAGCCAAATAACTTAGGCCTACCTCAGTGATGACAAACCGGATGCAGCTACCGAGCAACAGAATATTGTGCAGTGCCTGGTTGTGGAAAGAAGACGCTGCATATGCTTCCTCTGGATTCCAATAGGACTGCTTGGATAAACTTTATTTTTAATGATGTTCCAGCTGATGAGAGTAAAACCGTCTGTTCGCTTCATTTCACTGAGGATTGTTTTGAAAACAAGACTGGATTTGCAGACCGATTAGGAGCAAAGAACGGTGCTGGGCCGCCTATATGGATCTGACAGGAATTGTGCAACACACAGACTCTGGGTTGAAGTATGGGCGAAATCATTCCAGTTGCCATTTTACAACATTGGACGTTTTCAAAACAATTTTCCCACGTACACCGACGAGGTGAGTTGGAAAACTCATTATAATTTTCAAAACTGTTGTCCACTCACAGCAGTGGGCGTTTACTTCCAAGTCTTCAGTGCGAAACGCCCATAAAAACTGTGCGTTTCTGAGCTAGTCTCAAAGCTAGGGTAGAAAATAGCTTATTAGTTATACATTTTGATGTTTTTGAATGCAAAAACCAAGCGAACGTCATAAGTTTTTAATAAAATTATATAAAATGTATAAAATAATAACATTTAAAAAGCCAGTTCATGACCCCTTTAAGGTTTTGTGGTTACCGTTGTGCTGGAGGAGGTTACATGATCATGGAGTCTGTTGCTTCACTCAGTGAACAAGTTCCATATAACAAGTAGTAAGAAGTCCCAGTAATTAGATCAAGCACTACATACTTGCTCATCTCATGTTACATATATACCAATAAATGCAATTGTCTTTTTCATGCTAACATGCTATTGCTAATTCTAACACAGGAACTTAAATATATTAATTTGGTTCAGCAAAACATTATTTGTTTAAATTAACTTGTTTTAGTCTTGTTGAACAGCCTTAAACTAATTAATTTCATGGCGTTCTCCTTTCTTTAATTAAGTTCATTGAACAAGCTTTAATGATTTTTTTTCTGAGTGCACCAAAGCATTTTCTGATTATTTCATGTTCCACAGAAGAAGAAAAAAACAGTCAAACAGTTTTAAGACAACATGAAGGTAAGTAAATTATGACAAAATTTTCACCCTAGTTTACAGTCTCCCTCATTCATTCTTCGATTCAATTAGATCCTCCCCACCCTCCACAACCTGTCTATTGACTATTGACTGTCACTCTATCCATACTCAGCTGCCAATGTCAGACGGATATGGTGGCTGAGGCTGATCAGTGGTCAGTGTGGAAAGGGGGAGCTTGGGTTCAGCGAGGACATGGGAGGGGGCCGGGGGTCATGCGTAGGGGTGAGGGAGTCTCAGCCATGGTGCTGACCTCAGTAACCACAACTCCACCACCCCCTCCCATAATGTCTGATCAATATGTCACTATAAAGAAAGAGAGTATGGAGAGCACGAGAGGAGGAAAATGTTAAAGGTTTGGATCCGTTAATGCTGCATCGGAAAGTCTGTAGGGAAAATATACTTTAAATTATATACATATAAAATACGTCTAAAATACGTGTATATGTAAATACTTAAATTTCGGTGTATTAAACAGTTAAACACAAGTTGAGTTAAAATGAGCACTTACAAGACTGGTTTCTGAAGCTAAAAACAAAAACAAACCAAAAACAAATATGGATAATATGTGAGAATAATCAAAACACAAATGTGAAAATTAATTTAAAAAAAATATATATAAACATTGAGATTGTCTGACAACAAGCGGTATACACTATTTTTAGGGTCAGTGGCTCACAGAACACAAATGGTTAAGTGTCTGGCACACAGTGAGGAAAGCATGAATGTGTGTGTGTGCATTTGTTTAAATAAGGAGAGAGAAAGAGTGATGAAAGAGAAACACGGTGGAAGGGGGAAGTATAAAAATATAAATGTCTGTCTGGAGTGTGAAAATGTTTGAAGATGTGAGGAAATACAGATGGAGCAGGAACCCAAAGAGAGTGAGAAAAAAAGAGTGCGCAAGAGAGTAGGGTGGGGATGAAGGGGGAGGGAAGGAAATGAGGAGTGAGGGAGAGAGAGGCAGAGGGAGAGGGGGAGGAGAAGGAAGCAGAGCGCATTCACAATTTTCATTCAAACTGACTTAGCCTATGTGTCCCATTTGCACTCCTCTCTCTCGAAACGCACACACACACACTCACTCACACACACAGCAAGAGAAACACCAGACCGACTGCAGTTAAGTTAACAGCGGCTAGAGGATGGCTTCAAGAAGAGTGAGAGACCGGGATGAGAAAACCAGAGGAGACTGGTGGAAGGGGTGAGAATAGAAAGAGGTGGTATGGAATTCACAAAGAGATGTCAGGGTGGAAGGTGAGTAGAAAGAGGACGAAGAGTTTTAAAATAGAAGAGAGAAAATAAGGGAGGTGAAGGAATGCAGGGGTGGAACGGCCAAGCTCTGACGTTTGGAGGGGGGCAGAGATCGACTGGAGCCAGACTGGGTGTATGCATCTGAGAGAGTCACTGTGGTAAGTGTGTTTTTCTTCTCGAACCCCTGCCACCTCCCTAAATGAAGATCTACTGTGACTGTTTGAGTGCATGTGAGAGGACTTTTCATTAGGATGCACTGTCATGCTGTTCGAATGTGATATAAATTTGATTTGACAAATGTGACAAGTGTTGCTTATGCGGTCAGACATCACTGCAGGACATTTTAATGTGATGTTATCCACCAAGACATGCATGCGTGTTGTGTTTGCATGTGTTTGCATGCTAGTTAAAGCTTCGGGACATGTTCGGGGCTTGTATTTTTTTAAAAATTTTAAGATACATATATGTCTTTTATTTCATTTTGAACTGAATGCTAACTTTGACTAATTGTAGGTTGTAAACATTAGTATGGAGAGTGTAATGGTCTCCTAATGGTGTGTGTGTGTGTGAAAGAGCGCATGTTTGTGTATGCTTGTGAGGTGATATCAATCCCTATGGAAGTGAATGGCAATTGGATTAAACTATTGATTTAGTCTGGAGCAGGTACACCCAGTTGGCCAGACGAGGGGAAGGGCCATCCACATTACTGCAGACATCTTCATCAATAATCCTCTTGCACCCAAAACTAAACTAAGAGCAGTGACCGGGCACACTAATGACATGTGAAGTGTTTGGATGCTATGAATGATCAGCTTTTGCACAAATACAAACACACAGACTACCTGTGAACTTCACAAGCATGTTACAGTGTGCTACTACTCAACTTTTTTCATCAAAGAAAAATGTGCGCTCTGTCTTTGTGTTATGACTTTTTATGTCTTATGTCAACGTGATGTCTTTTTTATTTATTTTAAGACGACTTTTAAATTGTTGTAAAAGCAGATGTGCTAAAGTTTCCTAATTACGAGCTTCACACCCTAAAATCCAGTTTTAAAAGTTTCCCAACCGGTCCACAAAACTGGCTGTGGTGCCTATGAACTCATTCACCAAAGGGTCATGAGTTCAAGTCCCAAGTGGGGAGGGGGGCTGCCATGGTAGCCTTATTTTTTCTTCCAGACCCTTTCCCCCTTTCTTTCCGCATCTCACTTGGCCGTCATTTCAACGGCTCGACAAACATGAAGATCAAGCCTGTTACTTTTGTCAAAGATCGACCTTCACGTCACGGGCCAACAGTTGGTCCCGTTTTTTGCAGATGTGGGTCTTGTTTCTTTGCAATTTTTGATGGCAAATAGTTGTTATGTAACCTTCCAAAAGTCCTTTAAAACTTCCTTTCATGTTTGAGATTGCATACACACCGCACCGTCTGTTTACACGTGCATACGTGAGCGTGTTTCAAATGCATCAAGCCAAAAATCGGACGAGGCGCATTTCAGACAGCCCCTCTTTCATAGGAAATGAGACCCTTTGACCTTTGCCATTCAGTCTGTCTGGAAATTCATAGCCTGGAATCGATCAACACCCCCTTGCCCAGACATGCACTCACCACCTCCACTCTGCCCGCTCTCTCTTAATTCCTCCTTCCCCCTTACATTTTTCTCTTTCTCTCCAATCGGCAACCCCTCTGTTCCCGCTCACTCTCAGCTCATGGTCCCTTCCCCCACGATCAGACCCCACAGAGCTCATGCTATACTTCATGCAGCGCCGTACACCCACTTTCCCTGTGCATATGACCGGATCTCCAATGCTCACACAAAACTTCCCCTCAGCGACAATCTCATATGGCCAAAAAATGGATTTGTCCTGGCCAAAATATATGCTAAATATAAGCTGGGTTGATTGCAATTTTATTGCCATGTGTATTTTAAGAGCCAAGAAAACATATTCAATCTTAAAATGTACGCGAGTAAATGAAAGTTTTGTGTGTACGTATCTAAATGTAAATATATCCAAATGTCTGCCATTTACAGTAGGCATGGGTCGTAGATTTGTAAATGTGTATTCAGGTGGTTAACGTATTTGAAAATAGTTGGGGTGGGAATGTAAGCATTATCATGTGAGGCACAACTGTGTTTATGTAAATTATTTGGTGTGCATATCAATAATCACACAATTCCAGGATTTACAAAGTATATTTCAGTCCTGAGGCGAGTCTCAATGAACATTCAACGCTGTTCGTAAGTCATTCCAAGTTAAAGAGAACCATCGAGTGTTGAGTGTACCCTGCCTCTCGAACACACTCCGACCACACGGACCTTCTGAGTGCCAGCAACTACATGTGCGAGTCCATTTTGTTGCTGAGCTGGCCAAGATGGCTGCTGTAGTGTCTCTAAAGCTGTCCCAGCTGATCAGTGAAGCGGAGACTGCATTCTGCATCTACTGTCACAGCTCTGGGTCCTGATTCACATTCATTGCTGTCGGTGGGTTTTATCTATTTGACTCGCCGGACAATGAATGAGAACTATGGCTCTTCCTGCACTAATGTACACACAAGCAATGGGTTGAAAAATAAGTACTGTTAATCTTTTTTTACTATTAGTCATGTCACTCAACACATGTACATCAGAGAAGGTCAATAAACAGGGTGTGAAATAAGAATTGGGAATCTGTTGTGGTTTTTATTGCAAGTTGTGAGTTAAAGGGAAAGTTCGAATCAAATATGAAAATTCTGTCTTCATGTCATTCCAAACCTCTATTGAGCTTTTATTCCGTATTATGTAAAATGGAGTGAAAATGTGACAGAATTATTATTTTTTGGTGAACTATTCCTACGTGTTTTCTTTTCAAAAATGACTGTTGCCAGTGGTTTGGAGGCCACAGTGTCTAAGGAAAACCCTAGAGCCAGTAAATTGGCTCACTGACCAATGTGACCCACACAGACATAGACAGTCAACAATTACTCACAGCACAGTGTACTTCCTCGGGCAAAGTTTACATGTAGCTAAAAATGTTCTGGCGAATCTAAAAAGGTGGATCACCAGGAAACTCTCATGACTATACAGAAGGTATGAGGGTCTATTGAATTCCTCATAAGACAAAGCTTTGAATTTTCAGAATAAATAAAGGAGCTCTTGAGGAACTGTGTGCTATTATTGGGTTCTGTGCACACATGGAGAGAACAGGCTTTAACGAATGAACCCATATGTTTTGGGGTTCTGTGACATAGCTGTTCCCACACTGTGAATAACAGCTTCACTTTACCTTCCAGCAGCAAATCATTGGAGAACTACAGCTATGAGCAAGAGAGGAATTGCAATCTTCAATCAATTACTATCACAATCCTATAACCAAAAAATAATACATGCTGCATGCTGTGTCACATCAGAATATAACTTATTGCTGTGTGTCTTTGACCAAGTTCATTGTGCTGGTGGTTCAATGGGGTCGGCAGCCAATTAGAGTGTGACTCCAGTAATTGGGTTTGACTGGATTGGTCCAAACTAGGCAGGCAAAGGGAGGCTGATTGGAGCAGTCAGCTGTCTGATCTGATTGAAGACTTCACTGTAATCAGCAGCACAAGACTCTCTGCTTGCCAGACTCTCCTCTACCCTCACAAGACTGTTCACTACCGGTCAGAAAAAAACTTACACTACTTGATTTAATATCTGGATATGTATTGTTGTTCCGGTCTCTCTCTGAGAAATTCATTCACTTGCTTGTTAGTGTTTGTCTGGGTTACTAAACAGCTTTAACTCACAAGCTCAGAATGCAGCTGCAGAAACCATTCTATATGTCACTCCAAAGTTACAGAGCACTGACATTTTTGCTCCTTTGAAATTTGCAGAAATGCACTGGTAAAGAAAATGATTAAAACAAGCATCTAAAATTTTTCAACCTTATAAAATTTTAAAGCCTGCAAAAGAGATTTTGTTTGTATGTTTTTTCACCCTAATGTGCTTGAATGGAATTGCATATAAGTATATATATATATATATATATATATATATATATATATATATATATATGTGTATATATACACATATAGGCTATATACACATATATACACACACACTACAGGTCAAAAGTTTAAGTTGGTAAGATCTTTTATGTTTTCAAAAGAAGTCTCTTCTGCTTACCAAGGCTGCAATTTTTTGATAAAAATACACAAAAAACACAGTAATATTGTGAAATATTATGACAATTTAAAATGACTTTTTTATGTTAATATATATTTAAAATGTAATTTATTCCTCTGAAAAAGCTGAATTTTCAGCATCATTTCAGCATCACTCCAGTCTTCAGTGTCACATGATCCTTCACAAATCACTCTAAAATGATGATTTTATGCTCCAAAAAACATATATGATTAATAACCATGTTGAAAACAGTTTTTTACATTTTTATTTCAGGATTCTTTGATGAATAGAAAGTTCAAAGAACAGCATTTATTTAATTAGAATCTTTTCTAACATTATAAATGTCTTTACTGTAACTTTTGATCAATGTAACTCATCCTTGATGAATAGAAGTATTGATTTCTTATTTATTTCCCCCAAAAATAAATACAAATTCTTACTGACCCCAAACTTTTTAAAGGGTAGTGTTTAATATAACAAAAGCTTTCCATTTCAGAATAAAAGCTGTTCTTTTGAACTTTCTATTCATCAAAGAATCCTGAAATAAAAATGTAAAAAACTGTTTTCAACATGGATAATAATCATACATGTTTTTGGAGCATAAAATCATCATATTAGAGTGATTTGTGAAGGATCATGTGACACTGAAGACTGGAGTAATGATGCTGAAAATTCAGCTTTTTTTAGAGGAATAAATTACATTTTAATATATATTAACATAAAAAAGTCATTTTAAATTGTCATAATATTTCACAATATTACTGTGTTTTTTGTGTATTTTTTATCAAAAAATTGCAGCCTTGGTGAGCAGAAGAACTTCTTTTTAAAAACATAATCTTACCGATCTTAAACTTTTGACCGGTAGTGTATATATATAATTTCTATATTAAATATTATTTATATTTATTTATAAAAATTATTGTTGTATATTATGCTATTTTATTTATGTCTAAATGCCATTATAAATGTACTGTATAGCTTAATTTAAAAAAGCAATCAGCAAAAGCACATATTTCACAAAGGCTTTGCAGTTTTTAACAGCTATAACAAATATGCATGGTGATATCAATCTTTTGAATGTTAAATGTATCCTCATTCCTTATGGGAATAGAATTGAGACATAAATATAAAATACTTTCACATGTTAATATGTACTCCCTGCCACATACAAACATAGCACTCTTTGTGTTTTTCATATCTCATGTTGTGTACAATCTGCTAGATATTATTACATCATTTCTGTCCTCTCTGTCTCCAGGCCATGGGTTACCTCTGCTTTCACCCACACACTGCTCCATTTCCTGGGTCAATGCCGACTATCAACCTGAGAGCATTAGACACTTGAGTGAGAGAGGTGAAGAGAGGTCAGAGACACTTCGTCTTATCATCACACACATCCATATCTCAGGATAATGTCAAAAAGTACTCCTGTCAGAATACTTTTCTGGTGTTCCACTTATTAGTAAGAGCTAACACCTTTGGGAGTACACAAAGACCATCAGAGCTTACTGTGATAAAAAAAAAAAGTTTACATTTAGAGGACACATCACAAAGTCTGGTAACTTTTCTGAACAAAGATAATACTAAGTATCTTTAAACTACAGTCCAAAAACACTGAGAGCACACAGTCTACGGCTCTGACTTGGTTTCAACCACTGAGAGAGGCAGTGACAGTACAGGGCTCGAGGAATTTGAGACTCCTGTGAATTCTAGCTGCAAATCCTCTCGGCCACCCCATATAGAAACATATGTCAACAACAAAAGACTGTCTAAAATTAAAGCCATCATTTCAACTTAGCACACGGTGAGAGTAAAGACAGAAAACAATAAACATTCATGACATGGTTTCATGACTAAAGAAGACACATGAGAGATACTGAGAGAGAGCACAAAAAAAGCGGGTCACTCTTCAATATGCGAAACACACACACAAAAAAAACAGTTTTTGAAAAGGCGATTGGAAACATTTCAAGAGAGCTCTGACACAAAGCTTCTGCAATTTTGAGCAATACACTGAGGCACAATCGTGCACAGTCGGATGATAGATTTGTATTCATTATCATGGCAACAAGAGTCCTGGCGAAGAGAGAAAGAAATTGAGAGCGCGATCTGGGCAGGCCTGCAGGGCTGTTACTTCTGTCTGCGCTGATGATGAACAGTCACTCGGTCATCCCCAAGTCTGCACACGCACCCGAGACCTGCATCACAACACAGTGCGGGCATCCATCGCAGTACACGCAGTGCATATTTCATCCCACTGGCAGCTTGCAGGGGTCAATGCAACATAAAGTGCCGCACATGAGAGGAACACAAAGGAAACATTTTGTGATGGCTGGAAGATGTGCAATAGAAATAAACTCTCCTCACTTCTCAGGGAACATCAATTTGTCTTGCGGTTGAAAGATGAGAAACTGTTCACTGCTTTAAAATGCAGATGTATGGGCAGAGCAAGTAGAAATATAGAAGGTATTTAATCACAGAGATAAGATGGGGACCTTCACATATATAAACAAATAGCTTTTATGAAAATCATGATCTTAATTAATCATTACAATCCTCTGAATTAATTTAAAGCAGATTTATTATTTCTATACAGTGGCACTTCAGCTAAAGTAAAGAAGTTCCAAAAGCAATGACCAAAAATTCAAACGATTCTGTTTGTTATATAACTTAACATTAGTATTTTTGACTGGCGTTTAGTTATATAAAGTTATATATGAAATGTTTACGTTCTAAACATTCTAGTTTCTACATTACTAAAGAAAACCCTGAACATAAAAGGAGAAAATGCTCTGAGAGCATGAAACAGAAAGGTGCAGGCTGAAAGGTCCTTAAAGGAGTAGTTCACTTTTCAAAAAAACTTGTGTGTCTTATAAGTGTCTTATCAAGTGAAACGATCGCTCATTTAAAAAATAAAATAAAAATTTTATAACAAAAAAAGTTTTATAACTCAAATGGTCACCTTGCTCTGTACTGTGATGCACGTTCGTGACTCTTCTGTTCGAACTCGTTCATCAAAATGTTTTGTTTCGTTGTTGAATGAACCAAATGACTCAGGAAAAAAATTTGTTCATTTTGATGAACGAGTTCGAACAGGAGAGTCACGAACGTGCATCACAGAACAGAGCAAGGCGAGCATTTGAGCTTATAAAACTTAAACTTTGTTATTTATTTATTAAATGTGCGATTGTTTCGCTTGATAAGACCCTTATTCATCGTCTGGAATCGTTTAAAGCCCTTTGAACAGTTTGCAGTTTGTACTGAAAGTGTCTTTTGGACCTTGAACTGTTTGGTTCCCACTGAAGTGCATTACACGGACAAAAATGCTGGAATGTTTTCATCAAAAACCTTAATTTCTTTTCGACATGGACATGGACATCTTGGATGAAATGAGGGTGAGTAAATTATCAGCAAAAGTTTTTCAAAAGTGAACTACTGCTTTAACTCAATCTGCTAGCGATCACATTGTTCTCTAAAGGGTAGCTGCTGTATCAGTAGCCAATGAGCTCGCTGCTCAACCTTCAAATACTCAGTCAGCATTTGCTGTAGCAGTTGCAACAATTTCAGAAACCCTCCACCTTCCCCAGCTCCACCCGTATAGATCTGCAGCGGGTAATTCATGTATGCTATATTGTACAGAAGCAGCATGTCTTGCTCACAGCAGCGTGTCGTCTATGTAATGGCAACAGCAAGTCCCGTTGCTCTGCAGCAGCAATCACCATCAGCACCAGCGTAGCAGATATATTCCACCAAGACCAAACATATTAACATTGTCATATCCATTACCAAACACTCCGAGAGTTGCTATGACAGAACTACATTTATTTGCACGAAAACATAGGAAAAAGTGGTAAAAAATGGGTGCAATAATAATAATTAATTCATGCTTAACAAATAAACAGATAATTAAAATCCATGGTTTAGTGTGGACGTCAAAACCAAAATGACATATTAACAATTAGTTAACAGCCATGTTAAGTAATAACATAATGATTTATTTGCATATCATAAGTGATTAATTAAAGCAGACAACTGTAGAGTTGAAGTTCTATATTCGTTCAATAGTTTTTGCTGTGGTGTAGGCCTACCTTGATATCCATTGAATGAATTTTCTAAATTTGTCAAGCCACCAAAAATGTATATATATATATATATATATATATATATATATATATATATATATATATATATATATATATATATATATATATTAGTGATGTGCTTAAGGTTAAGACATTATTCTAAACCCGCGAGCGGGTCGGACTTTGGGGAGGGTAAAGAAATTGTCACTTTATTTGCTGGGCGGTTTGGGGCGGGTCATAAATTATTTGTATTTTTTTTTTTATCCATGTATGTTGCTTGCAATTTCCAGCCTATATTAAATATTTGGGAATATCTATTTTCATATTTTATAAGGTTATTTGATAAGGTTACAATACGATTGCCGTAGCAACGTAACTTGCGTGAGGTTCCCAAACCTTTGGTGTCACGTGACACGTCACGGAAGCGGCGCGCCAAGCAGCTCTCGCCGCCAGCCTCGACAACAACAACAACGGAGAAATATAAGTGAAGATGGAAGACGAGGTGCGGGAGAAATTGAGGTCAGGAATATACATGATTAAAATAAAAAAGGTCAGGCTGCTAAATCTAATGTTTTTATGAGCGGTTCTCATAAGTTCAGTAGTTGCAGGCTAGCAGGAGACAACAGTAGTCTCGGCTACCTGAAGTGCAACGTGTGAAAAATATACAAACAGTAGCGCCACAAAATGTCCACTTCCAGCATGTCAAGACATATTTGTGGGGGATCTAAGAAATAAAAAAATGGTTTAGCCTATTAGATGAATACAAATGCTGCTTTGTAAATGTTGAAAATGTTTATTAATATGACCTGATTTATGGTTCATATTCATAATCGTCTGTTGTTGCCAGTTTACAAGGCAATGTTTCCAAGCACTTTCAGGCTGAAATAAAGGCTATTTTCATTTACATTACAATGCCTAGTAGCTACTATGTTAGTAGTAACTAAACACGTAACCAACTTTTTTTAGTTAATGATCTGTAAGAATGGAGCTTCATAAATGCTGTTCATTGATTCGAATACATTTTTTGACAATTGGCAATAAAGTCTTTTAATTTTCAAATATATGGTGTAAAAACGTCTGAGTGCTGCCCTCTTCAGGTTAAACGGAAAGCTCCTGCTCTCTCTGGGTACTCTCTGACGTCAGCGAACTCTCTGACGCTACTCTGTCACGCCCTTGGTGCGAGCTCACCACGCCCTTGGCAGCCCCTGGTATAAAAGCATCTGGTTCCGTCAAAACTACTGTAGCGAGTCAGGAGTTGGATTTATGAGTATTGAAAACGATCAGGATAGCATCATGAGAACCCGAACTCGAAAGATGGACTAATCATTTCTCTTTCCGGTGCTGACAGCATAGACTATATAGGACTGACAGGAAGAGACGAAAGACTCGGACCCGGCCGAACTCAGAACTCGAAAGATGAACTAATCTTTATTCTTTCCGGTACTGCTGTGCTATATCGCACGGCCGCTTCCTTTCGGCGCCCATGTTAACCTATGGTGTCGTTCACACCAGACGCGGAGCGCCGCGGCGAGGCGCAGCCGGCCCGCGCCGTGAAGCGCCAGTTTCGGCGTCTAGTCTATTTTTTCGCGAGCCGTGAGTGATCCGCATCAATTCCGGAAGGAAGTTACACCAAGACACACTCGACCATCCGGTAAATGTAATCAAGATTTTCGTAAGTAGCCTACTAGATGTTTAGGAATATTTAACATGACATTTTAATTATATAATGATGAAATGAACGAAATGATTCGATAAAAGATTCATTCATTTTGCTGAACGAGATTCAAAGATCCGAGTCAGTAAAATGACCCGAACTTCCCACCACTACAGCTGTCAATTAATCCGTCACTGCGGGTCTCATGTGCACGCTCCCCGCTCAGCCCCGCCCTTGGCTCGTCCCCTCTGTCTCAGCTGGGGTCTGCCCACTTTTTTAGCATTTTTCAAATTTTGCCAGTGGGTGGAGTCAGGCTTTGACCAGGGGTTTAGTTACACTTTAACGGTCGAGGGTGTGGGCGGGTTGTGAAAATAGAGACAGTGGTGCTGTGCGGGCTGGGGCGGGCCAAATAATTTCATAAAAGCGGGACCCGCGGTTGGAAAAAAGCCGACCCGAGCATCACTAAATATATATATATATTTTTTTTATGAAATACTGCAATATTTTTTTTTTTTAATTGAATAAGCCAAGAAACTGGGTTTTGCCTTTTAACATGCAATGATTAGGCTCATTATAGGTTACATTAGTCCTTCTTATATCTCAGGCCCAGTCCCAATTCGCCTACTTATACTATACGACCAAAAAGTATGTAGGCCTACTCTTTTTGTGAAGAAAAAGTAGGCTATATACTTTTGAGTGTGTAGAAAAGAGTAGGCACGCTTTGGGACATCCTTGTCATCTTTAACGGACAGATCTGTTACGTGCATGTCACAGTAAACTGCCCTGTCAATCATCTTGTCACAGTTAAAATCTTCCATTCAATCTAATTTGATTTCCTACCATTTTCAGAGAGCTTGTTTATCTGCCAGTCGTGGCTCTTTCATGCGGAGACTCTCCTCATGTGTTTGCAATTTGAATATAATGATACATTTAAAAGGTATGACGAAACGTATTTTTACACAAGTTCACAATGCTGCAGCAGAGGCAATATAATGTAGACAACATTGAATGAATACATTTTCGCCAGGTTAGATACTGATAATTAATCACTCAAACCCCTCTATCTAAACCTCTCTACATAACCGCGGGACTTGCGCATCCTCCATGTCTGTAGTTTTTTAGCACTTTTCACTCGTGTTAGTAGTTCTAAACGAATCCTCGTCCAACACGCGATATAGGTTGTGTGCAATATTAGCCGCTAGAGTGTGCATTGATCTGCACTTCGGATTCTGAACGGAAATAATAGACCATTCGGGTATCTTTGGATCACTCATTTCAACATACTACGATTTGGGACGTACTATTTTTGTATTTTATTTTCGAATAGGCCTACTATTTAGGACGGATAGCATGCGACTTGGGCAGCATCAGTTCCAGTAGAGTGTAGTATCAATAACCAGCCTTGAAGCGCACCTACAGGTGTTTATCTGTAGACAATAAGTCTCAAACTGAATGTCTTCACAAAGCTTCTGTCAGGAGCTTCACTGTTTATGCCTCACCTTTCCCTATCATTACAGGGGAAATGAAAGCCCCTGTGGCATGCATAGTGGGGGGAGGGACCCTGTATGCTGAAAAGCAAGTACTTATCTCCTTGAGAGAAAATTACATGTTTGCCGCTTTCCCTGTTGTTGGAAAAAGCCTGAGTATTTAGGGTTTAGATCTTGATACATTTTTTATTTAAAGTCTCTATTGTAGGCGACTTGATAAGGTGCAGTGTGATCATAATAATGTGTTAGGTTTTCCTATGCAGATGCTCAAAGCGGTAGAGAGGAGAGAGAGAGAGAGAGAGAGAGAGAGAGAGAGAGAGAGAGAGAGAGAGAATAAGACTTTGGGCTTGAACACAATACTGATTTTATGGCAATGCTACAAACCTTTAATCTTAAAGTTATGGATTTTGCATAAAGTGCATTGAACCATGCCATTCCCGCTCATTATAATAAATGTTTCTAAGCACTGTAGTCTAATTATTTATAGGCTAGTATGTCCTCAAGCAGGATTAAATAAAAAGAGAGAGGGCAAGACTTCATTCATACGCTAAGCCGATCTAAACCAGCTATATCAGCCACCCGCATCTAAATATTATGGGGCTGCCTGATCACGGTAAGCTCTCTTATTAGTCTTGATTGTGCTATTACTTTGATAATGCTGTATTATGGGCCTGAGAACATCTCTGCAATTATATATTGAATAAATTATGCAAGGATATGGTCATGATTGCACAATAAACCCCAACCTGGCCCTTTTTACTGTCTATGAACTTGACTGGTGATCAGGACTTCCGCTTAGAACAAGTGGCCTAGTCCACAATGTTTCAACTGGTGGGTCACAAGACTGCGGAGTGTGAAAAGAAACAACAGCATTGTAATTCTGTTTTTCTTATGAGAGACTTTCATTTTGAAAGTTGTGCGTAAAAGCCGCTGACACTTTTGTCAGACGAAGATTAAGTAAAGAGTGCCTGAGAAAAATGTATTGTTCCGATTCAGCCAAATTTGCGGTTGGGTGAGATGTTGCCAGGCTTTATGTCAGTGTCATTGGCCTATTTTATTCTTAAGTTATTTTCGTAACTTACGGAAATAAAACGTTTCTTACCTCTGAAAAAAAAAGAACTTTCCTGTCCTCTCTGCCATACTGTGTTTGCGCGCGCACTCTTCCATGCGCAATGGTCAATTATTCGATTGTATATGTAACATTGTTTTAAACATATAATTAAATTGTAATAAATGTGTAAAAAACACTGTAATAAATGTATACTTACATTCTAAAATAAATGTATTTACATTGTAATAAATGTATAATAACACTGTAAAGTTTAAACAATGTAAAATTACATTGTAATAAACGTATAATTACAGTGCAATTAATGTATAACAACCTTGAAAAGAATCGCTACATTTCCCCGAAAAGAATCGCTACTTTTTTACTTCAGAAGGAAACAGTGTAGCTGACAATGTTTAGCTGACAGAATATATTTTTTCATACATTATGATGTTAATGTAAACTAAGTGTTGCTCTTTGGTGTATTTTAACTCAACAATTCAATAATCTAACGAAGTCGGTAAACTGAAATGTTACCGCAGTTTACCATAATAAAGATCGTTACCGCCATGTTGACAAGTAGGTTAGGCCTAAACTGGGGTGCACAAACCTGTCAACACACATAGAAATTTTTTTTTTACCTTGAAGTGAATCCGGTCTCTACCCCGGGCCAGACACAGAACGGTGGAATCAAATAAAAGAAAGTCAGAACCCCACTGGATATTATGGATATTATGGAGACGGGATATTACTGGATGCTCTGGTGAGACATGACAAATCTCAGACAGTAGTGATGCCCCGTTATATTTCTAACGTACGGTACTCCAAATCCGAGCGTGTGCTATTTCTGACAAGGGACAAACAGGTTTTAATTTTGCATTAATGGTCCATTTGCTTCAATGTGTCCATTATAGACAATAAATAAAAAGCACGATGGAATGGTGCCAGAGAGGCCATAGGTCAAATATATTTGTATACAGCAGATTTTAAAAGTATAGTGGGTCGCTGTAGTTGTTGTTTGACGTCACAGAAAATTCCCATGATGCAATGGGAATCACACTATAATATAATATAATATATATATATATATATATATATATATATATATATATATATATATATATAACAAATATAATTGTTGTGGTTCTGTACCATCCCCCTTGTAACCCAGAAAAAGAGAAAATAATAAGATGGTGAAGAGGGTATTCATCTTCCAATCCTGACACTGAATGAGCTATAGCGTTAAACAACAAATCCACCAGGCAGAAGAGACCCATCTGATCGTGAGTTTAGTCAACCCTGACAATACCCCGCCAACCACAGTCTGTTTGTATTGGTTCTGCTGTCACAAAGATTCAGTTGCCAATCCTAAAAAATGTCAAAAACATTCAGAGTCACTCACATCATTCTTCACATCATAGCTCAATATGATCTATTACATTAACACAATGGGATTCATGATGAAAAGCTTTTAGACACAAATGTGATCTCTCAGGTCAACTGTGATTTATAGTTGGCTATAGAGTTAAACATGTCCAAAGACTGGAAGTGAATTAGCTATTGACCCTTTTTTGGTCTGGGTCACATAATGCAGAAAGTGATTTGTGATTGCGAAGTGTGGAGTTTTGGCTGGTTAAAGAAATTAAATTGTTGTCTCTTATTAAAGGCACAATATGTAGGTTTTAGGGTCTTTTTTCCGCACAACAGGGCGCAATTTAAGAAAAATTAACAATAACAAAGGTGTAGGTTTATGACGCAGTGATGAGGCTGAATGATGGGACTTGCTGATGGTTTGAATGATGTTTATGGATGAGTGAAAACATTCATGTTTTTTAACAATACAGTGGTATGAAGCAGGTCACGGTTGCTAAAGAGACAGATACAACTTGTGAGTCCTGCAGATATAAAGATATCAGGACATTTTCTAGAATTGTTGTTTGGTTCCACAGTATGTACCTGACTATGCCCGCAAGTGCTGAATTCCTCAGCTCAGGTACAGATTTTTAGACTACTTCGGCTTGTGAGGTGGCGCCAGCGCTGCTTCTCTCGGTCTTAACGACTTCCACTATCACACTAAATGGTGTCTCCAATGTGTGTAAAAATGGGGCCAACTCATTGGAATGCCTTGATTCTGATTGGTCAAGAGCTGTGCTTTGTTCGCGATGAAACACGGCTATGGCCGGCTTCACCCAAACGAGTTCTATTGATCGCTGCGCAACGCTGCGGACCTATGTTGTTTTTGTTTGAGCTTCGGTGCATTTGCACATATGGCAATCGTTGTTGCTTTTCACGCTCTGGGGGCTGTGTTTTCCAGCGCGGAAGGTCAGGCTTTGCAGTGGTTTTACTTCGAGAAAGCTGCACTTAATGTTGTTTTACTTGGGGATCTAGCCGTCGGCAACATTTTTTTGATCATATTCAGTGAAATCGACACTATAATCCGACAGAACAACATAAATAAAGTGGTTTATAAAAAGAACTCGAGCTTCTAACTCCATCTGGAGCGTGTTATTTGTTTTGCAAAAATCCAGCGCTCCCTGTTAACTGTGTCCAGATCAGCCCAGGGGGTGTGAGATCTGACTGTCAATCACAGATTGGGCACACGCCACCCCTCGCGCACGTTCAATCACATGCACACGCCTGAAGTTCGCGCAGTAAGGAAGAGTGATGGCGGAAGAACACTAACAAACCAAGTAAGCTCAGTTTCAGAGTACTAAATGGCGTTCAGCAGTCGTGTGTTGGTGGGTGGCCCAGGGCAGCATACCTCCAAATCATCCATGGTGTAGATGAATGCTTGATGAGACGAGTTCAACCAGTTGCACCAGAAGACCTGGTGCGTACAAGCAGCTGGAGTTCTAGAATCTCCTATAGGAAGGGTATTCGAATTAATAGTGGGGGAGGGAAATATGAGTTGTAAACGTTCGAAATGTTGCACATCGTCCACTCAGATAGGCCAGTAGTCCTTGCGACCGCAGCTTTAATATTGTGTGGCAGCCCGCGGTAGTTGCCGCTTACGCGTACGTGCTCCAACAACGCCCTTCAGCCGTTCACTTATTCAAGATACAGCACAGCCTCTTCGTACCTTATTGCTTAAAAAGTCATACTATGTGTTCAGTTCAGTTCTAAGCGTTTTATCATGTTGAACACTAACATAACATTGATTTTGTTTAATGTACTTGCTTCACCTGTCTAATAGAACTGTCAAGTCATGTTTCGTGAAGCTCTGTCAAGATCCACAGTCAGTCGTGAGACGGTGTAGCACTCGGCACCTCAAGGCGCCAGCGCTGATGTGTGATCCTCACTATAGCTATCACTTGTCTAGTTCCAAAGTCATCCTTGCCATCAGTCTATGTTTGAAGAAACCGGGCTGGTGTGCTCGAAGTTTCACTCACTGCAGTTGTCCACGTCTGTCGCCATGGTTATGTCATGGCTATGGCAGTATGAATGGAAACCGAGGATGGCGGATATTGCGTCATTGACCACAAATTTTTTCGGACGGCCGCTTATTTAAAATCGAAATTCTCTGAAATAAAAGATCTTTGGAGACTTTCACGGATATGTAAGTAATACACAACTGCAGAAAAAATATTTTATTACAAAATCCTTACATATTGTACCTTTAAGGTTAATAAGGGAATGATGTAGAGTGACTGCTCAGTATTCTGACCAACATGTGCTTTTGCTAGCTTTCATAATATGCAGCCTATGACAGGCGTTTTTTTCTTTTGTACATAATACACTTGTGAACCTTGCATTTGAGATAGGAGAATTTTAAACTGGCGGCTGTCCAAACTAAACAGACGGGAGACATGGCATTATACCTGACAGCCGAGGTACCACCTGTTTGTCACGGCCAGCACAGAATACTCCCACCCATTTTCATCCTCCCGTTCTCTCTCTTTTCCTCTCTGTCCTCTCCCCTGTAGCTTTTGGCTTTCGTTCTGGATGGGCATCTTGGAGCATCTGTGCCTGCCTGAGGCACTGGACTGTGGTAGATGTGGGTCAGAGCTGTAAATCCTATGTGGTCTTGTACCAAACAGCCATTGTAACTTCAGGAGACACAGCAAAGTCATGCCAAGTGTTGCTGATGGATTGCAAAAGCAGCATGCAAAATAATAAAGTCAATAATGAAGGTCATAAGTCAACTTAATGGTTTGCCTGGAACTTAGCCCTCCCTTTTCTAAATGAAATCCAAAGCATAGGCATCCAAGTGAGGAAATTCCAGTTCATTACCGCCACCTCCTGGTCAGAGTCTAAAAATACATTTTTAGACACTTCCCTGATATCATAATACAAAATGTCTTAGATCCGTACTTATTCCTGATGAAACAAAATCAAGATCAAGTAGCTTCCGTAAATGCTGCTGGACAGCCAGTCTTGTAATTCAAAAGCACTGGATATCTTTCTGAGCTTCTTAAAAGAGCACTTTGCATTGTAAAAAGGGAGGGCTGTGGGAACAGAGTGTGTGGAGTGCGTGCAGTTGAAACAGTGTCTCACCCACTCATGCTGAGGAGCTTTGAGGGCCGAGGGCTGTTAAATGAGGAGGGAGATAATGAGAGAGAGGCAGCAGCATGGTAATCAGCAGGCCTCAATTTCCTCACTGATGCTCCAGATTAGCCCAGCCTCACAGGCTCCCTTAGGCATGTTTCATCTCCCCTCTCCCTTCAGAGAACACTTTCGATGAAACGCAGAACTTCTCCATCCAGTCTGCTTACGAAACCCTGCTGAGGCTACTGTGCAAAACTCTGTTGATAATCAAGGGGGATTTTTTCTTCTCAATTCATTATCGCTTTCCATTGCTCTTGGGTCCATTAGCTACTCTATTTTTTTATGTAGCAATTTCCCTGTGTTGTATGTATTCAAATACACACCATTGATTTTTACGTCTACATTTTTCCAGTCTTTCAGAATGCAGAAGAAAAAGGTTTTGTTATCACTATTTACTGGTGCTTTGGTGCATAGGATCAGCCACAAGTTGGCAGGCATGCTTCTTCAGCCAAAAATACTGCAATAAAAACAGAAATAATGTGAAATATTGTTGCAATTTTAAAAGAATATTATTTAAAACATATTTTAAAGATTAATATTTTTTAAATTGTAATATAATTGTTTTAATATATTTTCAATATAATTTATTCCTGTGATGTCAACACTGAATTTTCATCATTACTCTAGTCTTCAGTGTCACATGACCCTTGAGAAATCATTATAATATGCTGAATCGTTGCTCAAGCCAAGTCACCTTTTTTTATATAGAGCTTTTTTTCACAATACAGATTTGAATTAAAGCAACTTGACAGTGATAACATGAAGAAAAAAACAAAGTTTCTTTCCAAAAGAAAATTGCATCAATGTCCACCTTAAGTAAGGCAGATCAGTAATATTGTTGAATATTAAATGTCCCCAACTAAGCAAGCCAAAAGCCAGGAAGTAAACATTTCTTATTATTATCAATGTTAAAAACAGTTGTGCAGCTATTTTTTTTTGTGGTAACCATGATAGAACAGGATTTATTTGAAACATAAATTTATTAACGATATAAAGTGTTTACTGTCACTTATAGCAATTTAATGCATCATTGCTGACTAAAACTTTTTTTTAAAGCTGTGACTTAACACTTGAGGTTGTTTGATATACAATTGCTTGAAATTGTTGATGGCATTAATTCAGCTAAAGCTTCCCCACAATATTGTCTCAAAATAATGATGATAAGCTTTTACAGAAAATCCAGAAAATTTGAACAGTAAGATCCACCTTGTGGCCAATTATGTAATAGCTATTACCATCCCAGTGCAGTTCTAAATTTCTATGTAAATATTTACTGATTGTGGACAATTATCACTTTTGGTGTGTTTTTGAACAATTTGGCTAATTTAGAGGCAGTAAACAGCAAACAGACCAATTTTACGCTCTGAGAGAAGGATGAGATCCATGCAAAGTAGCTATTATTTTTATTTCATCACGCTTCTGAACGTGTCTCTTAATTTGCATTTTGTCACAGTGTCTGTTGTGTTTCCACTGGGTGTCCACTAGATGTCCCTTCCTTCCTGTCTCCATTTATCCACATCCAGGGAACCACATTTACCATAATCCTTGTTTGTTCCCGTCACTTGTGATTGCACCCAGCTGCTCCCATTTATGTTGTTGTGTCTGTGCATAAGTATCCTGTCAGTGATGTCACGGAGTCACTTGTCTAATCTAAGTCTGTTTTCTTTATTTGTTCTCTTTACTGATTAAATGGTTTTCGACATTGGCATGGATGACTACGATTCTGATTAGGCTATTTGGACTTTGACTCTTGCATGGATGACGATTTGGATTGCCCTGATTATCATGTTGCTGCGTTTGGATCCACCCATTTCTCCGCTAGCGATCGTGACATATTTTAGACTATAAAGTCTATAAAGACTATAGGCTACTTATCTATGTAGGGTACTAGGAGAATGTCCAGATCCCTGAAACGAAGAAGTTCATTAAAGTCCTGCATATCAGTATTATTAAATATAGCCAACACACTGAGCCCAGGGGAGAGAGGAAGCCCAATTTTTTTTGCCCCGGACCTTGTGAATCTTATGGCCCTGGCCATATGGGATGCACTTCCCACTCAATAATTAATCCATTACCTTTAGCCTAATTGAACTGTTACATAATAAAACATAATTGTTTTTTTCAGAAAATATTATTTATGTAAATGAATTACCTGTACCTGGAAATCTGTACAATATTATCTCTGGACCATATAAGTAAACATTAACTACCAAACCTTTGTTTGCTAAAAAGGGATTTAACTGGAAGCAAATATTTTTTATAACTCTAATGATGTAAGATTCATAAATTCTCTATGAATGATTAACACAGATTCATGAATACTAAAGCAGTCTAGTTCAGTCTGCGTGTGTCTCCGCTCACAAATCCAGTGCCAGTGGTGGTTACCCTGGATACACACTAAAGGGAACAGACAAAATCATCTCTGCCTGCAAAGCACTATGGGATACATTATATTTAATGTCCCTTCGTGTTTTGATGTCACTGAGTGTCCTATCTGGTTGACAGTGGTGATGATGTAACCATGACACATTAAAAAATAACTGGAGTGTATGAAGTCCTTCAAATGGTTTTGTGGGAGTCTGTGTGATTGAGAGAAATCATTTTTCATGGCCAGAAAATCTCTGCGCCAAGAATGTCTGAGCAACTGCACTGTAAATTTTTTTTGAATAAGTTATGACAACATATGTTCTCTTATGAGAGATTCTCTTATACTGTGACTGTGTAATATCTTACGTCAGGGGAATACCTCTTTTCCACGAGATGTTGAAGCCTTAATTTTAATCCTTAATTTTGATTGAATGTAAAATGCATTGCAGCAGCATGCAGACATAGGCAAGACAGCTGTCTAAAAACAGGCGTGCCTATTGGCTGTCCTGCGGCAACTGCAGCAGCCTATCGAGAGAGGCCCTTGAATATAATCCCGCCGAGATATAAATTGGCCTGGGCCTATGAATACAGCTCGATGGGCTGATATAATCTGTTTTTTTAGCTCACGCGTGGCTGGATCCGGAGTAAAGAAACAGCGCCGTCTGAGAAAAAGCCTTCTGTGGGACAAGCCATTGCATCTGAAGCTGCTGGCCTTCATCTCGCCGCCTTCAGTCGCCGTACCTGCTACGCTTTTTGGTGTAGCAGGTACCTTTCACTCTGCAGGTATCCTTTTACTCTGCGAGTGTGTGTTCGCCGCTGCTACTCACTCTCTTTATCTAAAAGACCAGCGTCTTTTTAAAGATGCCTTGTTCCTGTGGCACTTGCCGAGCCGCACTCAGGGACGGGGGACCACCATGTCATCTGTGTTTCCTGCCTGGGTGAGGATCATGCAGCTCTTGTAGTCGCTGACAGCGGCTGCCATCATTGCGAGCTATTGCCCATAGTGACTCTGAGGACTCGTTGGCTTTTTTCTCCCAGTCTACACTTCCGCCCGCTATAGTGGCGCACTGTAAAAAGCACCAAACTCAGTGGGTCCCCGAGCCTTCTCCCAGACCGGGAAAGCTCGCCAGTTCGCCCGCAAACTTTACCAGCTTCACTCAAGTCACTCACAGACGGACAACGGCTGCCTTCCGCCGTCGCTTCCGCCATTGACGACAACGAGATAGCTGCATCTGTAGAGGAGGCCAGCTGCTCCATCCTGGCGTCGGACAGTGAGGATTGGCCGTGCTCTGTGGACCTCCTCCCCTCTGCCGCGAGTCGTCAGGGGAAGCGGGGCCAACATCGAATCTGATGCGTCTGCTCTCACAGGCCGTGGCAAGCCTGTGGCGAGTGGGACGACTGGATGGATGTTTCCTGCAAAGGAACCACACTCCACCGCCTTCTAGGCCTGCGTCTTTGCTTCCTAAATTTCATGAAGAAGTCGCTACGTCTTAGCGACTTCTCAGTCAGAACGCCCCCTTGTCAGTCAGAATGCGTACCCTCTGTATCAGCAGCATTCTCCGTGGTGGACCGTGCTAAAGACAGGGGATACCACTCTCTTTCCTCCAATAGAAGAAGCTATAGAGGCCCATCTTTGGCTCTCAGTTTTCTCTTTCCTTCAGAGAGCTACTGGATAAGGGCAGAACCCATCCATGCTGAAGGGTTATGTGGTGGCCATAGAAGCGTTTACTAAACCAGCGACTGGCCAGTCACTGGGGAAGAATGATCTGGCTCATCCGCTTCCTTAAGGGAGCTAAGAGGCGTTCGAGCCAATCAATTTATCAGCCATGAAACATTGTCGTTTAAGACAGCGTTTCTTATGGCTCTTGCTTCAGTGAAGCGCATAGGAGATTTACAACGTGTATGGAATTTGGGCCAAATGACTCAAAAGTCATACTCAAACCAAGACATACCTAAATTCCTAGACACACCGTTCAGGGCTCAGGTTATTTCCCTTTATTCCCTGCTGGTTTACAATAAGGGAAAGGATGCGAGCTTCCTTTACTTATTCAGGGCATTAAGAGCTTGTGTGTCTCGCTCGTCTGTTTTCAGACAGACTGAGCAGCTCTTCGTTTCGATTCAGCGGACAGTGCTAAGGGACTAGCCACATCGAAACAGAGCCTATCCATATGGATAGTTGATGCTATTGAGAATGAGGAGTCACATGCCGATTAGGGCGCGGTCTGAGCCGAGCCGGCCATGATGGTTGAGAGACGCTGTCGTTACCAGGGGCAACCCCTTTAGAACCCTATGTTAGAACCCCACAGAGACACGACTAAACATTCCAGAGCTCTTTAATTTTTGCGCATTTATTATTTTCGCGCATTTATTATTTTGGCCGGACAGAGACGGATCTTAAGAATTCGAGAAAAAGGAAGAAAGTAAAGCAATGCAAAAAGATAAAGCGAAAGAAAAGGAACCTTACAGGAACAAACTCACACTAAGCGCAAAACAGCTGTATTTGGAGAAGCAGCATCGAGATTAGAGCCAGACCGATATATCGGCAGACCGATATTATCGGCCGATATTAGGCATTTTCCAAAAT
Source organism: Hybognathus amarus (assembly GCA_030378365.1). NCBI lineage: Eukaryota > Metazoa > Chordata > Actinopteri > Cypriniformes > Leuciscidae > Hybognathus > Hybognathus amarus. The sequence continues at coordinate 366,417 of JAQIUQ010001854.1, read as the reverse complement.
ATCGGTATCGGCAGTTATAATGGCCGATAAATGAATATTTCAAAAATAAATTAAAAACGGATGAAAACACGCTTGAACCATGTCATGAGTGTTGGAGTTTAGTTTGTCCACCAGAGGGCACTCTACACCGCCCCTGTTGGCTACACTCATTGAGTTGGGCACGAGACATACATTGCTTGGATAACAATTTAAAGAGCATCTCCATCAGTTCTCTTAACTCAAATAAGCATGACAACATTTGTGACTATCATGTCCAGTTTTGCTGCTGTTAAATAAGCCGAGAGTGAAGCGGAATTAGCTAGTAATAGTTACGTTATGTTGTTACAGTGTAGTTGACTGACTGGCCTTTTAACGTTTGACAGTGTGACTGAAGTATTTCTTTAATAGCGTGTGACAGTTATAGCAATGAGTCGTATCATCTCTCCTTGGCCTGTTATATTGAAAATGTATGTTTTACAAGTTGCAGTATGACGTAATCCATTGCTAAATTATGGCTCATCATAGACTAGCGAACCACAAAGCTAGCTAATGCCACTATCATCAGTCTGTTCTGTTGTGACAATAAAAAGAAAGTTTCTTTTAAAATGCATTATCATATTATTTTAGTTAAAACTCATAATTACAAATAACCAATGTTAGGGAAAAATGTTAATGTTCTGTTGCACATTTCTAAAAAAAATATATATATCGTCCAATATATCGGAAATATCGATTTTAAAACCCAAAAATATTTGTATTGGATCTGAGCCTTCAAAATTCTTTGTCGGTCGGGCTCTAATCAAGATATGTATTCTTTTGCACTAATAACAGTATTATTATTTTATTATTATTACTTAAGTTGTCCATGAAACTTATATTGTCCAAATATACATATATTTCAGTCTCAATAAATATTGTTAAGCCATATCAAGTTGTTTCAAACATTTATTTCAAAGAAAAAAAAAGTAATGAACAAGGCACTCAAACAACACTTTTTCGTATGTTCGTTAAGGCACAGCAAACAGTGAAAATCGTATACTAAAGGCATCAGCCAACCGTGCAATCCAGCGTCTCCTCGTCAGATCCTCTCCCTGATGCTGTGTCCATTTCCAACCTAAAAAACTGTAATCCATTGCTCCTGATGTTTTCCATATGTCTCGTGTGAGTTACTGGAAAAGTTTTTAACGCAGCAGTGACTTCCAGGCATGGTAAAACAGTGCGGAATTGCGAGAAACTCCTCTACTACCGAGCTAAAAACACACCTAAACAATAATGTTTTACCGTGCGAATCCAACCAACATGGCGGAGAGGGGAGGGGCTCTGTACAATGAACGTCAACTCCTCATTCTCAATAGCACTGGCCTACACTTCTTAAAGGCTTGCAGTGTCCTTTGGATGTTAGAGCGCACTCCACAAGAGCCGTGGCCTCATCATGGGCTTGGTCTAGTGGGATTACCTGGCAGGATATCTGTATGGCGGCAGGCTGGGCCTCCCCTTCTACATTTATATGGTTTCAAAACCTTGAGGTCTCGCCTTACAGGCTAAACTACGTTTGGTCAAAAGATCAGTACTGTCTGCCCCGTTGCTTCAGCTCAGAATAATGAAACCGCTTGAGCACTGCTCGCTGATCGATAGAAATAACTATGGGCAATGAGCAAGACCCATACTGTTACCCAGTTGAGGCCAAACATTTTTACCTGGAACACTGTTGATGTGATTAGCTCTCTTAGGACGCTAACTTTTTGGGAATGATGCTTATAGCCTCTCTTTCTCAGTGAGTCCCAGGTGTTTATGCACTAAATTAGCCCTGGGCATGAGAGCTTAGTATGGTTCAAAAATACACAGCACAAAACACCACTATTGTTTAGTATCAAAGCATTGCTGTTTGTGACCGGTTCATTGAGTAGGCTGTTATTTGAAATGGTCAATTGTTGTCTATAGTGAACTAGAATGTAAATGACCATTAAAAGCAGAGCTATTGACTCCTGTCCTTGCCATTCTCACGGCACAATCAATTATGACAGAAATCTAAGCACCCTGTAAGGACCATTAGTCTATTATATGTTTTGCATGATAATAATTGAATCCAGTACATCATGTATAACCTTATTGTTGCTATTTGACATGAAATATAAAAGTAATAAAAATATTAGTATTATTAACACAAATTACATAACATCAATTAAATGGTAAATTATTTCCAACAGTCTTTGATTGAGGTTGATATCCTCATCGTCATGACAAAATCCTCCACTGGGTACTTCCTTCTAATCTTGAACTATCCTTCAAGTGTTGACTCAGTAGTTTCCATTCATCTCATAGCATCACTAAAGAGGATGTACGTCATGCACCCTATGCACACTATTCCACAAAGCATGTTGTGCATTTAAACTGTTCAAAAACAGCTTGCCTGATACAAGACAAAAAAAAGTTGTATAAAAATGCAAATCAATGTCATTAGATTGTACCTTTGTTCTGTTTTATTAGATGTTTGTTTTGCTGTGATGGCTTATCTTTGAGACACAGAATTATGATTTTCAATCAAAGGATGGATGGAACCTTTTCATATTTCTGGGGTTCTCAGAAGCGCAAGTCATTATAGCTGGCGAAACTTCTATAGTAGTGAAAACAAATAGGTATAATTTATGAGTTCCCATTTACCCAACAGCCCAAAAAACATGATAACATTAGTAGGTGAATGTGATTTCATTTGTTAATGAATATTGCAGCCATCCCCTGTTATGGGGTCAGCTGCAACATCTGACTTTATCTATTCAAGTTGTACATGTATTATCATATGCACACATGTATAACAACAGTGTGAGTGGGCAGCTGATAGATGTGGGAAGGCCTATTGTATACAATTTTTGGGTTTCCAGACACAAACAGTAAAACCTAAAACCTAAAGTAAAACCTAAAAGTAAAACACTAAAAGTGTTGCAACCCCACTCTCCCCTAAATAGGCTATACATTATATTGTGTGATAATATTTTGCATATAGGCTAATAGGCCTATATAGCCTACTTTAGCGTTGTATCAGTGTTTACGAGACGGTTTAAAAAAAACACACAAAAGTAAGAAATATTATGCCTATTTCACCTGAAGAGGTTACTATAGCAACACGCTGCCGAAACACGTTGGTCTGTACAAAAAGAAAGAAAGAAAGAAAGAAAAAAAGTAGCCAATTATAACTGGCTTATTTTATTATTTTATAATAAAATTAATATTAGTTTATTTGATTTAGGACTTTATTAAAGGTTTGTATTAAACATGCAATCTAAATAAAAATGACTGGTAACTTTAGCGAAATGTGCCACACGACTTCTGCGACGCACGCAGACAGAACAAACCCATGATCAAACAGACCGACGTGAAGGAATACTGAATAATTTGACCACTGCACGTAAGTAGATAATCAATGACATGCTATCCCTTCTCGAGGCGCTAATAGAGTTGGGACACCTACCATCCCCCGATTTGTGCATCCAGCGGCGGCGGCGCTCATTCTGCACACCACAGAGGAGAGAGGAGCGATAAAACGAGCAAAAGACGTTAACTGTTAATGTGTGAGCAATAATTAAGCGTTTGTTATGCGGTACTCTCCAGTCGCACTGAGGTGTGGTAAGGTTAGCTAACCGGTACGGCGGCTCGCTTCTCTTGATGTCATCTGAGCTTTGGCCAGAACAGGTTGATGGACCTGGGTTTGGATGAAACAGTACGGTCACGGGGATTATTATTATTCTAGCCAGAGGGGCAGAGGTTTAATACTTCCTGGATTATAATTGTCGTAGCTGCTAATCGGAACGGGCTACAGTAGAGCAACGCGCTGCTGATATTGTGCGCCCCATTAAACGCTTCATTTAAATATACTGTTGCGGAACTTTTGACTGGTGAACGAGGCTAGTATATTAGAGTTTTTGATTTACCTGAATCCTCAAAGTGGTCTTTTCTGAAGAAGCACGCGTGTTAGAGAGGGAGCAGATGATGCAGTGCCTAACACAGCTCTGATTATCGAGAACAAATTTGGCCCGTTTTCACCGCTGTTTCATATGGGCGAAGCAAAAACTCGGTTCCCTTCATGTTGGACATGGGCTAGCTGTCAAGATAACGGGGTGTCCGATCCAGAGCGGGAGAAACGATGGGCAGAACTGTTCGATCAGCTGGATCTGAATAAAGATGGGAGGATCGACGTGAAATGAACTGCGCACCGGATTAACCGCACGGGGGATCCTTCGCAGTGAGGTGGTGGACGAGGTGGGTCCTGTAGTTGTTCACCTACATGCCAAGTTATGATGAATGACAAACATCTGATATCTCAGCATATCTTTTTTATTTTTGATAAAACCAAACGAGAATTTAAGCTTAGGCCTACTTTCCGCAAGTCCAGCATAGGCTACCTGTGGACCAAGGACAAATGATCCCGTGTAATTTATTTAAGAGTTAGACTTTCCACGCTGCAATATTGACAAACCTCCAGACTTAACTCTATTGCTTGTGTAGGGCAGACCTGAATGTGTTGAAAAGCATTGCCATTTAAGTGAAATTACTGAACTTTAAATATACAAGCTTGATAAAAATGATCATTCTAGAAGAAAATTTCAAATGGCACTGTGAGGCTTTTGCATCTGAACTCTTCATATAGTAAATGAGATTATTAAAATTGATGCACTGACACAATTTAAATTAATGTTTATATTAGTCTGCATCCCCACTATTAGTTTTGTGGTCCCAATTCTGCACTTTTGTTTTAACATTAATTTACACAGAGGTTATACATTCAAAAATAAATAAATAATAACTATATATATATATATATATATATATATATATATATATATACATTACCTTATATTTGAAATCTTTAAAATTTGACGGCCTTAATATATATATATATATATATATATATATATATATATATATATGTAAAAATTTCAGATGCTAAAGCCTATAAGTGCCATTTGAAATTTTCTTCTAAAATCATAATTTTTATCAAGCTTGTATATTAAATTTCAGTAATTTCACTTAAATTGCAATGAAGATGACCTATTAATTGTCATTTAAGTGAAATTACTGAACTTAAATATACAAGCTTGATAAAAATGGTCATTTTAGAAGAAAATTTCAAATGGCATTTAGAGGGCTTTTGCATCTGAACTCTTCATATATATATATATATATATATATATATATATATATATATATATATATATACAATTTTATATGTCAAATTTTAAAATTTCAGATTAATCATGATTAATCACATCCAAAATAAAAGTTTTTGTTTACATAATAGGCTATATGTGTGGGTGCATTGTGTATAATTATTTTGTATATATATAGAAATACACACACATGCATGTTTACTTAAGAAAAAATAGTATTTATATATAAAATATTTATATATAATATAAATTATATATAAATCTATATACAGTATAAACATGAAATATTTCTTGAAATATATACAAGCATGTGTGTGTATTTAAATATAGAGAGTTTATTCACTGATAATCTTTTGTATGGTCTGTCTACTTATTGGTTCCACGCTGAAACCATCTTTTTTACAAGACGGCAGGATATTGTTGACTTGATTAAAGCACAATAACAATCGACTGGTTCAACCTGAGTTGAGATTTAAGTGCAAAATTAAATTAATGCCCAAATTAGACAGGTGCTCATATTGAGTTATCTTAATGCTATTTAGGCTACCCTGAAATTGAACAATTCTCTTAAACTTGCTACAGAATATAAGAGCACCAACATTTACATTTTCACCCCCTGTTGTAAAACAGCCTCCTTCTTGCCAAAGTGACTTGAAAAACAGTGCATATGTTGTGTTGTGATGATTACTTCAGCAGGTAGTTGAGGATCCAGAGTCCCTAAGACTGAAACCAGATGAAAGTGCCATTTAAGAAAGTAACTTGGAGCAACACTATATGCCAGTGGTACGTGCTGTTGGGTTGTGTGACTGTGTTAGTCATGTGCTGTGATGTAAGAGAGATTAGCTCTTGTTCACAATGTGTTTGCGATTAGGAGTCGCCAGACTACTGGCAGGGCTTTACACACAAACAGAAACCTTCCATCTATTAACTCAGAGCAATGCCTCTTTTTCTCTCCTTTTGCTTTCTATTGCTTTCTATACACAGGCATGACCACAGATGCAGACAGTGTTAAATCAAGTTCACATATAACTCCTCCATCAAACCCTCACAATCTTGCCTTAACTGCACTTTCCACTCCCTCCACCCCTCAGATTGTACCGTGTGAGTGACACCAATCATGACGGCCAGCTGGACATTGAGGAGTTCACACAGTATCTGCGCACACACGAGAAAGAGCTTCCGACTAATGTTCCACAACCTGGACTCGCAACAATGATGGTCTGCATTATCCTTTCACACATTATAATGTCAACACACGACATCACTGTAACTGCTACCTCATAATACTTTAATGCACATTTTTTTGCACTATTGCTTTTAAAGTGTTAAAATAACTTTTGTGTTTCTTTGTCTAGTATATGTTGTCATAGTATCCCTTACGAAAAAGAAGTATATTTCATGTTCATTTTATGTAGTATACTTAAGTAATGTTCAAGTATATTTTTAAGTATACATTATGTAGTAAGTATACTAATGTCACTATGTACTAGTAGTAAACTTGTAAGTGTACTATTTTAATACCGCTTGGGACTAAATTGGCCCAATTTTAGTATATAAAAGTATATGTTTAAGTGTACTATAAGTGTAACAGTAAGTGCACAACTAGTTCATAATTATGTATCTCATGTGTACTGCAAGTGAATTTATGGGTATACTAGTAGTTTACTTTTTTACTGTAATACTTATACAAGTATACTTTGAATACTTAATTATACTTTTAAGTATTTCTGGATCAAAAGATTGAGTACAAGTACAGGACAAATATACTTGCATTTCTCTCAGTATAAGTCAAGTACACTTAAGTGTAATTTGAAGTATATTTCTGAGAAGTACATATAGCATACTTCTGAGAAGTACAGGAAAAATAAACTGAAAGTATACTTTCTTATTTTTAGTTTAAAAGAAGTATACTAATGGCACACTTGAATAAACTTCTTTTTCGTAAGGGATCATTCAAAATTTTGGGGTCAGAAATGTTATTTTTGGAGAAAAAGATAAATTAAGGTTGTCTGATTAATTTTGATTGTCCTTTTTAGACATTCTAACTATAAATAACTTTGTCAATAACATGTCAACCTACTCTTATTATATTATTAGTAGACTGTCTGCTTCATATCTGCTAACACCTTATTTTGATGATCCTCAATCGCTCCCTGCTGCCACAGTGAATGGCTGCCCACTGCTCTGAGTGTGTGCGCTAATGTAGCCCTCAATCGGGTCATGGGGTCTATACGACCCCAATCGACTTTACTTAACAAAAAAAAGGTTCCCTTCATCTCAGCTAAAGCTAATGGTGTAGTGGAGGAATTGTGTGGATACAAAAGTACTTTATATCTCCAAAAACACAGCATTAATGAATAGATGGTGAAGTAAATAAAAAATGATATATTATTTGTATGATTAAAAATTTATATATTTTTGTACAATTACTCAATCAATTGAAGGCCAGAAGTGTAAACAGGAAACAAAGACCATTTGAAGTTTAATGCAGGAGACAAATTCTAAGTATGGGTTAACATACTAGGCTTTCACATGTCACAAATCTTACTGACCCCAAATTTTGAACAATAGTATATCCTCAGCAGTGTGTATATATATATATATATATATATATATATACACACACACACACACACACACACACACACACACACACACACACACAAGCATAACTTTCCTACCCCAGGTCACATAGATGTTGCAGAAATTGAACTCTCCTTGCACAGCCTTGGACTGAATGTGTCCACAGAGCAGGCCTCCAGAATCCTGCAAAGGTTAGAGCACATCAGCTTTCCACAAAACACTGTTTTTTTTCAGTGCTTGATCAATCATGTACACAACTACTTCCCACTCTGGCTGTGTTTTCAGAAGTCTTTGAGATGTTTCTGTCAAAGCCCACATGTGTTGAGTCACACAGCTTCAATAGGCATAGTAAAAGCTTGTTTTAACTATTCTATTTTCCTTTTGTGTCTCAGCATAGACAGAGACGGCACTATGACCATTGACTGGAATGAGTGGCGAGACCACTTCCTGTTTAATCCCTTGCACAACATGGAGGACATTGCCCACTACTGGAAACACTCTCTGGTTTACTTACAGCTCTTTTCAGAAATTAGACTGTAGGCTTGATATTCATTACATATTTTAGAATGTAAACTTCATCTGTCCTGAATTTGTAATGTTTGTGTGTCAGATGTTGGACATTGGAGAACAACTGACTGTGCCAGATGAGTTTTCAGAGAAGGAGCGGCGTTCAGGTGTGGTGTGGAGACAGTTGGTGGCCGGGGCAATGGCAGGAGCCGTTTCGCGAACAGGAACTGCTCCTCTGGATCGTCTTAAAGTTTTCCTTCAGGTTCAGTGCAGTTCTTAAAGAGGCCTTATTATGCTCCTTTACAAAGTCTTGGTTTTATTTTTGGGGTCTACTAAAATAGGTGTGTGTTCAAAAAACATTACCTTGTTGCAACACCTTCCTCCCAGTCTGTCAGTAATGTTCTGTTTAGTTTCTGTCTCTTATGAAGGCCCTCCGCTCTGATTGGTCAGCTGGTCAACAAACGCTTTAAAGTTGGCGTGAAACGGAAGTTGAGATTGTCTATTTTTCCTTGTCGTGACATATCCAAGTGAAACGGCTTCTGAAATTAGAAAAAAAATGGAGGTCAGGGCTCGATGCCGAGTGCACCGATAGCTGCACCCTCATCGTATCTGGCCACACCCTTTCGCCATTGCCACGTGACCGAAATAGCAGTGTTGGGAGAGCAGTCACGGCATAGCAGCCCAGCTACTAACTTAGCTGCATTTTTCAGTAGCTTGGCAGTAGCTCAGAGTTGCTTTTTAAACATGTGTAGCTTTTCCAGTAGCGCTAACTACTTTTTGCAGCAAGTCGCGGTGTAGCGGCAGAGCAAAAGCTACATTGCTACGTTGTCGAGCCTGCGCAGAATCAGCCGATGCAAGGATATTCTTCTTCTCGATGACTCACAAACTCATTTTTTGCCATTACCGCCACTTGTTGTTTAATCACCGCATCTAGGCGGTGAACAGTTCAGCTGAAGTACAGACAGTGGGTTGACTCACACCCATATTAATGATCACATAGGCAAGACAGTGACGGCAGATTTTGGAAGGATGGAGAAACAATTAACGTTAATCACCCATGGCCTTATTTGTCCAAGTTCAATCAGTATTTCTGAGAAAATGTTCTACATGCGAATTTGCAGTTTGGATGTATATTTCTGATTTCTTTGCAATGTATGTCAGGCTATTTGTGCGCCACTTTTTTTAAAGACAAACAGTCAGAGAGGTGTTTGTATTGTGTGTAATAAAACAATACTCTGAAAATCGTAATTGCATTGCCTTGTTTTCGAACACTAAATATTTTACTTAAAACATTCCTCAGACACTTATTCAGTTACTTGTATAATATACGTTGTTCAAAAAGCAAAAGTAGTTTCAGTGTAGCTAGCTACTTTTTGATTGTAACTTGTAGTGTAGCTAACTACTTTTCTAAACAGGTAGCTTGACTGTAGTTAAACTACTTTAACTTACGAGTAGCTTGTGGCTTGTCAAACTACAGATTTCTAGAGTAGCTTCCCCAACACTGCGAAATAGAAGAGAGTTTGTTTCGATCGGGGAGAGGAAGGGTTAATGTATTTGATTAACGATTCTTATAACGGTTACATGAATTTTTAAAAAATAATGTCGATTAGAGTTGCACAGATAAATCATTTATAATGAACACTACAATATTATATATAAAAAGAAGATTTGTCAGATTTGATTTTATGCTGACTCCAGTGTGTTTTGAAATGTCAAGCCCCTTACCATAACGGTGAAATTTCGACACACCATTAACTCGAACTCAACCAGGCCTTGCTCCCTTTTTGCGATTGTCCTTTGGGCGGGAATTATTTAAATAAGCGATATTTATGACGTGTAAACAGCAGCATTAGACACACTAAATAAAGTTGAAAATGTAAAAAATCATAATAGGTCCATAATAGGTTCTCTTTAAAAGTGTTAGAATGAAGTTTTGTCTCTATGAATTATTGTTGTATCAAAGAAACTCATCAGAAATAAATAAAATCCTTTGTTGGGACTGGCAGTTGTGAAAAAGTACATTACTTGTAATGTAGAAGTGTGAACTGAGTGGGTTTTCAACAGGTCCATGGCTCAAAGTGGTGTGAGTTTGTTGGGGTGGCTTGCGTGGGAATGGTGCAGGAGAAGGAGGACTGAAGTCCCTTTGGAGAAGGCAAAGTGGCATTTAATCACCCCCAAAAATGCGCCAAGTCAGCTATCCATTACATGGCCAATGAGGCAGGTGAACAAACCAGAAACACAGTGGCTACACCTTTCAAACCACTCTGTATTTAGCAGCATATTGTCTAATATCTTAGTAAACAATTCTCAAATGTCTTGTGTAGATCAAATGGCTGATCAGAGGCGAGATAGGGGAAGGTGGCTCTCTAAGGGTTCAAGAAACGTTTCAGTTGCTGGCTCACTGGCTGGAGCTACTGCTCAAACCATCATCTATCCCATGGAGGTAAGAGGAGGAAATTTGAAGCATGAAGAGACTTTCAATTTTCAGACTCTATAAGTAATGTAACCACAGACCTTTTTCAACTCTGGAAATGCGAACACCGGCATTCCAAAAACCCTTCAGGAATTCCTGAAATCCTTGGAAAAATTGGCCTTCTGAGTACGCGCCCTACAATCGACATCAAGCGCTAAATGGCTCTATAATGATAAGACCTGAAGAGTTCAGATTGCTTTACTTCTAAACGTATTGTATTTTTTTATCATATGCACTTCATAGAGAAATTGTATGAGAGTCAGATAGATATAAACAAAAAAAGATCTGTCCCAGTTTCAGACTACGGACAACATGGGACTGGAAAAACTTCAGTATAAGCTGTCAAACCGATATTATATAGAAATCGATAGACATACAGTAAAATATACATTTACTATGTTAAAGATATTCTTATTCAATAAGTGCTGTTCTTTTGAAATTGAATTTGTGCATGCAACAAGAATCGCTGAAAAAAAGTGTGCCAGTTTCTTACAAAAACTTTAAGCAGCACAACTGTTTTCAACATTAATAACCAGAAATGTTTGTTGAGTATTAAATCAAATAAATGATAATTATCAGTGTGACAGGAGATCAGTGATTCAGAAGAGTTCAGCTTCGACATGGCACAGAAATATATATTTTTTCTGAAAATATTCAAATTTGAAAGATTTGAATTGAAAAGTATTACAAGGAGATTTCTGTTTTACTACAGAAAAGGAAGTTCAACTCCTATTTTGGATTTTCATAAAAAACAGTTAGAGGAAGACGCTTACAATGGAAGTTCAGGGGAGAGGTAGTAAATATAAAAATGCACACTGTTTTAAAAGTATAAGCCAAAGTATATGTGTACTATGCTATTATTGATACCTGGATCATTTGGATTATCAAATTAAATCTTGTATTTGACCTCGAACATTACTTAATGGTTACTCATTTAATATCTGTCAGTAAAGGTATCCTATTGTCTTATATAGGGGCGGCAGTGGCTCAGTGGTTCATGTAGGTTGTCTACAAACCGAAAGGTTGGTGGTTCAATCCCGGTTCCACCTGACCAAGTGTCGAGGTGTCCATGAGCAAGACACCTAACCCCAGCTGCTCCCGACGAGCTGGATGGCGCCTTGCATGGCTGCCGTCGCTGTCGGTGTATGAATGTGTGTGTGAATGGGTGAATGTGAGGCAAATTGTAAAGCGCTTTGGTGGCCATTGGGTCTATGAAAGCGCTATATAAATGCAGTCCATTTACCATTTACCATTTATATAGTGTAGTTTTTCAGCTGCTAATGTAAATTACAAACACTGAAAGAACAGTTTAACAGGGAAAGCTATTTAACAAAGCTGTTCCTAATTGCTGTTTGTCAGTTTACTTGTGTTCTAAATGTAGAAAGAGTCGAAAATGAGCTGGATCTAGTTAGCAAACACAGATACAGATTGTCTTTCTATTCCTGGTGTGCTTAAATGCAGAAAACAAGTTTCTTTTTTAGGTTCTGGTATTTATTTAATGAGGCAGATATCAGTTCACATTTTGGAAGCCAAATCCTCTAATTATTTATTTATTTAGAGATCTTGGAAGGAGTTTCTCCAGCCTAAAGTTAAAATTACTTCCAAACTAATATTCCTCAATATTCTCTTTAATTGTTATTTTTTTTTAAACTTTCTATTTGTTTCCTCTGTTCCTTCCCAGGTGTTGAAGACACGTCGACCCTCCTAAAGACAGGACAATATTCTGGCATGGCAGACTGTGCTAAACAGATACTGCGTAAAGAAGGAGTGCGGGCGTTTTACAAAGGCTATGTGCACAAACACACTTGGCATCGATCCCTTATGCTGGCATTGATCTGGCTGTCTATGAGGTATGGCTGTGTGTGTGTATTTTGACACATTTAAGTGTTTGCTAATGCCTGCTGCCACTGACAGGTTGTGGGAATTTATCATTTCTCAGTTGCAATAGTTGGTAAGATAAAATGTTTTGTATTTTACGTTGCTGTGCAATTTTCTATTTCTAACAACTCACAGGTCTTTTTTCAGGTGATTGTATTATTAACCCCATGTTATTGTTTGCTGTGCTGACAAAAACGCTTTATTTGGCCAAGGACAAAAGTTTTTGTCACATTTGTCACATGTTTTTATTTGTATTTAGTTCCGTTAGTCAGTTAGTCTTTGTCCGCTCTTCATTGTATTTAGTGTGTGTGTGTACCTTTTGCCTGTCTGTACTAATTTAAAGCCACACTGTGTGATTTTTAACCCCATCTAGTGGTGAAAAGGTATATGACCATCCAGTGAATATTAGTTTCTGTTCCTCTCTATTTCGATTTCGTTTTAAATCCTACGGTGGCCAATGTAGTCCAAGATTAACATGATTTCCAGTTCGACCTCTGTCCATGAGTGTTAACTCAAACGTCAACTGCGAAAAGCGAAGCTTGAATTAACGGGCATGTCCCTCTTTGGCTAATGTACTTTCAAGATGGAGGGGCAACATGGCGATCCAACATCAGAAGCCTTATCCTCGTATGTGTTTTTAATGGCATATTATACACTCATGAGAATACTTCATTACTTTGAACGAAGTAAATATACATTAATGAGCACATATATTTTTCAAAGAACAAAGTGTTTTTAGCTAAGATATAAACTAAAAGAGTTAGACAGTGTAGCTTTAAGTGATATTATTGTTAGGGTTGGGTATCGATTTGAATTTGAACGATCTCATTTCTGATTCCTTGTTTCGATTCCGGTTCTGACGATTTTCGATTCCGAATTCTTTAAGAGGCAGGGTCAAAAAAGTTTAGCTAACCTTGCTTGACCAACTTTCTGAAGGAAATACTCCTTTCTGAAGGAAATAGTCCTTCTGATCACAAATACTTCTTTTGTCACAAATTTGCCAAGATTTCGTTATTTTTAGAAGCGTGAAGCCACACTTTGTTTGGAACCGCCGACGTAAGCTACTCATGTTCGAACTCGCATGGTTATGCCAACACTTCCGTATGACGCTTCTTCATTGGTGTTGTTCAGCGGTTTCTTCTTCCGGTTCGGTGGACTGTGAATATCGAAACTAGGAATCAAAATTTTAACTTTTGAACGATTCCGGGAAAAACTAAAAGTTCAGTCCCGGTTCCAATCGATATCGATTCTATACCCAACCCTAATTATCTACAAGTAAAACGCTTTGCTTTGGAATGTTGTACTCCTCATCTTCTTCTGCCTGCACCACACTGTGACATTTAAAATAACAGATTAAAATTTAATCAAACAGACTAAAAAAAAAATATGTAAGGGATAATCTGTTTTTTTTCTGTTTTAGGTGGGTTTGTAGTATGTTTTAGTTCTTTTTCACTCGCTGCGTTTACATGCAGCCAATAACCCGTTGCAAAACCGGGATATTAGCAATAACCCGGCTCGCGAACGACCATGTAAACACCGGCAAAAACTCGAAAAATGCTCATATCCCGGATTTTAAAAACCGGGATATTATACCTGGGGTACCCCTTTCCAACCCTGAATTTTTGGTCATGTAAACGCGTATCGGCATAACCCCATTGTGATTTGTGTTCTGCGCATGTTCTATTCGCAAGGAATCTTGGTCTTTTGAGTAACGTTAGAGAAACTTCTCAGCGCATACAAAAATCCGCGTGCAGTAGTAAAATCGCGGAAGTAAACATGGCGAGATACAGCACAGCATACTTTTGGAGCGAGCTCAGTAACGTTACTAGCATCTAAGCACTAACAAAGGCGCATAAACATTATCCCTAATGTTTCAGAAACCCAAAACCCAAAAAGTGACCTTAACCCGACCATAACCCGAAAATCGGCTGCATGTAAACGTAGTGATTGTTAGTTATGTTTTTTCATTGTTTGATTATTAGTTACACCTGTCGTTCATTTCATTGATTAGTTTGTCTGATTAAGCCCAATGTTTTTTTCAGTTCATTGTCTGTTCTCTTCACATTATTCTGGTTGTTTCATTCATGTTTCGAGTAGATGTGTTCTGCGAATTTTGTTTTGAGTTTGAATTTAATAAATGTTGCAGCGAATAGATCCATATATGTATAAGTTGATAACATATATCAACAATATAATTTTTGTATAATATTATATTTAGAAATGAATTAAAAAAATATATATCTGAAACATATTTATATTAGGGCTGTCAAAAATGATTAAATCATGATTAATCACATCCAAAATAAAAGTTTTTGTTTATATAATATACAGTATGTGGGTGCACTGTGTATAATTATTTTATATAAATACACACACATGCTTGTATATATTTAAGAAATGTGTTTATGTATATACTGTATATAGATTTATATATAATTTATATGATATAAAAATATAAAATATTTCATATATAAATAATAGTTTTTTTTGAAGTATAAATGTATGTGTGTGTATTTATATATATATATACACAAAATAATTATACACAGTGTACCCACATATATTATGTGAACAAAACTTTTATTTTGGATGTGATTAATCGTGATTAATCATTTGACAGCCCTAATTTATAACCCTCTTCTGTTATTTTGACAGACTCTAAAGAATGCTTGGCTACAGCGGTACTGCATGGGCTCGGCTGACCCTGGGGTTTTGGTGCTGCTCGCATGCGGCACTGTGTCCAGCACATGTGGGCAGCTGGCTAGCTACCCGCTGGCTTTAATCCGCACACGCATGCAGGCTCAAGGTGAGCGAGAGGAAATGCAATGTTGTTCTGATTATGAAACCCATACAAATATATTCACAAGAATGAACATGCACAAGAACTCACTCCTCCTTTTCTTCTGGATAGCCTCAACAGATGGTGTTCCACAGCTATCAATGGTTGGCCAGTTCAAGCACATTGTGTCCCACGAAGGCGTTTCTGGACTTTACTGTGGCATTGCCCCGATTTCTCTTTAAAGTCATTCCTGCTGTTAGCATCTCTTATGTGGTTTATGAACAGATGAGTATGGGAGTGGGGCCTAAGCCAGAATCAGAGTGAAGAAGAAAGATAGAACCTGTATTTAAAAAAGGAGCATTAGTAGGGCACAGAGAACCCCTAGAGAACAGGATAAGGAAGACATAGTCAAATAAACGAACTGAAAAACTGACTCTACATCATACACAATTACATTCCCATTGCAATTTATACTTCAATAGGATGAAAAGACAGTTTTGGGGAGAGGCAATCATTAAGAAAAATGGTTGTGTTTAGAGTTTCTCTTTGACTGGCAGCTTGTAGATCTCAGGTTTATTGTGCGTGATAAACAGCTTCTTATCTTCAAAGGTGAACACCACAGATAGTACTTCATTTTACATGGAATTTCATTGGCGTAATTATAAATGAAGGGTAAGAAACTAATAGGTAACGAACACATCTAATGACAGAATGATGGTGAAATAGTAGGCATATTGCAATGCTATATTTATATAAATGACAACCAAAGTTTCCCTCCTAAAATTGACCAAAATGTTTTAATGTTACACTGGCGAATGGAAATATATCTAGAACAGTCTCTCCCTGACTGACTGAGTTATAAATTGTAAAGCATGCTTCTGCAGGGATTTACATTATTGTATAACTTTTTGTATTTTTGTAAAGGTCAGTGAGAGTTAAGTATGTCATATGCTATTGAATGATCAAGAATTTGCATCTTCAAATGATTGTGGAATTTTTATATCTTAAACTGGTCATAATGTTCTTTTATGACACTCTGCTGCTTTGCTTTTTAACTTATTTTGTACAAAATTGTTGTATAGAGTAAAATACAGGATTTAGTGTTGCTTTGAACTTGCAAATGGTGCAACAACAGGGGCATTAGATGAGATGGGGACAGGGCTGTTTCTAGAGGGGAGAAAGGTACAACAACCTGCACTGGGGCCCCTGAACGATCCTTAGCTGGATGGGGAGTTTAACAGTAAAGTTGTGCATTTGATTTGGATGCTTTGTGTTTATTAAGGAATGTGTTATGGTGAATGATAAAAAATGTGGTCTTAAAGTTAATCTGTTCACAAAGGGCTTTTGTTAGTGCATGATGTCAGTGTCAGTGTCACAAGTTGCATGTTTTACGTGTTTTAAGAGCTCTGATTGTCCATACCAAAACATGCAAAGCACTGTTAGGCCTAAAATTAGAAAACTTACAAGAAATGCATGTTTTATTGTAACATAAAAACATGGCTGCTGTTACTCAGACTCAAAATCAGAAACACATTAAGTACTGGATGTGAAAATGAGCACCTACACGACTACAACAACAACAAAATAATAAAAAATTTGTTCTGGAAACTAAAAGAATGAACCAATTAAAGTTTTTGTATCATATCTCATTTTATAGAAACTATAGTGGGTATTCAGTCTACTACTTGAAGGTCCTTTGGGCCAGTTGCATAAACTGCTGAAGACTAATCTGACAAGTTAGTTTTTTTAGAGTTTTTTTTCTCTAAAGACCGTTCATAAGCTTTTAAAGTCAGTTACATGAAAATGTACATTGATACTTGAGAGTACAACTGACTGTCCCCTGATTAACTGCAAGTGGTTCATTCTGAGATCTTATAAGACACTGTTTTAACTGGTTTAGCTGCATCTAAAGCTGAATCACAATATTCCCATGCCTGCCTTTTTACTTTTTTACATGTAACATAAGGGTTCAGCGGATAAATACTGTTTCTGAATGTAGTATTTTTGAGAAAGACACGTATAACTTTCTTAGAAAATAATTACCTCCGGAAACTTTTTTTTTGGTTGTTGCTTTATGCATTGCATTGAGAAGCAAGCGCGCCTCCTCTGACAGGCTGTGTTCACTTTAAAAAATATGTGCATGCTGTGTAGCCAGTCTGGGACGACTCCTGCATAAGTGAGACAACACATACAATTGAGAGGTTATTTAATATATATATTAACAATACAAAATAAAACGTTTAACTCAAATACCTGCTCTATAATCAAAATTTCCTTTCAAATGTGGTCATTTAAATCAGAAGGCCATAAAAAACCAGATAAGCCTACTGAAAATTACCTAACCGGACTACCATAAAATGCAAATGAAAAACTGGAAAGCCAGACATTAATATTTTCTTGTTTTTCCAGTTACATTATCAATGGTAATAGCCCCTAACTTCTCCCGTCTTTTAATTCCACTTGTGCTAAATTGTGACTTCAGAAAGCAAACATTTCTCTAATAAATGAAAATCTAAAATGATTTTTTAATTTTCGTGTCTGAAACTTGCGCCTGTGGTGCTGGTCCCATTAGCACGGGGGCGTGGCCGTGGACTAACATTACAATCATTTCATTGTATGCAACTGCTTCATTTAGCACTGCATGCACGTCCGAGGAAGAAGTTTAAAAGACGGAACTTGTTTATTTCACGCAGTTCGACGTCACACTCATTTGAAAAGTCAGGTTCTCCATCTCCAACCCCAGTTCCCGAGTTCGCCGAATCCATCTGTCTATAGATCAATGATTGAAAGTGCTTTAACTATAATATCCCGCAGGTATGTATATCTCTTGCTGTGATCATTGGTGTTATGTGTAACCCTGTGAGCCTATCAGTGCCGAATGTAGCAGAGAGATGTTTAGCCCTTGCCTGTGATTGGTTTGTATCATGCCAAGTGAGCCTATCAGTGCAGTTTGGGGGAATAGAAAAATGTGAGTGGTTTGTTTGTCAGATATGTTTCAATGGGCTCTGCCCATTGTAAACTCCAGGTGGTGAGATGGTAAGTGTGAGTTAGTAAGTGTGAGTTAGTAAGTGTGAGTTAGTAAGTGTGAGTTAGTAAGTGTGAGTTAGTAAGTGTGAGTTAGTAAGTGTGAGTTAGTAAGTGTGAGTTAGAAGCTGAGTTAGTAAGTGTGAGTTAGTAAGTGTGAGTTAGTAAGTGTGAGTTAGTGTTGGGTTTGAATCTCAAACTTGATTGAGGTGTTTACATTATAGCATATTTGTGGCTAGCAGAGTTAATATCATCTGGTTCTCTGGTGTGCACTGGCCCTTGCGATAGCTGCCAGGTAAGTTTCCGTATTTTAAAGAGTTTTCTTGGTTAACGGGAGACTGAATTGCTTGTATGTTTTCATGTGTTGTTAAGGTGAGGCGAGTGACGGTATGGCTACAGTGCTGCAACCTCCTGTGGTAAGTATGATTTTAAGTTAATTTAGTTTGTTTTTAATTCTAAAGCCCTATTCGCATGGGATTAGTATTATCTGGTGACCTGTAGTAATTTGTAATAATTGCGGAGTTTGTCTGTGATCTTAATCCCGTGCGAATCGGCCATGTCTGTAATTTGTAAAGTAAAAATTCCCCCGCAAATTACCTACTATATTTCGCCGAACACCGAGGTCCTGTGATAATATTAGTCCCGTGCGAATCGAACATCTCTGTGATTTGGCCGTATCGTATATCATTTTTTCAAGGTTTTTGTTTCATCTGCGCCTTTTTATCCATCTTTCGCGGAAAATATGGACCATTTCACAAGATGTAAACAACACTGGGCCAGAAACACTTCCTGTTTCAGTTTGTAACTGTTTTCTTTATTTCACATCTTAACACATCTTTCACATTTTTCACATCGCGTTCTTAAAGATGTTTTGTTTAACTTTTTGATTCAATTTTAAATGTTCTGTTGGTTGTTTTTTATCCCAGCTTTTATGTAGTGTTAAAAAAATGGGTAACACTTTACAATAAGGTTCATTAGTTATTACATTAGTTAACATTAACAAAGAATGAACAATACTTCTTTCAGCATTTGTTAATCTTTGTAAAAATTAAATAAAAACATCCATCCATCCATCCAGTTTTGGGGACCCATGGCGCCCGCCCTTGCTCCCCTTTCAGTGTGGCCTCGGGCGGGCGCCATGGTCCCCATGGCGCCCGCCCTTGCTCCCCTTTCAGTGTGGCCTCGGGCGGGCGCCATGGTCCCCATGGCGCCCGCCCTTGCTCCCCTTTCAGTGTGGCCTCGGGCGGGCGCCATGGTCCCCGAAATGGAAATCGGAGATATACATCTTGTTCGGCTTGAGCCAGGGATCGCAGTGATGCGAAAATCGTGATTCTAGCTCAAACGGTCTAGGAGTTATGCGCAATTTAGTACTTTTAGATTTTTACCATTTATTTTTAAAATCAAAAATTTTTTACCATTTTTTCCATGTGGAGGAGTGGGAGGAGTTGGATCTGGATCCGACTCCTCCCATGTGGAGGAGTGGGAGGAGTTGGATCTGGATCCGACTCCTCCCATGTGGAGGAGTGGGAGGAGTTGGATCTGGATCCGACTCCTCCCTGTGGATTTCATGTTCTGCACACCACTTTACCATGGAAGCTTGTTTCTTTTTTCTTGAAAATGGAAAAAAAATGTAAGCCCTCCAGTCTGCTTCTGTTTTAAAGTCCCTGTAAAGTCAAAATTAAGTATGTGTTCTGAGTTTGTCACACCACAGAAAAATGTGTTATTAGCCACCCAGCCAAATTTGAATGATAAAAAAAGCCGACAAGTACATAAAATAAGCTATCAAAATCTTGAAAAAATGAGCAGTTACCTCTGTTCTCAAACGCTGTGGGCGTGTCCGCTGGCTGCGTGGAAGCCACGCCCACTCGCGTGAAAGCTGTCGACGGTGATATTAGCTGATACCAGAGCCCTGTTTAAGGGTCTAATTGCACATTTCAGTACTTCACAGTTCTCAGGCTTTGTAATATGTTTTAGCAATACATATGTAATATTTAGTAATGTGTTTAGAACTTTTTTGTAGAATTGCTGGTACTTTACAATACGTGTGCACTAATAAGCATTAATTCATGCTTAACTAATGCACAGATAATACTCAATTAATGTGTAACTAATGATTATCTAAGCTATTCATTAATGATTACCACATTAGTAACTAATTAAGAGTCTGTAAGGTTAATGTATTAGTTCATACATGAATTGTTATTAATTAAATATGTAATTGTGGATTAATTCCATAATAACTCATTTTTTTAACTAATAGTGTTAATTAATATGTTAATTACCAGAATGAGCCAAAGCCTTGTATTTCAACTTCCAGATAATATGACCAGGTACACTAATATGCATTAATACATGATTAATTAATTAATTGTTAATGCAAATTCATGTGCAAATTACTACAATTACTAAATGACTAGTTAATAATGATGTGCCTCAGCAAGTAAAGTCATAACATAATGATACCTTTACAAATCATTAGCTAATGATTAATTAAAGCAGACAACTGGAAGTTGAAGTGCATGGCGTTGACTAATTGTGGTAATTAACACTTTAATTTACACTATTAGTTAATAAAATATGTTATTAAGGAATTAATACACACTGACACATTGAATTAATAGCAATTCATGTATTACTTAATCTATTAATCATATAGACTCTTTATTAGTTGCTGATGCAGTAATCATTAATTAATGGTTTAGTTCTTCATTAGTTATACATTAACTCATGATTATCTGTGCATTAGTTAAGCATAAATTAATGCATATTAGTGCACACGTATTGTAAAGTGTTACCGAATTGCCTTTATAGGGACTTTAAGTCTTATCTCTCTGATTCAGATACATAATTTTTATTTCATACTGGGCCATTCTACGGAATGTTCATTTCTTCTGTCCCTAGCCTTTTACAGAAATACTTTAAAAATACTTTTTAGGCTTACAAGTTCTTTATATTTTAAAATGAAAAATCAGAAATTACAATGAAAATTCTGAAACTATGTTTCTCTCTGTCGACTATTTTAATATATTTTTCTTTGTGTTAGTCTCCTCCTGTTATGTTTCTTTGTGTTAGTCTCCTCCTCCCTCCATCCATCCATCCGACCATGGCGCACGCCCTGAGGCTCCCTTGCGTGTGGCCTAGTGCGGGCGCCATGGTCCCCAAAATGGAAATCGGAGATAGACATCTTGTTTCGGCTTGAGCCAGGGATCACAGTGAAATCATGATTCTAGGTCTTAGACGGTCTCAGGAGTTATGTGCAATTTGAGTACTTTTAGATTTTTTTTTTCTTTAGGATTTATTGGCTTTTTGATGTATTTTTGCCAGGGACCACATTCTAAATGACCCTGTTGTAGCCAACCAAATGCAAAATTTCAACTTTTTGTCGATAATTATTTACCTAGAGAGTCCAGAGAATAGGCCTAGACTGGTTTGGTCCCGATTGGGCAAAAAAACAGGGACTAGTTCGCAAAAGTAGGTTTTAGACAAAAAACGACATAGCAATTTTTTTTGCTCCAAATGGAAATCGGAGATATACATCTTGTTTGGCTTGAGCCAGGGATCACAGTGATGCAAAAATCATGATTCTAGCTCAAACGGTCTCAGGTAGGTTGTCAGCACTTCGTGCTTGAACACCTAATAAGGCAAAATCAAAGGGCAAAATCACATAAAATCCCTCAAAAACGAACAGAGCACAACTCTGTAAGAATGAAGCAAATTAATTACAAGAAAGAAAGACAGAAATCGATGACATAAAAGTTAAAATTATGACATGGAAGATTCAAAATTATGAAATGAAAACAAATACGCTGCCATGCCATGTGGAGGAGTGGCACTTTCGTGTCGCCTTGTGCGCTGCCATGGTCCACTGGGGACCAATGGATGGTAAAGAGGTTCATCTGGGGACCATGGCAGCGCAAAAGGCGCCACTTTCGTCACTATAGGTTTTGTTACTGAATGTGATTTTTTTTTTTATTTTTTTATGTGTCGGTCGGAAGGACGGACGGGCGGAAGTCCATCTGTTTTACAGTCATGGTCCGGACTTAGCTGGAGGACACTAAAAAGCAGAAGAGAACCGTGGTGACAGTCAGGGGGATGGCTGGCAGGAGGATTTTGGAGTGGCAGTGATTTGCAGCTGGTAATGGATGGTAAAGAGGTTCGATTGAGTAAGATAGTGGCCTATCTTAAAAAGCATTTAACAAATGAACGTGAACTAGTTCATTTTTAGATATGTAAACTTAGTTCCGTTTTAAAAAAATATATTATGAACATGAACTAGTTCATTATCATCTGTGTGAACTGAACTTTGAGCTAGTTCTTTTTAAGTATGAACTGGCACAACAATGACCACAAGAAGCATATTTCACCCATAGACTGTAATAGATTTCGTCTCAGATTCGCTAAATAGACGAGTAAAATACTGGCAACAATTTTTAATGGAAAATGGCTTGATATTGTCAGAATGTGGACATTTTTTACAGCAAGGGTTAACAGTGCAGTTATTATCAATAAAAACGGTCACTAAGAGTGAAAAATTTCGTCCTGTGTTTCTCCTTAACGTGCATTGTAAAGCAGTTGCATCAATGAAATGATAGTAATGATAGTCAGTCCACGGCCACGCCCCCATGCTAATGGGACCGCAAACAGCGCAAATTACAAGACGAAAATTTAAAAAATCTGTTAGATTTCATTAATTCAAATGTTTGTTTCTGAAGTCACAATTTAGCATAAGTAAAATTGAAAAAAAGGAGAAAAAGGCAACTACATTGATAATGTAACTGGAAAACAAGAAAAATGAATGTCTGGTTTCCATTTTTTTTTTTTAATTTGCATTTTATGGTCCGAAAATTGAATTGTGAAGCGTTACACGGACCTGGACAAATGTGGCTACCATTTATCAAAGGTTGAGAGATACACAACCAGAGTTAATGATGCTCAAACTAAAAGTGTTATTACTGTATGGTCTCCATACCATTAAACACCGGTGATGAGGTCATCTCTTTAACACATACTGACAGGTCAGTAAATAATTAATTGGGCAAACTATGTATTAAATGTTTCCCCTGAAATTCCTGTAAGAAAAAAATTGGTGAGTATGGAAAGTGAAATAATAATAAATAAATCATAAATACATATGATAACTGAATTCAGTTAAAGTTTTTTAAACTATTTTCATTTTTCTGTAATTTTATCACCAAGTCTCTAAAACTGTCCACCTCCTGACCAGTAAGTGGCGGCATTAGCTTCTGATGAGTTGGCAGTGCATGGAAAATGCCGTCGTCATGTCCTGTTTACTCCATTTTTTTTCTGCTAATAATTTGGTAGGTCTCAGTGTGCTGATTGCGGAAAAGGCTGCTAAATAAATTATGGGGAGAAAAAGAAGAAGCAGATGAAACCCTGGTGTTGGTATCCTTCTTTAAAAGCTATCATACTGTTGTTCTAATATTTTCCCTTGGTGTATTAGTAGGGATTGGCTCACTTCCTGTTTACTGATGGCTAATGCATTGTTCGCATGTTTCTCTTATATCAAGGCTG
>JAQIUQ010001854.1:105000-337500 GCA_030378365.1 Hybognathus amarus | reverse complement strand
TCAAATTTTAACTCTGCTATATATTCAGTGGCCCCAAAAAGTATTTGGACTCGACTGGGGCACTTGATCATGATCCCCTTTTTACACCCAGAAGTGTCCAAATACTTTATTTTGTTTGAACATTTTGTGTGTTTATCATTTAAGAACCAGTCGCTCATTCAGTGACCTTAGCTGGCAGGAGGAAATTGAGGTAGTCAGCCCACAATGCCAGCATCAAAACTTTAAATTGAATTACTGTTTGCAACTGGAAGCCAGTGGAGTGAGATCAGGAGGGTGTGACATGGGTTTTGGCTACTGTGTTCAGGATCATCTACAGAGGTTAGTTGCACTAGCTGGAAGGCCTGCCAGTAGAGCGTTGCAGTAGTCCTGTTTTGAAATGACACGAGCTTGGCCAAGAAGTTGCACCACATACTTTGACAGGATGGGTCTGATTTTCTTAATGTTTCAAAGCCCAAACCTGCACGTCCGGGTTGTTGCAGAAATATGGGTGGATAATGCCATGCATGATATTAACTCTACTATTTTGTCTAAATAAAAAATAATACACTTAAACTAAAATCAGTTTAAACATAACACCATCCATTATAATGTACAGTATGACTTTTTTTATATTTAACTGTTATTAAATTAGCATTTCTAAACATTGACTTTAAGTGAGCGATAGATGGCAGTATTTTGCTTGAAATGAGCTTGCTCTCTATAACTAGATAAAGTAAATAACACTTGATTTGGTGTTCTGTTATATCTTGTGTTGTATATTAAGTGTGACTTAAATACTTTGTGGGGCCACTGTATTCAGGCTTTTAAGAATCTGTTTTGCTTCTGTAACTGTAGTACCCAAGTGCAGCATTGAGTTGAATCCCAGAATGCATCTAATCTGCACTTTTGTCTCACTTCAGGTCCAGCAGGCTGGTTCTGGTGTAGCAGTGAGCGCTTCTGCACCTCCTTTCTGCCTGCGCCTAAACCCACATTCCCAGCCTACACCCAGTCCTCCACCACTGCTGCTGCCAACACGAGCAGCACTGTGGCCAAACCGGGCACCCCAGTCACAAGTAAGCCTGCCACCCTCACCACTACCAGTGCAACCAGTAAGTTGATCCACCCTGATGAAGACATATCACTGGTAAAGTTAACCTGTTTCTATGCTTTGTCTTTTAAGCTTTGCAGAACTATCTATAGTGCATGCTTGCATTTGATAAAAAAACGGGTTCATTATTTCAGATGGCCTTGTTCCAAACCTGAAGAACATTTTTGTTCAGACAGTCAAAGTCAAAAAGTTACAAAACAAACACTGGACCCCAGTGGTTTTTTCACAATATATTCTTTTGTGTTCCACAGAAGAAAGAAAGGAAACAAAAAAGTAAATTTTTATGTCTTACCGCCCGGCATGTTTTGCTTTATGTGTTCTGACAGGAGGAGTTGCGAGCACAGCTGCCTCGCCACCAGTGTAAAATCCCTGGTGCGGGACAGGCCCACATGTCTTCCCCACCAGTCGCAGCAATGGGAGGCGTGTTGCCCCCTCAGCAGGGCCTTCCTGCGCAGCAGCCGGGTGTTAGGCATCCCATGCAAGGTAGGGTGTATATAAGTGCTCTCAGACTTTTTGGATGCCCACTGAATATCCAAATAAGTTGAATGAAGTTCATAGTTGAATGAATGCTTCGTGAGGCCTGATAACAGTGTTAAATAGGCTAGGCTATTTAATCAATAATGTACACAGTGTACAGGAGAGTGACAGTCAACTACTTTGAATATTATAGCATTTTGGGCATAAAGATGTAAATAGTGAAAAGACTGACATTGAAAGATGAGGACACAGAATGATTAAAATATTTAATCCAAATAAATAAATGTTCATGGTTCGTACTGCTGTTCTTCATCTGTTCTCATACACTTCTGCGTTGCGGTCACTAGTTTAGATGAACACTGACACCCTGTGGTGAAACAACGGTGTATTTTTAACACCCGAGCGGCTTGGGTTTGGATTAAAACTTCCTCTTCCGATAAGTTTGGAAAATTCTGCACACAGTAAACATCACCTTCTCCTGTCAATAAAAATGTCCAAATTAAATGACACTCATTTTAGGTGGCGTCTGTTCAACTCATTAACCACAGTACATTAAAAGTAAACAACCGGAAATAAGTGAGGCGTACCATTTCTAAACTATTTTCCAAAGTGCGTCACAAAGCTCAGTGCTCAGTTTCTTCCACTCATAGAAAAAGTTATGTAGTACTGTTTTCACACATTTTATTATCAAATAAATGCAGCCTTGATGAACATTAGAGACTCTTTCAAAAACATAATAAAAATTTTAGAACGGTATTGTGTATGAGTAAGATAAAAGCAGATTTGTGTTATAAATGCAACTAATCAGTTTCTTCTCATGTAGGGCCATATGGTGCTCCACCTCAAGCAGTGCCTGGGTACGTCCCGGGTGGGATGCCACCGTATGGGCAAGCCCCACCCATGGTTCCTCCTTACCAGGCCGCACCCCCTCGGCCTGCCATTGGCATGAGACCTCCAGTAATGTCTCCTGGAGGCCGATATTGAAGCGTCTTCACTGGTCTTCATTAGGTTTGGTGATTCAACCATTTTACCATCTAGTGGCGTTCTTTACAATCCAGATCAGTAACCGTAACCCTTCTTGCAATGAGGGGATGGAGTAATCAAACTGTGTAACGCATGGGACATTTGATTTTACCTAGTCTTTATTCTGGACCTTCCCTTTGTTGCAGATCATACAGTTTGGCTTTTTCTCTCATGTTTTGTTTAGGTTTTTAGAAGTGAAGTGTAGTAAATATGGTTCGGAATAATTTGAAGCGGCTGGAGTTTCGTACAGCACCTTTATCAAGGCAAGTCACTGTAAATATACTACTGTACTAAAAGTGTGAAGCCTTCGCAGCACCAAAAGGTGCTGTTGGACAGTCCCGTCCCCAGCGTTGCTCGGTGAGGGCTTCAGATAGCTGTCACTGTTGTTTATTTTTCTGTGTCTGCTTGTCTACATTTACAGTGTTCTCTCTGTAGGGCCAATAACAAAAGGACTCCTGTGAATGATATCTGTACTGTTCCACTCTCAATTGTAATAAACTATTGAAATCTAACGGCTGTTTTTTCATGAGCGAGTAAAGGACAACTCCGTGAAGGTTTGTACTTCAAATGATCCACGTGATGGCTGTTATTTGTATGAAAGCAGTGTGTTTAGCGTATGCTGGAATGCATTTATGAGTGCAAGGAAAGCTGTAAGCCTTTGCATCCACGTTTGATGTTCTTTCATATGGGAGTTTCGAGATTAAAGGGGTCAAATCATAAGTAATTACATTTCTCTGAACTTTTGAAAGAAAGTAGTTTTGTAACATGTAAACTTGATGTCACTCAAAACATCTCACAATGTCTGACATTTACACATCAGTGATGCCTATTTGGTGTTCGGAAGCTTTCAAAAACCAGTACAGATAGATTCCTGCACAACATACAACCAGCAATATAAAACTGACAAGGTCCCTGATATTAACAGTCGACAACAAAGTCAATTAAATTGTACTATTCAGAGACAAAGTGGAAAACGAGCATGGAAAAGCTCAATTTTGACTATTTGATGTGGGAAAAACAGTGGACCTAAATGTTTGAGACCCCTTTAAATGTTCAACTCCTTATGCAAGAACATATGGCTCTCAAAGAGATAAACAACCATTCAGATGGCAGTCTTCCTGAAGATCACCGTCTTGTGAAAGACTGAAATAACCCAAATGAACCGGCTCATTATTTGACTGTGATTTTCAGGAAGATGCAGGCAAGGCTGTGACTGTAGTTCCCTGTGGTTGTTGTCCTGAACTGAGGATTTCTCTCTTCCTTGTAGCAATGCCATGGGACTGACTGAGGCAGAGTCTCAGTGTTGCCCTGCACAGGCTGAGGCAAGTTCACATTTTCTCTCTTTACTCACTGTATTCAGGGGGCCTCACAGTCATTTGGCTGTTGGATGCATAACGTCCCCAAACTTAGAACAAGTTTGGTGATGGCCCCCAGTTTTATTGAATATCAGGGGAATTTTCATAACTAACTCCATTTTGGTTAACATGTTAAATGTACACAAATATGTTTCAAAAGTTTGGGGTCAGTAAGATGTTTTGGGGGTGGGGAAATAAAGTAATATTTTTAATTAGCAGGGATGCAGTGAAGACATTTATACAAAAGTTATAAAACATTTAAAATGATTGATGTTCTTTTAAAGGGATACTCCACTTCTTTTTCTGAAATAGGCTGAATTTTACCACTCTCCAGAGTTAAACAGTTCGAATTTTCACGTTTTCATTCATCAGCCGATTTTCTGATATTTAGAAGAATATTAGTAATCATAACGGTTTCTGGTCTCATTGACCTAAATTAATTGGAAAAAAAAATATACCATGGAAGTCAATGAGACCAGAAACTGTCTGGTTACTGACATTCTTCTAAATATCAGAAAATCGAGCTGAATGGATTCGAAAACGGTAAAAACTCAACTTGTTTAACTCTGGGGGGAGTGATAAAATGAGCCTATTTCCAAAAAAAAGTGGAGTATCCCTTTAAATGTTCTATTTGTCAAAGAAACAGTGAGAATGTTTCTTGAACTTTAAATCAAAACATCATATTAGAATTATACTTGAAGGATCATGTGACACTGGAGACTGGAGTAATGATGCTGAAAATTCAGCTTTGCATCACAGAGACATTATATTTGAAAATATATTCAAATAGAAAAGTTCTTACTGCATTTTTGATCCAAAACATGCAGTCGTCTTATGAACGAGATTTCTCTCAAATTCAAAAACATTTCAAAGTCTTGCTGACCCCAAACTTTTGAATGGTAGTGTGTTAATATAATATGTTATTTTCAACTACATCTATGGCATTCTGTCGATTAGCACAGACAATGACTCATCTCGCAGTTTGTACTAAACAAATGGGAAGGATATGCAATCATGGAAAGTTTAGCAGTTATGCTAGCTAATAAGTCCTTAGAAAATGCAACTTGCATATAAATATTACATGTGTGTAATGTAGTTCCCATTTTTACAAACAGAACGATGAGTTGAAATTTTTCAGGATGCCACAGATTCTGTTCACAAGCGTAGTTGAAAATCCAGAATATTAATTTAAGTCCTTTCACTGGTTTTGGAGATGTTTGGCATGACACTAATGGTATAAATCCACAGAACTACTACTTCAAGGAATTATTTAACATCTAGCCTAGAATATGAATCCGATGGTTTTGTTTAAGTACTGTTTTTTTTTGTGGTTCTGTTTCTGTCCATTTGCTACTGATCAGTTCCCCTTGATTTTTAAGGAAAACGTTATCCAGCAGGGTTCCCACACGTCCTGGAATACCTGGAAAACCTGGAAAATTAAAGACCACTTTTCCAGTCCTGGAAAACAAATGGAAAATGGGGGGAAATGTAAAATGTCTTGGAAACGTTTGCATTGACCTGGAAAATAATTTTCGGGTTAAACATAAAAAAAAACGGGTTAAACATTTTACGCATGAATGTCTGTTTAAGCTGCCTTCAATGAGTAATATTGGGCTGAAGCGCTTGTCTGCTTTCAAGATTTTAGTGAAATGAGTAGGGATTTTTATTCTGGTTTAAAAACGGAGGAATATATACAAATTGATAAAGCTTCTGTTTTGAGGGTTTTACAAACCACCCAACAAAATAAAAGCCCTGGGCCAGACAAAGTCAGTGGGAGAGTCTTGAAGAGTTGTGCTTATCAGCTCTGTGATATTAGTCATTTTATTTTTCAGACCTCACTGAAACTACATAGAGTACCCTCAGTGTGGAAAAAAATCAATCATTGTACCAATTCCTAAAAAGGCCAATGCCAAACAAATTAATGATTTTAGACCAATTTCCTTAACATCATTATTAATGAAGTGTTTTGAGAGAATTGTTAAATCTTGGCTCGTTGTAGACATACTAGTCAGCTGATTGATCCGCTACAGTTTGCCTATAGGAGAAATAGGAGTGTGGAGGATGCCACTCTCACACTCTTAAATTATATATATAAACATGTGGATATCGGTAAGCATCATGCTCGTTTATTATTTATAGATTTTTCTGCAGCATTCAATACTATCCGACCAACCCTTTTAGCTGAACGTCTGCTTTCTGAATTTAATGTTCCAAAGTGTCTGGTGGCCTGGATTTTAGATTTTCTGACCAGAAGGTCTCAAATTGTACGGGTAAATGGAGAATATTCCAGGGAGCTGCATTCTTCAGTGGGCTGCCCACAGGGTTGTATTCTCTCACCTCTATTATTTATTTTATTCACAGATAGGTGTAGAAGTCAATATTCAGACAGACATATTATTAAATATGCTGATGATACAGTGGTGTTGAGTCTGTTAAATCAAGGTGACACAGAGCATGGGCCCATCTTGAAATATTTTTTGGATTGGTGTGAAAGTTCTTGTTTACAAATTAATGCATCCAAAACTAAGGATATGACTATAGAATTTTATAATTCTGTTGGAACTCAATCTAAAGTAGTTATTGCTGGTAAAGAGGTTGAAAAGGTTAGTACATATAAGTACTTGGGTACATCTGATTGATGATAAACTTAGGTGGGTGGAACACACAAATTTTATTGTATCGAAAGCACAAAAAAGGTTATATTTACTTAGGAAGCTTAAGTCCTTTGAAGTAGATAAATCCATATTGATAATGTTTTATAGATCTTTCATTGAAAGTGTTTTAACTTTTGCTATGATTTGTTGGTTTTATAGTTCAAATGTTAAAAAGCAGATCCCAGCTGCAGCAGATTATTAATTTGGGGTCAAAGATTACAGGGTCCTTTCAGATGGGTTTGTCTGCTTTGTGTGAGAGAAATGTTCTTAGGAAGTCTTTAACTATCTTAGAGGATACATCCCACATTTTGTTTTTAGAATTTGAATTGCTCCCCTCAGGAAAGCCGATACAGAGTGCCCAAGTGGAAGACCACTAGAGCCTCTAAATCCTTTGTTTCAAACGCGGTGATCAGTGTAAATACTTATTTGAAACAAAGAAAATGTACTGTGAATTTTAAATAGTATCTATACTGAAGATGCATAAATGCCCGGGGTTCATTCGTGTGTTTTTTTTTTTATTTTGTGTGAGGTTGTTGTGATGTTTGTGATGTTTGATGTTTGCTGTCTTTTATAAATCAGTATGTTTGTGAGGTCGAAGCTACTTAAATTGCCCTGTAAAGGGACAAATAAAGATTTTACTACTACTACTACTACTACTACTACTATTTCTGTATGTAGCCAGCACAGCGCCCCACATGACACAAACCTGCCAATATTAACGCATTTTACATAGTAAGCAATTTGACATCTCAGTACGCTGGTAGGACTTGCCCAGGGACTCCAGATTTTGGGGGTCCCCGTCAAAAATATTTTAACATTAAAATGGTTGTGGAAATTATAGGTCTTTAGTGATGTTTTATTTTTATAACAGTAATGATTTTGTTTCCTAGCGGCGAGAGCATCAATCAGGATTTCAAGAAGATTGGAGAAACTTTTTTTCTTGCACAAAAAAAAAACGACAGTGGTACCCCTTATGTTTTTTTTTGGTGCAAAAAAAAGTTTCTCCAATCTTCTTGAAACTCTGGATTCTGATAGAGGGCCATGGGACTTAGACCTGAGTGCAAAAATGGAGGCTCTAGACTCTTCCAGAGCTGAGATATTGAGATATTTATAATGGCTCAATATCTCAGAATGTCATGAATATCTCTAGCTCTGGAAGGGTCTAGAGCCTCCATTTTTGCACTCAGGTCTTAGTCTCATGGCCCTCAATCAGAATCCAGAGTTTCAAGAAGATTGGAGAAACTTTTTTTTTGCACAAAAAAAAACGACAGTGGTACCCCTTATGTTTTTTTTTTTTGGTGCAAAAAAAAGTTTCTCCAATCTTCTTGAAACTCTGGATTCTGATAGAGGGCCATGAGACTTAGACCTGAGTGCAAAAATGGAGGCTCTAGACCCTTCCAGAGCTGAGATATTGAGATATTTATAATGGCTCAATGTCTCAGTATGTCATAAATATCTCATAAATATCTCAATATCTCAGCTCTGGAAGGGTCCAGAGCCTCCATTTTTGCACTCAGGTCTTAGTCCCATGGCCCTCAACCAGAATCCAGAGTTTCAAGAAGATTGGAGAAAATTTTTTTTTTCACACAAAAAAAAAACGACAGTGGTACCCCTTATGTTTTTTTTTTGGTGCAAAAAAAAAGTTTCTCCAATCTTCTTGAAACTCTGGATTCTGATAGAGGGCCATGGGACTTAGACCTGAGTGCAAAAATGGAGGCTCTAGACCCTTCCAGAGCTGAGATATTGAGATATTTATAATGGCTCAATATCTCAGTATGTCATAAATATCTCAGCTCTGGAAGGGTCTAGAGCCTCCATTTTTGCACTCAGGTCTTAGTCCCATGGCCATCAACCAGAATCCAGAGTTTCAAGAAGATTGGAGAAACTTTTTTTTTCACACAAAAAAAAACGACAGTGGTATACCCTTATGTTTTTTTTTTTTGGTGCAAAAAAAAGTTTCTCCAATCTTCTTGAAACTCTGGATTCTGATAGAGGGCCATGAGACTTAGACCTGAGTGCAAAAATTGAGGCTCTAGACCCTTCCAGAGCTGAGATTTATTATAATGGGTCAATATCTCAGTATGTCATAAATATCTCATAAATATCTCATAAATATCTCAATATCTCAGCTCTGGAAGGGTCTAGAGCCTCCATTTTTGCACTCAGGTCTTAGTCTCATGGCCCTCAACCAGAATCCAGAGTTTCAAGAAGATTGGAGAAACTTTTTTTTCACACAAAAAAAACGACAGTGGTACCCCTTATGTTTTTTTTTTGGTGCAAAAAAAAAGTTTTTCCAATCTTCTTGAATCTCTGGATTCTGATAGAGGGCCATGGGACTTAGACCTGAGTGCAAAAATGGAGGCTCTAGACCCTTCCAGAGCTGAGATATTGAGATATTTATAATGGCTCAATATCTCAGAATGTCATAAATATCTCAGCTCTGGAAGGGTCTAGAGCCTCCATTTTTGCACTCAGGTCTTAGTCTCATGGCCCTCAATCAGAATCCAGAGTTTCAAGAAGATTAGAGAAACTTTTTTTGCACAAAAAAAAACGAGAGTGGTACCCCTTATGTTTTTTTTTTTTTTGGTGCGAAAAAAAGTTTCTCCAATCTTCTTGAAACTCTGGATTCTGATAGAGGGCCATGGGACTTAGACCTGAGTGCAAAAATGGAGGCTCTAGACCCTTCCAGAGCTGAGGTATTGAGATATGTATAATGGCTCAATATCTCAGTATGTCATAAATATCTCATAAATATCTCATAAATATCTCATAAATATCTCAATATCTCAGCTCTGGAAGGGTCTAGAGCCTCCATTTTTGCACTCAGGTCTAAGTCCCATGGCCCTCTATCAGAATCCAGAGTTTCAAGAAGATTGGAGAAATTTTTTTTTTCGCACAAAAAAAAAACGACAGTGGTACCCCTTATGTTTTTTTTGGTGCAAAAAAAGTTTCTCCAATCTTCTTGAAACTCTGAATTCTGATAGAGGGCCATGGGACTTAGACCTGAGTGCAAAAATGGAGGCTCTAGACCCTTCCAGAGCTGAGATATTGAGATATTTATAATGGCTCAATATCTCAGTATGTCATAAATATCTCATAAATATCTCAATATCTCAGCTCTGGAAGGGTCTAGAGCCTCCATATTTGCACTCAGGTCTTAGTCCCATGGCCCTCAACCAGAATCCAGAGTTTCAAGAAGATTGGAGAAACTTTTTTTCGCACAAAAAAACGACAGTGGTACCCCTTATGTTTTTTTTTGGTGCAAAAAACGTTTCTCCAATCTTCTTGAAACTCTGGATTCTGATAGAGGGCCATGGGACTTAGACCTGAGTGCAAAAATGGAGGCTCTAGACCCTTCCAGAGCTGAGATATTGAGATATTTATAATGACTCAATATCTCAGTATGTCATAAATATCTCATAAATATCTCAATATCTCAGCTCTGGAAGGGTCTAGAGCCTCAATTTTTGCACTCAGGTCTTAGTCCCATGGCCCTCAATCAGAATCCAGAGTTTCAAGAAGATTGGAGAAACTTTTTTTTTCGCACAAAAAATAACAAAACGACAGTGGTAACCCTTATGTTTTTTTTTTGGTGCAAAAAAAAAGTTTCTCCAATCTTCTTGAAACTCTGGATTCTGCTAGAGGGCCATGGGACTTAGAGCCTGAGTGCAAAAATGGAGGCTCTAGACCCTTCCAGAGCTGAGATATTGAGATATTTATAATGGCTCAATATCTCAGAATGTAATAAATATCTCAGCTCTGGAAGGGTCTAGAGCCTCCATTTTTGCACTCAGGTCTTAGTCTCATGGCCCTCAATCAGAATCCAGAGTTTCAAGAAGATTGGAGAAACTTTTTTTTTTTGCACAAAAAAACGACAGTGGTACCCCTTATGTTTTTTTTTTGGTGCAAAAAAAAGTTTCTCCAATCTTCTTGAAACTCTGGATTCTGATAGAGGGCCATGGGACTTAGACCTGAGTGCAAAAATGGAGGCTCTAGACCCTTCCAGAGCTGAGATATTGAGATATTTATTATGGCTCAATATCTCAGTATGTCATAAATATCTCATAAATATCTCAATATCTCAGCTCTGGAAGGGTCCAGAGCCTCCATTTTTGCACTCAGGTCTTAGTCCCATGGCCCTCAACCAGAATCCAGAGTTTCAAGAAGATTGGAGAAACTTTTTTTTCGCACACAAAAAAAAAACGACAGTGGTACCCCTTATGTTTTTTTTTTGGTGCAAAAAAAAGTTTGTCCAATCTTCTTGAAACTCTGGATTCTGATAGAGGGCCATGGGACTTAGACCTGAGTGCAAAAATGGAGGCTCTAGACCCTTCCAGAGCTGAGATATTGAGATATTTATAATGGCTCAATATCTCAGAATGTCATGAATATCTCTGCTCTGGAAGGGTCTAGAGCCTCCATTTTTGCACTCAGGTCTTAGTCTCATGGCCCTCAATCAGAATCCAGAGTTTCAAGAAGATTGGAGAAACTTTTTTTTTGCACAAAAAAAACGACAGTGGTACCCCTTATGTTTTTTTTTTTGGTGCAAAAAAAAGTTTCTCCAATCTTCTTGAAACTCTGCATTCCAGATAGAGGGCCATGAGACTTAGACCTGAGTGCAAAAATGGAGGCTCTAGACCCTTCCAGAGCTGAGATATTGAGAATATTTATTATGGCTCAATATCTCAGTATGTCATAAATATCTCATAAATATCTCAATATCTCAGCTCTGGAAGGGTCTAGAGCCTCCATTTTGCACTCAGGTCTTAGTCCCATGGCCCTCAACCAGAATCCAGAGTTTCAAGAAGATTGGAGAAACTTTTTTATTGCACACAAAAAAAAAAACGACAGTGGTACCCCTTATGTTTTTTTTTTTTGGTGCAAAAAAAGTTTCTCCAATCTTCTTGAAACTCTGGATTCTGATAGAGGGCCATGGGACTTAGACCTGAGTGCAAAAATGGAGGCTCTAGACCCTTCCAGAGCTGAGATATTGAGATATTTATAATGGCTCAATATCTCAGAATGTCATGAATATCTCTGCTCTGGAAGGGTCTAGAGCCTCCATTTTTGCACTCAGGTCTTAGTCTCATGGCCCTCTATCAGAATCCAGAGTTTCAAGAAGATTGGAGAAACTTTTTTTTTGCACAAAAAAAACGACAGTGGTACCCCTTATGTTTTTTTTTTTGGTGCAAAAAAAAGTTTCTCCAATCTTCTTGAAACTCTGGATTCTGATAGAGGGCCATGAGACTTAGACCTGAGTGCAAAAATGGAGGCTCTAGACCCTTCCAGAGCTGAGATATTGAGATATTTATTATGGCTCAATATCTCAGTATGTCATAAATATCTCATAAATATCTCAATATCTCAGCTCTGGAAGGGTCCAGAGCCTCCATTTTTGCACTCAGGTCTTAGTCCCATGGCCCTCAACCAGAATCCAGAGTTTCAAGAAGATTGGAGAAATTTTTTTTTTGCACAAAAAAAAAAACGACAGTGGTACCCCTTATGTTTTTTTTTTTTGGTGCAAAAAAAAGTTTCTCCAATCTTCTTGAAACTCTGGATTCTGATAGAGGGCCATGAGACTTAGACCTGAGTGCAAAATGGAGGCTCTAGACCCTTCCAGAGCTAGAGATATTGAGATATTTATAATGGCTCAATATCTCAGTATGTCATAAATATCTCAGCTCTGGAAGGGTCTAGAGCCTCCATTTTTGCACTCAGGTCTTAGTCCCATGGCCCTCAATCAGAATCCAGAGTTTCAAGAAGATTGGAGAAACTTTTTTTTTTGCACAAAAAAAACGACAGTGGTACCCCTTATGTTTTTTGTTTTTTTTTTGGTGCAAAAAAAAGTTTCTCCAATCTTCTTGAAACTCTGG
This sequence comes from Hybognathus amarus, assembly GCA_030378365.1. NCBI lineage: Eukaryota > Metazoa > Chordata > Actinopteri > Cypriniformes > Leuciscidae > Hybognathus > Hybognathus amarus. The sequence continues at coordinate 325,031 of JAQIUQ010001854.1, read as the reverse complement.
ATTCTGATAGAGGGCTATGGGACTTAGACCTGAGTTCAAAATGGAGGCTCTAGCACCCTTCAGAGCTGAGATATTGAGATATGTATAATGGGTCAATATCTCAGTATGTCATAAATATCTCATACATATCTCAATATCTCAGCTCTGGAAGGGTCTAGAGCCTCCATTTGTGCACTCAGGTCTTAGTCCCATGGCCCTCAATCAGAATCCAGACTTTCAAGAAGATTGGAGAAACTTTTATTTTTGCACCCAAAAAAAAAAAAAAAAAAAACGACAGTGGTACCCCTTGTTTTTTTTTTTTTTTTTGGTGCAAAAAAAAGTTTCTCCAATCTTCTTGAAAACCCTCTCATTGGTCCATATAATTTGGTCTACAGGCTATACAGTGTAGCAAGATTTTTGTTTTTTAGCATTTTAGAATTACACATGGCCATAAGAAGTGAAGGAGCGGTACCCCCCAATCATGGTGGGGTAATCTGCACTCTGCACGTTACAGTCAGTATTTCATGCTTGTTCTATTGTCCGACAACAGAAACAAAAATTTTGCATTTAAACACATTCAGCTTTACAAAAGGTCTATCCGTTTTAGCAATATAATTCACAAAAATGGTTTTAAAGATTTGATAAATCAAAATAATTTAGAGTCAAAAACTAAATTTTTTTTGTCAGTTTTTTTGTTTGTAAACACATCAGTTTATGCCATTATGTATAGCTACCAGATGTATAATGTGCCTTGGTGCGAGCAGATGCAATTAATTTAGAAGTCCGATAATAGTTAAAATTTTCTAACGTTAGTGACTGATTGCGAATACAGCTTGACTGTGAGAGTTTGGACTTTTAAACTGATATCAGCAAGTAATAGTAAAATAGCAGTGTATGAACTAAATTAGAGAATAACTTCTGTTTTAGTGTGGCATTGCAAGTAGAGGAAAGCAGGTGGCATTGTGAAAGAAAACAATCTTTGCACAACTATAGTACAGATATAACAGTATATTAGGTACAATATCACATATCGGTATATCGCCCAGCCTTAGTTGTGATAACTTGATTCGCACTGTAGCAGCTGAAAAAGTCTTGAAAAATGTCCTTGAAAAGTCCTGGAAAATCATTTCAAGAAAAGAGTGGGAACCCTGATCCAGGACCCTCTGTAAAGGTACAGAGTTGAGATTTGGTTAAAAGCAAAAGACACTGCTTTCCGGTTCACTGTCAACAATTTTTTTGCCCGGTAAGTTTGGTTAGGTTTAGTCCCCAGTTTTCGAAATCTGCACTTATTTTTAATTTTTACAGGAAAAACAGATTTGTTTCAGTTTATTTCTCCAGTTTAGGAGCACAAAGTGAGTTACCTTTTCCTTTTGTCCCATTTGAAAAGAATAAAAACTAAAATAAAAACAAAAGAGCTGTGTGTTCATTGTATATTTGGTCATACTTTACATATGGGCCTGGTTTCACAGATGGCTTTCTTCAATTGGAACGTTTAAAGGGCTAGTTCATCAAAAAAAAAAAAATAATTATGTCATTAATGAGTAATGACTCACCCTCATGTCGTTCCAAGCCCATAAGACCTCCGTTCATCTTCAGAACACAGTTTAAGAGATTTCAGATTTAGTCCGAAATATGTTCCTCCATTGAAAATGTTTTCGGTCCCTTCATTGTAAATGCATATATGGTATACTGTCATTGTCCAGAAAGGAAATAGACTCTCACTAATCGAAGTACTTCACAAAGAATTTCAACACCTCCGCCATAGCCTGGAATACAATCAACAGCAAGTCGATTCACTCACAGAAGAAAATAAATCACTGAAAAGCTCCGTGGACACACTCACTGGAAAACTTTCAACTGTAAACACTCAACTTACCTCCGTCATTGCTGAGAACAAAGCCATGCAAGAAACCATCCTGGATATACAGTCACGCAGTATGAGAGACAACCTGATCTTTTCCGGCATTCCCGAATCACCCACCGAGGACCCCGAAAAATCTGTAAAGGACTTCCTGGTCAACCAGCTCAAACTTACACCGGAGACTGTGGAGCAAATCACCTTCCATCGCGTTCACCGTTTAGGACAGAAACTCATCAACTCCACCCGTTCCCGCCCCATCATCGCCAAATTTGAACATTTCAAACAAAAAGTACTGGTTCAGCGACAAGGACGACAGCTCAAAGGGACTCATTACGGACTCAACGACCAATATCCACAAGAGATCAACCGCCGACGTAAGCTACTCTTCCCCATCCGCAAGACAATGATCAACCAAGGTAAAAAAGCAATAATCACAGTGGACAAATTATATATTGATGGACAATTGTTTAAAGACAAAGACACTACTCCCTGGCTTTTCTAATTACTGAAATTATCAATATAACACTTCCAATCCGTCTATGCTCAATTTATATTCCATTCATAATCTTTTGCAGCTATTCTTTCATTAAGTCACTTGCACCATGCACGCACATTGTATTATAAATGCACCTAAATAACCTTGCTCACTGTTTATATGTTCTGTTGTTGGTTATAGGTATCTATGTTTTCCCTGTTTTAATTGTCATTTGGTGTTCTAGATTTACACACACACACAACCACATTCACATCCATACACACAGACTTATACTCACACAAGGTAACTTTGAAATACACATTATAGGTTTATGCAGTTAAAATTCCTAACTTGGAATATTCGTGGGGTTGGTTCACAAACAAAAAAAAATAAAGTTTTAAATTACCTAAAAAATACACAAGCGGATATATGTCTAATACAGGAAACACACCTCTCACAATATACTCAAAACAGCTTAAAAACTACACATTTTAACCACTGTTTTTCCTCCCACTATAATTCAAAACAAAGAGGAGTATGCATCTTAATAAATAAAAAAATACAGTTTAACCACCATACAACCATTTCAGATCCTGAAGGCCGTTTTATCATTATTAACATTTCAATCAATAATAATCCAATTACAATTGGCAACATTTATGGACCAAACTCTGATGATTCCTCCTTCTTTACAAATTTCTTTTCCTCTCTTTCAAACATTTCCAACGGTCCACTAATTATAGGGGGAGACTATAACACTGTAATCAATCCATCACTCGACAGGTCAAAACATACAGGGAAATCTTGGCAATCTTCCAAAACAATAAAACAGTTCATGAGTGATTTTGGTCTTTGCGATGGTTGGAGGCTAAAACACCCACTCGCCAGAGAATACACCTTTTATTCTAATGTCCACCAAACCTACTCCCGCATTGATTTCTTTCTAATCAGTAATTCAATCATACCAAATATCTTAGAAACCAAAATTCATCCAATTATTATCAGCGATCACTCCCCGGTAACTCTCTCATGGAATATATCTGCAATACCAAAACACCCCACCAGATGGCGTTTTAATACATCACTCTTGAAAGATCCAGAATTTGACAGCTACTTCAAGAGAGAGTGGACATCCTTCCTCGAAATAAATGACTCTCCAAAGTCGTCAGCATCACTGCTCTGGGAAACATGGAAAGCAGTTTTACGGGGAAAAATTATATCTTATTCAGTAAATAAAAAAAAAGGACAGAGAAAAAGAAGTCCAACTAGAAGAAAGAATAAAAGAATTAGAAATTTTACATGCAAATAATCAATCAGAAAGCATCTATAAAGAAATTAGAGAAAAAAAAATTTGCTTAATGAAATAATAAACAAAAGAAACCAGTTTCTGATTCACAGGCTCCGTCAAGAAACTTTTCACCATAGCAATAAATCCGGAAAATACTTAGCCAGTCAAATTAAAAGAAATAAAGAAAGAACAGCCATAACCTCCATCAGAAACTCGGCAGGGAAGCTAACCAATTCACCAGTTGAGATAAACAAGATATTTCAAGATTACTATACAAAATTATACTCATCTGATCTGGACCCAAACCAAGAAGACATAATCGAATTCCTCGATAGCACCATTCTACCAAAACTCAACATGGAACAAGTAAACACTCTAGAATTACCAATCACCGAAAAAGAACTTCACTCCGCATTGAAAAGCATGCAAAATAATAAAGCACCAGGTCCAGATGGCTTCCCTGCTGAGTTCTATGAACATTTTTGGTCAACTTTATACCCACTATTTAGCAGAACAATAACAGAAATAAAACATAACGCAAAGTTCCCTTCCCACATGAATACAGCACTTATATCACTCATTCCTAAACCTAACAAAGACCACACCTTCACATCCAACTATCGTCCCATCTCACTTATAAATGTCGACATAAAAATTATTAGCAAAGCATTAGCCAATAGAATTGAACAAATTATACCGTACATAATCCATCCTGATCAGACCGGCTTCATAAAAGGTAGACATGCATCTAATAATACACGCAGATTATACAATTTAATGCACTACTCATCAATACAACAGAAAGATACTCTCATTGCCACATTAGATGCCGAAAAAGCTTTCGATAGGGTCAACTGGAAATTTCTATTCACCACGTTACAAAAATTCGGCTTTGGAGAGTCATTTATTAACTGGATCAAGATTTTATACACGTCACCATCGGCCACAGTCACAACGAACGGACTAACCTCACAAAGCTTCACACTGCACAGGGGGACGAGGCAGGGATGTCCACTCTCTCCATCCCTATTCACAATTTTTATTGAACCTTTAGCAGCAGCTATCCGTCAAAACCCAGCAATCAAAGGTATTGAAACACCACAACAAACACATAAAATCTCACTTTATGCAGATGATATCTTACTATACATACAAGAACCACTAGCATCTACTCAAGAAATAATTAAAACAATCCAGTCCTTCTCAAAAATATCTGATTATGCAATAAACTGGAATAAATCTTCCATCCTCCCTTTAAATAAAACCAAATGGGATGTGGCACCCCATCAATCACCAATACCTATATGTCATGATCACATCACTTACTTAGGCATTAAGATTTCCTCCAGACTGTCAGAGTTGGTAACACTCAACTTCACACCATTGCTAAAAAAAATAGAAGACGATTTGCTCAGATGGCTCAACCTCCCAATCTCCATAATCGGCAGGATAGCAGCAATAAAAATGACGATTTTACCGAAAATTAATTACCTATTCTCAATGATTCCAACTCATCCTACACTCAATTGGTTTAAATCACTAGACTCCATTATAACTCGCTTCTACTGGAAAAATAAAACGCCACGGATAAAACTCACCACACTACAAAAAAGTAAAGTTCAAGGAGGACTAGAAGCACCAAATTTCCAATATTACTCAATGGCTAACCAACTGCAATATATATACAAATGGATTCACCCCACCCAATCTGATATTATATGGCTAGATATAGAACAATCACTATGCAAAGAATTAAATATAGCTGACATACCGTTCCTCACCAAATCAATTAAACAACACGCATGTTTTAATGCAGTAACTATAGCCACCACTCTGACAGCCTGGTGGAAATTTCACCAAATCACTAATTCTACGTTAGCTCCATCTAACTTCACTCCACTATGGAATAATCGTGACTTTATAAGCAATAAAAAAACATTGAATTTTCACACATGGGCGGAAAAGGGTATCACCAACATTAAGCATATTTTCACATCCAACACATTTAAACCATTTCCACAACTGGCCCAGGAGTATGGCATCGGGAACAACGAATTTTTAAAATACCTACAAATCAAATCTTCTGTTCTGACAAAAATAAACATCAGAGACACAAATTTAGAACTTCCACCGGCAATATCAGACTTGATCAACATTTCCTCCCCAAAGAAACTTCTCTCTAAAATATACAAAATAATTTCAAACCAACCTCAGACCATATACTTACCAACAATAAAATGGGAAAACGATCTATCAATAGCCCCTGATGCCAACTTCTGGACCCAAATCTGTAAAAACATCTATCACATGTCCAAAAATGCGAATCTTCAGTTAATACAATACAAAATACTGCACAGAACACATTACACGGGCAATAGATTAGCTAAAATGGGTTTCACATCAGAAGTTTGCACACATTGCAATCAAAATTCTACAGATACATACATTCATGCAACCTGGCACTGCACTCCAATCAAACACTTTTGGGAAGAGGTAACACAGGCACTATCCACTATAGTTGGCTGCCACATCCCACTGTCGCCTTCCCTTTGCTTGCTGGGGGACCTCACAATAATCACTGATAAAACTATAAACTCTAAAATACTCCTCATAGCTCTAGCCATCGCCAAGAAAACTATCCTCATGAACTGGAAAACTCGAAATAAATTACACATTAACATCTGGAAAAATCTTATAACCGATTTCATTGCAATGGAATACGCATCTCCCCTTCATATTTACACATCTAGAACTGACCCCTGCCGCCCAACACTTTCTGACCTCTTACAGCTATAATCCTTTCTCTGTTTTCAACTCCGACTCCTCCAACCTGCTTAATCAACCCACGAATATTCATGCGGTTTGCTGGTTTGAACTTGTTTCTGTCATCATCGTTACTATTATCTTTACTGGTACTATTATGATTACTATTCTCATTTGTATTTTTTCATTGTTGTAATTGCTATTGTTCCTGTCTTTTACTTTCACCATTGCGATCACCACTGCCATCATCATTAGCATTTATTATTAATATCAATATTGTTGGTATTGTTATTATTATTATTACTATTATAACCATCAATATTGCCATTGTCAATGCTGTATTAGAGTTAAGTGTCATTATCATCACTACTGCAATGATTTTCCCCTTATCTTTTCATGGGTTTTTAATGCACCACAACAAAAGAATAGGAAAAAAAAAAAAAAAAAGAAAAAAAAAAAAAAAAAAAGAAAGGGAATATGTATACATGGAAAACTTCACAAACACCAGGGCAGGCAAGACAGGCGAGAAGTGGTTTCAGCGGGATAGCATCTCTATCCCAAGTTGAGACACTCTCGCACTGTACTCCCTCTTTTAATGCACTTTAGACGCTGCATATAACACACACACAAAAAATAAATAAGTAGTAGTAATAATAATAATAATTAGGAGAAGATAGGGACTGAAGAGATGTGGGGGAATGTTATCTTATCATATGTTATCTTATCATATAATATCTTTTTTATCTTATTATATCATATTATATTTTGTGCAGCGTTGACAATGGCAATTAGGAGAAAGGATGAAAATATAAATAGACATACAATATTGGCAATATGGTGGTAGTGGGGAGTAGGGGTGGTGAGGGTAGTGACAATGGTAATAAATAATAAATGGTTACTTTGGTTACGCATACACACACACACACACACACACACACACACACACACACACACACATACCCACAGTCACACCCACTCACACACCCACTCAGATCAAACACTTGAACCACTTTTTTGCTCTTATATCACTTCTGGAATCATGGAATTACAAGATTGCTCACTATTGCACTGTTTGTTTGTAAAAAAAAAAGAAAGGAAAATAGAGACATCATCAAAGTAGTCCATGTGACATTAGTGGGTTAGTTTGAATTTTTTGATGCATCGGAAAAATATTTTGGTCCAAAAATAACAAAAACTACGACTTTATTCAGCATTGTATTGTCTTCACGAATCCGTAGTGACACTGATGACGTAAGATGCTGCTGACGTGTTATCTGGTGCGTCCGTGTGTATTCGGGTTCTAATAAATATGGCTGGGCAAAAAATGCTAGTCTTCTTCTGTGTCGGAATCCTTAGACATGTTTGCGAAGATTGTTTTGTTTACAGTGTGCGTCTTCCTCAGACTGAGAACAAAGCTTTCGGCGCACTGATAAGACGTCAGCAGCGTCACTAAACGCGAAGACAATACAGTGCTGAATAAAGTCGTATTTTTTGTTATTTTTAGACCGAACTGTATTTCCGAGGCTTCAAAACATTCAAATTGTCACATGGACTACTTTGATGATGTTTTTATTTCCTTTCTGGATACGGACAGTATACTCGTACATACTTTTACAATGGATAGACAGAAAACTCTCAGACTGAATCTAAAATATCTTAAACTGTGTTCTTAAAGGGCAATTCCACCACTGGAAAGATGAATGTGTATTTAAAATGGGTCATTTATGTAGAAGAAATGTGAAATTATTTTTTAATTTGGAGCTTTCTAGACTGAGAAAAGACAGAAAATGTATTTTTGGCTTATGTGAATGAAAAACATCAACTCCCAGAATTCATTTGCTTCGCTGCCCTAGGAGGCCACGCCTACCGCTAACCTCGCAGTATGTAAACAACAGTCTACTAGTGATTCTCCGTGATGAGTCTGTCCGAAAATGTGTTTCGAGATCGCCCAAAATGTCCGCGATTCGGCTTTTGCGTTCTACAGTCGTCATTCATCATGTTTACTGTGTCGACCGGGATGAGTGCGAGCTGTATGTAAACGGCGCGAGACGAGCCAGGTCTACTGTGTCGACCGGGATGAGTGCCGGCTGTCTGGATAACGGCGCGAGGCCGGTGGCGTGATTACGATGAGCGGCACCTAAGACGTAAGTTACCGGTCTCGTATCTCTCACGGAGGAGCAGGAATTTTCTTAGCAATGTTAAAACGCATCAACCGATCACTTGTTTGGCGTTCATGTAAACACAACAGTCAGATTCACCAATCATAAGGAATTGAGTTAGATTGAAACAAAAGCTGTAACTTACATGTAAACAATGAATGGCGACTTCAGAAATTAAAAGCTGAATCCCGGACATCGACGGCCGGACATGTCCAGGAAAAGAGGGACGGTAACCCCTACTACTCAGCTTTCTCCACAGAACAAGAGCCTGCTAGCTTAGCGTCCAAAAAAGATGTGTAATGTTAATCCCAATCCTCCATAACGCATCCGTCAGCGTATTCAGTAGTTTCGTCCACATTTTCAAAACGTTTCTGCCAGTGAAATCAAACGCATTGGCACTGATCTGTGATAGGTCTGTTAGCGCAATAGGTCCAACCCCCTACTGGCGGGTTTGAAAGGGTGGGGACTCGGGCTTGTAGTTTTTTACTGAAATCGCCCTCTCACACTTCCGCCAACAATGACGTAAAATGACGATTTTTGCGTCATTGTTGGAGGAAGTGAAAAAGGTAAATAGCAGATTTCTCTCGTCTCAGGGGAAAATGATAAAGTGTTGCATGACCATTCAATAGTATAACTGGGTTTCTAACAATGGAAAGCTTAATGCAAATGGGTGGAGTTGCCCTTTAAGATAACCGGGGTCTTTGGGGCTTGGAATGACATGAGGGTGAGTCATTAATGACAAAGTGTTAGGACTAAAATACATGTTTGAGGTTTGAGCTGTTCTAATTTAAAGCAACCTATATTTTATGTCAGTGGAGGTTGCTTTAAATTAGAACAGCTCAAACATGTATTTTAGTCCGGGACTATCTTAAGTCTTGTCTGTGAAACCGGGCAAGTAACAACTGAACAACAATGTTAAGTGTTTAGTTAAAACATCAGAAGTATGAGAGAGAAAATAAAAAGGGAAAGGAAAAGGAAGTTTCCTGCAAATCTGGGCCCGTATTCATAAATTCTAAGAATCCTTTCAGAAAACTCTTAATTTAGCTTAAAAACATTTACGTAAGAGTCTTTAGTTTGAAAGTGATTTGGGACCAGACCTGAGAGAAACTCTGAGTAAGGAAAAGACAAAAACTTTGATCTTAGTGAGTAGGTGGGGCTGAGCCCGTTTCTGACAATCTTTTCAAGACTGTGATTGGTTGGTTGTCCAATAAATAAAAAAGAGTGATTTTAACTATAGGGTCTATTCTAAGCGTATTCTACATGCATACTTTTTCCTATTTTACTGTTCTCTCTCTCATACACACACACATTATATATATTTACCATGCTGTTAGTTTCCTATAAGGTATTTGATTGGCTTAGAATGATAAAAACTGTTCCACAATTACACTGATTGCTGGTATGTCTATTTCAGTGGTGGTTTGAATGTTGAAGATTATTTGTGTAACGCTTCCTTTTACAGTCCAGTTACCCATGTAAATACTATGTACTTATTTTAGTAACTACAATTACTGGGTAATAACTAGTACTAACCCTGAACCTACCCCTAAACCTACCCCTGTTCCATGTACTCATATTAGCCAGTACTTTCTAGGTAAGTACACTCTAAGTACTGTACTGTAAAAGGAAGTGTTACCGAATAACCCATTTATGAATATGGGACCTGAACTTAAAAACTTTAGAACTTAAGAGCTTAAAAAAAAAGAATAATAAATAAAAAAATTAACAATGTCAGTGCTGGAATAAACTGCCAGAAAAGAAAATATTTTGGTGCAAATATGGAACTCTACAAGTCATATTTCTATAACGCTGTACTTTCAGTAATAACGCACTACCTGTACTAAAAGAAATAATGTGTCTGCTGAACTTCCTGTGCTTGGGTGGAGCTTCTGCCGAGATGAAAAGAGAGAAGCAGAATCAATGCGTTGAGGAGAGATGCATGCATGTGAAACTTGTCATGGATATTTAAAACATTTAATAAGTGCACTATGAGAACCTGCTTATTTCTCTGGATTTTATTGGAGCAAACTTTAGGTAAGTCACTCTGAATGGGATACCATAGTAATGTTTATTGTAAGCTGTTAAACTTCAGTCTAGGGTACTTTAAAATTTTTTTTTTACTAAGCATTCAATCTCAAACACTTAATCTTTTTAAGAAATAGTTTTTTTTGTGTAGACTTAGACTTGTGGAATATACAGCATAACAACAGGTGATGCTTTTAAACATACTTATACATTTTATGTAGAATTTATTATACATGACCATTTTAAGTTATTGCTTAAGTTATTGAAGTTATTGATTAAGTTATTCATTTTAAGTTATTATCTATTTTATGTGTATATAAAAAAACACGTGCCTAAATTATACATATGGCCATATGCAATGTCATGAGTAAATGTCCTTTAACACTTTTCAGCATTTCAAGGTTTTCATTACATCCAAAGGCTCAGAGGGTGAATCAGTGGACATATTTTGTGTTACACAAGCAAGTAAATCACACCCATCGCTTCTGTACCTGTGGCGAAGGTTTGCCCATTCAGAAAGTGTTCTGAACATCTCTAAAAATGAAGGCGTGAGAGCAGATCCAGGAATTGAGGGACGGATCAAGATCTCCAGACAGCCGAAATTTCACCAGACAGGCGAAATTACTGTGACTCTTTCTGATTTAAGACTAACAGACACGGGGTTTTATGTCTGCGATTTCTCGGGAAATCCATCAGATCAGCATTTGGTGAACACAGCCCTTTTTCTGCTTGTGAATGCAGGTTGGACAATTTTTCTTTATATTTAATTTAAAAATATATATATATACAAATATATACATACACCAATTATATTGGTGCAGTTCTGCACTGCATCTCTGTTGATGTTTAATTGTGCAAGGATAAGCCAACCTGTCAATTAAATATAATTGCAAGAAATATAAATAATATGTCACCCTGGACCACAAAACCAGACACTGGTATCACAGGTATATGACTACATCGAATGGGTCAAAATTATTGTTTTTCTTTTATGCCAAAAAATCATTAGGATATTAAATAAAGATTATGTTCCATTAAGATATTTTGTAAATTTCCTACCGTAAATATATAAAAGGTTTGTTTGTATGATTGGATTTCACATTTCAAAAAACTGTATTTTAGCCAAAAATTGTCCTATCCTAACAAACCATACATCAATGGAAAGCTTATTTATTCAGATGAGGTATACATCTCAATAATAAAAAAATACCCTTGTGACTGGTTTTGTGGTCAAGGGTCACTTATTAATATAGAATTAAACTATCACGAGAATCAGAAAAAGGGTGGAAATTTGGACCCTACCGCTAACCCAAATATATTTAGCTGTGGTGATGGAAAAGTAAGCTCACATCTGACCTCATACTCTCATCGTTTGATTTAGGTGAGCAGTGCTCCTGTAGGAGGTATTCTCTGATCATCTATACCGTCTCTGTAGGAGTGAGCCTGCTCGTACTAACAGTTATCGCCCTCATTTTGACACATGTAAGGTCACCCAGCCACACAGCTGAACACTCAATTTAGCATAAAATAAGCAATAGTGTGTCATTCTTAAAGTTAAAATAGCCCTCTTTCTTGTTCTCAGAAAAAGCCAAATGCTCAGCAAGAGAATCAAACTGCAGTTCACGATTTATGAAGACATGTCAAGTGTGCAAGGAAGCAGTGCCAACCATTATCGGATCTGCACCAGAGCCTGAAAGATCTGCTCCAGGCTGGACCAAATCCAATAGAAAGACGCTGGGAAAACTATAGATCTCCCAAAGGAGAGATCATGTTTTCATACATGCATCAGCATCAGAAAAAAAAAAGATGCAAGAAAAATTGCAGCTTTTATGCGATATTTGGATCCATTTACAGCTACACAGTTTAAGTGCAGTGGCTTATTGATTGATTTTTAAAAAAGTACAAATATTCTGTCATCTCAAATTAATGTAATGCATTATTAACTGCCATAGAGACATAATTACAAATGACAATATGCAGACAAAAAAAATTCAATTACAATTATTAAAATAATGTTATATAGTAATAATAATATAACTAATTTACTGTGATAAAAAGATCAAATTGGGTTAAAAATGCTCCATTAAAATGAGGTACCTTCTAGGGCTTAAAGTCCCCTTGAACTGGAAGTTGCAAAATTAATTTTCTCCAGTGTTGTGACGTATTTCCGAGAGAAACAGAATACGGCTATATACCTAATGTTTAGATCTGTTTGGGTATTTATGCAAATTAGCACATATTTAATTAAATTATGCACCATTTGTACATGTTAATAAATAATTGCAAAAAACTTGTAATACATTTTTTGTTTGTCTTGATGTAATAATCAACTCAGTGATTTTCATGATGATATCTAAAGGTAAAAATTTTCACGTGAGAAAAAGAATGAATATGCGTATGGAATATATTTGGGTCTTTTTCTAAACTTTCCCTGATTCTTTAGAGCTTTCTTTTTCCTTAGGACATATTGAGGATACAAAATCAGTTGAGCTTGCTTCTGTTGCAATTTGTTCAAGGTTGACCACCATTTTGGCTTAAAATGACTGGACTAATTACAGGCAGCCTGTCTACTGTCAGTTGTAGGGGCGTGGTTACGGATGTTAAGCAGACACCCAAACCGTCAAACCTACGTCATCAGGGAAGGTCCTCCAATGCAGAAGGGAGGGGAATTTTCAGATTTTGATTAAAGATTACGAAGCCAACATTTTTTTGTGTGTGTGGATTAACTTGCATGGATGAATTGTTCACCACAAAGTGATCAATTTAGACAAAGCAAGTATGGTCAATTTTGAATTCATGGGGACTTTAAAGTGTCATGAAACCCCCTCTTTCAGCTCAAGTCCAGCTCACAATCTTTTTGAAAAAAATGCAACTTAAATGGGCGTGGATGGCTGTGAGTAGAAGGGAGTGGGTGTGGCATGGCAGGGGAGGGGGGATAACGGTCATTGGCCAGTGGCCCATGCATATCAACTGTCACTAAAAATCAGTGGTAAAACGTGAGGAAATGCAAGAATGCAAGCTTTTTATAGCTGGCAAAGTTAAAGTCTAATGAAATACACTGACATCTTATTTTTGTCCTTTCAAAAGTAACTGAATGCCCTGCTACATAGACCTTATGCACCAGAGAAACGAGGGCGCCGCATCTTTAGAATATTGTCTTTGAACTTCTGTTTTTGTGGTTGCTCTGTATATCTCTGTCATTGCTGTCCAGAAGTAATTAGCTTTTGAAGTGGATTTACTTAATGTAAAGTTAACGAAAGTTATCATGAGGATTGTAATGTTAAGCAGATGTCTTAACATTATATGTTTACGCCAAAATCTGATTTCCGTTTCTTACCATTAGTAGCCTAAATAGGAAAACAAAAAACGGAAAACAACCCATTTTTCGTTCTGATATTAAAAACGGAAAACGAAAAATAATCTCGTTATCCAATTGTCCTTGATCTGTTTATAGATGAAATTCGGAAATCAAAATATGACCCATAAATCGTAATTCTTTGCTGCGTCCGTATGGTCAAAACAAAAGTGTCAGGTAAATGACGTCTTGGGATGAGAACGGGCTGGTTTGAGCCTGCGCAGTACTCTAGACATCAAGAAGTGAGTGCATATAATAATTCCTAAACGCCCTAAAAGTATACTCTTTTTGGAAGGAAAAGTACATACTTTTGAGTGTGTAATAAAGAGTAGGCAAGCTTTGGGAGGACGTAGCCTACTTCGACATCTTTATCGCCGTAACTGACCGAATCCTATCGCCGTAACTGACCTGTCAATCATCTAGTCACAGTTAAAATCCTCCATTCAATCTAATTAAATTTCTTTCCGTTTCGGAGAGAGAAATGTTGTCGCACGTTCACCTGCCAGTAGTGGGTCTTTCATGCGGAGATTTCCGAAGGTGTTTGCCATTTGAATGTCATGATGTAGGCTATTTAAAAGTTAAAGGTATAGGGCTGGGCGACATATCGCATCACATTGTTATGCGCATCTCGTCGGTAAAGCTGGTTCCTTGATTAGTAGTAGGCTAAATCTCTTTAACCTGCTTTCAGATGGAGCGGCATTTACCACAAAGAGCTGCAGTTAACTGACAAGCTGAGCCATAATATTGCGGAAATATCGCCAGCGATAATTTCTGCGATATGGCTCAGCTTGTCAGTCTAACTACGGCTCTTTGTACACAGCAAAAACTGTTAAATTAACACTCTTGGGAGTATATGAGTCCACACTCAAATCCACAATGTGTCTGTCTGTGTAAAATGCGCGCACACACGACTTGTTTAAATAGCTATGTTGTGAATAAATAACAATGAATTGTTGTTGTACCAGCAATATTTCCAAGTTTTGTTTTTCACTGTAAAAATTTCAAATGTCATGATTTGCCAAATGCAAGACAGTAGGCCTACCGGCACCTTTCCCCCACTTCAAGCACTGTACAGTAGCTATGTACTTTTTCTTCACAAAAAGAGTAGCCTACATAGGCAACGCGTTCTCATCCTTTAGCGTCATATAGAACGTTATATGACAAAACGGCGTTATACTACGCGCATGGTACCCTTTATCGTTTATATAACACGCGCTGTGATGGTTAGGTTTAGGTGTGGGGTAGGGTAGTCTCATATTACGCTAAAGGATTTATGACGCCTTGAGTTCGCGTGTTATATAAACGATAAAGGGTACCATGTGCGTAGTATAGCGCCGTTTTGTCATAAAGCGCTTTATGTGACGCTAAAGGATGAGAACGGGCTCACATAGGCTATAGAGCGTAGCATAAGTAGGCGAATTGGGATGCAGCAAAGGATTACGATTTTATGGGTTGTATTTTGGTCCGTGTAACGCTTCACAATTCAATTTTCTGACCATAAAATGCACATGAAAAAAATTAAAAATGGAAACCAGACATTCATTTTTCTTGTTTTTCCAGTTACATTATCAATGTAGTTGCCTTTTTCTCCATTTTTTCAGTTTTACTTGTGCTATATTGTGACTTCAGAAACAAACATTTGAATTAATGAAATCTAACTGTTTTTTTTTCATTTTCGTCTTGTTTTTTCATCCAAAAACTGCTATGCCGTTTTTTTGTCTAAAACCTACTTTTGCAAACTAGTCCCTGGTTTTTTGCCCAATCGGGACCAAACCAGTCTAGGCCTATTCTCTGGACTCTCTAGATAAATAATTATCGAAAAAAAGTTGAAATTTTGCATTTGGTTGGCTACAACAGGGTCATTTAGAATGTGGTCCCTGGCAAAAATACAGCCAAAAGCCAATAAATCCAGCCAAAAGACAAGAAAATAAAGCATCAGTCACTTGGCACAGGACTCAACTTTCAGTCCCATAACTGCAACACTGTAGGTCTGCGATGTGTTTAGTCACGTCAGACTTGGGCAAAACTAAACCAGAAACAAAGCGCTTTAGGTTAAGGCCTCAGATCTGTCATTGAACTGCACATACACAACAACTTACCCTATTTTTTCACCTCAAAAACTTGGGAGACTTCTCAGTCAGCAATAAAAGCCTTTAGTGTGTACATCCCCATCTGAGCCTCTGGGTTTAACCGAGAAAGCTCCAATATCAGCTCCGTTGAGGAAACATTTTTCCACTGACCAATCCGGTTATTATCTTCATCCTATTAAAACAAATTAACAGCTCAGAGAAAATCTGCAAAGAAAGAAAAGTGCATTGGCTCCATTCAAAGTCTTCCACCGAAGCAAACTCACCTCCAGCACGAGCAGACTACTGCAAGACAGACAGGAATAATAAACATTTAAAAGCAGTCATTGAAGTTGAAATTTCAGCATCTTAAAAGAACCTGCATTTAATTTGCTTTTCATTTATGGTCAGAACACTCAAAATGGTGAAACATCTGGTCTTACTGTATATTTGATCAAAAGGCACAAATTTGGGATCCATGGAGACAACTCTGAAATTAACTGCAAAGACACCAACAAACTCACATATATTGCATAATGCATTTGAAGATGATAGCTTCAACCAAGGGTCATTCACAGCTCACCTGTTTGTCCTGGATTGTAAATAAGTTTGTCTGTTTGGATGAAGGTCAAAGGTAACGTCTGAACATGATTTTGCTCTCTTCAGTCGCTCTGAAGACCTTCCCTTAAACAAAGAGGAAGATGGCAGAGACACTTTGGATTTCCACACCACACTCAATATCCAACATACACACACACACAAAACACAGTGAAAAAAAAATTAACCACACTATGTGAAAATATACAAAATCAAATTATAACCACAGCCAACCCCTCCCATTCAGTGATCCAATAAAAAATCTTTTTTTTTGTAGAGCTGAACAGCGGCGATAGACTGGGACAGCGGCGTAGGGATCGATCATTGTCGCCGTAACGTTACTTGCATCCACCACACCCGGCGAGTTTGGCGAGTTTCAACATTTGCTCGTTCCGGGATCTGCGTGACGGCCGCCTTCAACGTGCCTTCCGGCTGTCCCGCGCCCAGTCTCTATAGCCTACAAGTGATCATCACAAAGAGTTTTTTTTTATTACACTATTATTTGCTGATAATGCTTTACTTTCAACCTTTTTTGGCATAGTTTAGTGTAGGAAATAGTATTTCACATGACTTTGATTTTACTTTATTGACTCTGTCATTTCCGGATGGTATTCATTCATTAAAAATAAACAAGTTCCGTCTTTTAAACTTCTCCTCAACGTGCATGCAGTGTAAATAAAGCAGTTGCATCAAAGTTAGTCCACGGCCACGCCCCCGTGCTAATGGTACCGCCCACGGCGCAAATTACAAGACGAAAATGAAAAAATCATTTAGATTTAATTTATTCAAATGTTTGTTTCTGAAGTCACAATTTAGCACAAGTAAAATTGAAAATCGGGAGAAAAAAGTAACTATACATTGATAATGTAACTGGAAAAACAAGAAAAATGAATGTCTGGTTTCCATTTTTCATTTGCATTTTATGGTCTGAAAATTGAATTGTGAAGCGTTACATGGACCAATTTTGATTTCCGATTTCCATCTATAAACAGATCAAGGACAATCGGATAACGAGATTGTTTTTCGTTTTCCGTTTTTGTTTACGGAAGCGCAAACCGAGCGTGCGACGCTTTCACTTCAGTTAATGATCATACAGTGCAAGATAAGATACGATGCAAGTAGCAAAAATATACGGCTGTTTTTCGATGTAAGTTTTAAATGGCCGACATAAATAATCAGTTTGATCAAAGATAGTTGAAATTATAAGCTCAATTTAACAACACAAGCACCCTATTAAATATATTGCCATTATTATTGTATAAATATATTGTATAATGTTTCCTCGAATGTGTTCGACTTTTCACCGCTTGTCTGTGTTTGCGTAACTTGCATAATTAAGCCAGAAGGGGGCGACAAGTGACTGTCTTTATGAGTGAGCAATTGCACCATTAATTAAATGAACAGATTAGTCCAAAAACATTGATTCATTCAGGAAAGAAAAAGTAGTATCAGATCAAATACTTCATGCTTTTAAAGCTACTGTTGTCAATTTTTTTGGCCATCAAAACAACTTCAAATGAGATCAGGAAAATCTCAATTTTAGAAATATTTAGAAAACCCTATGTATAACCCTGATATGCAAATTACTAGTGATTCTATATGTTCTATTGTATTCATTATATAAAGTCTTGCATTTTCAATACTAATGCAAGACTAGTAGTCTTGAATGTCACTGTTTATAACACAGAGCGTTCATCCTTTGCTATGACGCTTAAAAAATCTTGGGGACCTAAATTAAGAGTATACCCACTTCTCCAGGCACCACTACATCACTGGCCGCATGGATGTTTTTCTCTTTTCACACCATTCTTAAAGTCGGCATGAAATCAAATTTGACAAATCTTCTTTTTATATGTAATATTGTAGTGTTTATTATAACTGATTTATCCGTGCACTTTAATATTTTTTTAAAATTCATGTACCCTTGAAATCTTTAATCAAATACATTACCCTTCCCTCCCCCATCGAAACGACTTCTCTCTCTTTTGGTCACGTGGAATGGCAAAAGGGTGCGGCCAGATCCGATGAGGGTGCGGCTATCGGTGCAGTGCCTCTCAGAGAATCGCATTCAAATTGTTGGCAACGCCCAACCTCCAACGATCCAATCAATTACCGAAGGATGAAATCAAGTCCCTGCCCTACATTTTTTTCTAATTTCAGAAGCCGTTTCACTTGGATATACGTCACGACAAGGAAAAAATGACAATCTCAACTTCCGTTTCACGCCGACTTCAATGGTTGTGTGTGAAAATGGCAGTAACTGAGCAGATTGTGAAATACTAAGACCGGCACGTCTGGCACCAACAACCATGCCACGCTCAAAATTGCTTAAATCTCCTTTCTTTCCCGTTCTGGCATTCAGTTTGGAGTTCAGGAGATTGTCTTGACCAGGACCACACCCCTAAATGCATTGAAGCAATTGCCATGTGATTGGCTGAATAGATAATTGCCTTAATGAGAAATTGAACAAGTGTTCATAATCCTTTAGGCAAGTGTATATCGTACATACATTTTCAATGAAGGACCAGAAAACTCTCTGACTAAATCTAAAATATCTTAAACTGTGTTCCGAAGATGAACGGAGGTCTTAGGGGCTTGGAACAACATGCGGGTGAGTCATTAATGACAATTTTAATTTTTGGGTGAATTAACATTTTAAGCCCTAGACAGCGCCTCATACATTACACTGGTTGTTAAATTAGAAATATTAAATATTCTTATTTTAAGGTTGAATGCAGGTTGGATACTTTCTGATAACTTGGGTATCCTAATTTTTATTCAGTCCAAATTACCAAATAAATGTCAATCCACACTACATAACAAAGCATTTTTCATCCTATTGGAGAACAATGACAGGTTATCAAGCTTAAGCATCCCACTTTACCTCCTCACAACACTGCAGGACATGTGATGTCCACTAATACGCAATGACCAAACCAAATTCATTACAGCCAAGAACAAAAATGCAATTTATTAATTGTTTGAAAGAAGCTCCATAGTTGAAAACATTTTTTTTCGGTGCATGTCAACAATCACATTCTATGAGGAGAGAGAAAGAGGAAAAGAGAGGGAAAAAACCCATCAAAAGCCATTGACTTTTTTAAAATCTCAGTACAGACATATTCCTTAACAAAAGGCAAAAGCAAACCCAGTATCTCCACCTACACTCATCCCAGTAACACACTCACGCGCTCAGTCACACAAAAAACACAGACAACCTTGAAAGTCATGGGCTACAAAAAAACCCCACAGTGCTTCAGAATGAGACGTTCATTGGTTTAGGAATACACAGCATGGCGATGTACTGCATGTAAGAAACATAAAAAATGGGAAGTAAGATGGGGTTGGTGGGGGAGGGAGACAACAGAGCAAATGAGCACAAAAAGGACACAAAAACAGATTCCCTCTAATCCCAGTGAGAGATGGGTCACAGAGGCTTTAAGAACCCCACCACCCTTGTGCATAGATCATGATCCGTATAAACCAGCTTTTTTTCCTCTTTAAATTGATCAAATAGATACAGAAACCCCCAACCCCTCGTTTTTAGTTCTCATCATGTAATACCCGCCACAGGAGACAGTATGACAAAGAGGAAAGAAATAGTAATGCACAATGGTCCTGATTTCAACAGGAAGGGACCTCATGTTAAGAAAATACAATAAAGAATCACACATACAGCATTTGTATGTTCTTTCACCGTCTTTTGAACAATCAAAATCATTGATCATTTTGTTTAAAATGTAAAGCAATTTCAATATAGAGATTTATATATAAAGCACTCCATTTTTTAAAGTTCATTAAGAGTTCATTATTTGGTAAATATGTAACTGCTACGGATTTAAAAACAAAGGTATTTTCTTCTTCTGAAATCCATAACCTTCAGTGCTTGTGTTTTTTTTTTCTGTTATCCTCTTTCTCTAAAAACAAACATTAAATGGCGTGGAGTTGTTACTCTGGAACCCTTGCCTTCCTGAGACATGATCCACTTTTTTTGTGTGTGCAAGATAGTGAACAACTATGTCTTCTTTTCTCTTAAAAAAAAAGATTTTTTTTTTGCTTTCCAAAAAAAAAAAAAAAAAAAAAAAAAATACAGGCTTTGATAATCTATGAAAGTAACATTGACAACATAAATAAAAACAAAAACATGACAACACTGATCAATCCCAGAGTTCTGCAAGTAGCACAACAATCTTCATTCTGTAAAGTGTTTTTTGTTATTCATTTGATGGAAGTATATTTCCTTTAGGATTTTCTTTCTTTTCTCTTCTCATGACAATCCCATTGTAACATTCCTTTTCCTTGAACTTCAGAAAAACATGAAATGCTTGTAAACTGTTGGTGGCCTTGCACAAAGAAAACTAGAACAGAAATGAACATTGACAATAAAAAAAAGCAAACCAGAAAGGTAGGCACCTCTGAAATGAGTCTTGTAAGAAACTCTTCTCCAGATGTCTATCCAGCTCATCATGGTGTAACATGGGGAGTTACAAGTCCCTCTACATCGATCTATGGCCACAGTTCTTCAAAAAGACCCCCCACCCCACCCAACCCCACATTTCATTTTCATATACTTTTTTTTTTTTTTGTATTTTGCATTTTTTTTCTGTTTATAATCTGAAAACAAAAATGGTGCAATACTCAAAATAATCCATTTCTGTATCATGGATTATTCCACAATAAAAGCCACTATAAGGTAGATAATCGTATTACAGATAAAAAACACACTTGTTATTTTTCTCAATAAGTCCTTGAGTAAACATTAACACATGAATTGTCACCTTGTCCCCTTAGTACTTTAATATCATGTTGTACAATTAGCTGAATGAGGGGAAGCGGACACTCAGTGCAACTCTAATAACAAAGCTAATAACAAATACAATAACAATACACATCCGAATATATTTTTTGACTAGCCAACAAAATAAAGACAAAACAAAAAACCTCTAAGATGAAACAAAGGCGCAAACAAATCCACTGTAATCACTAGCATCCATTGGTTTGAATTCACTCACACAGGCAAACGAACGCATTCATCCGTCATACAGTACACGCAATCTTGTGCAAACACTCACATACAAACGAATGTCATTTTGCATTTTTTTTCTTTCTTTTTTTTTGTTTTTTTTTACTACATTTTTTTTTCGTTCAGTTTGAACTGATGTTATCAAAAAGCTTGGAAGTGTATGAATGACAAAATTATTACAAAAAATTTCACATTACATTATTGGCGCTTCTTTTGATTCAAGTATTTGTGTTTTTGTCATTTGTATAATTTTGATATGTTTATGCCTTTATCATCTAGTTAAATTCATGGAGAGAAGGAAACAGGGGGTTACTCAGGTCTGAGGAAAAAAAAGTAAAAGTAAATGAAAAAAATATATATATATAGAACCAGTTCTATACATACACAGGATTTCAGATGTACATGTATATCAACCAGCATGTGCATATTTTAGCCAAAGGATTTGATTTTCTTAGAGGTTATCTCCACCTAGGCGATGCCCCTGTTATTTTGTACGATCGAAGCGGACTTCTTGCCTACACAAAGTTGCATCTGAGCATTTTCGTGGAGCTGGGGTACATTATTCCAATAGATAAGACCCAGCATGCCCAATTTAGCTAGCTAGTCTGCCAGGCAATCCTCTTGATTTTAAGTTTTGGATGTTCGTTCTTTTTTTTTCTTTCAATCTGTGGTCTCGAGTACAGCTTAGAGAAAGGCAGTTAAAAATATATATACATATATATATATATATATATCTTCAAAAACAGGCAATAGTGATTGTTGCTAGTGTCACTCGAGTGTGAAGTAAAAAAGAAAAAAAAAGAAAAAAGAGAGAATTCTTCCAGAAAGGGATTTCCCCCTTTTAAGACTTGGTATTAACTGGCATGTGCCCCAGGCCTCCTGATACAATAGGTCCATGTGGACCTGGACCTGTTTTAAAAAAAAAAAAAAATAGAAAAAAAATCTGTACCGTTCCCCTAGTATTGGGTCGGGACAGAGTATAATACCATCAATACAGCAAACCCGAGAGTCATCTGTCCGCCACATCAGGGCGTCAAAGGCTTGCAGAGAGAAGCACTTCAGTCAAAGAGTGTACTACAGATTTAAAGTTTCCTTTTTCAACAGTAACATTAATAATAATAATAATAATAATAATGAGACAAAAACCTTTTTTGGTTTAAAAAAAAGATGTACCCAAATGTGAACCATCTACAGTGCACCTAAACATTCTGGATTCCCTGTTTAATTCTCAGCAGTCCTTGATACCCGGGACAAGGTGCTACCCGTCTGTCTTGGTGCCAACCTGCATTCTACCTCTCCACCTCCATGTGCTCTTTACAAAACCAAACATCAAAACACATTTCAAGAAGTATCGAGTCCCACTCTGATAGATTCATGTCTAGGTTAAATCTACGATCGAGAATAGGTACATTAGGATCTGAAAAACAGAGGGACTTCCAGCATCTTTAAAGCCACATCGGATAATGCAAGAACGCACGACTACACCCCCCTCGGAACGATAAAACAGTTTTGGGGTTCTCTGAGGTTGCCCTGAGACTGCATGTACATAATGTAAGAGATCATTCAGAGAGTAAACAGTGAGGGCCTGGACATTAATTCAAATGAAGCGGGCCGGTTTCTTTCTTTAGGCTACAGCCATAAGGAAGCTGCCTTCTCACAATGAACTGGTAAGCTGAAGAGTGGGCTTGGAGAGAACTACAGATTGAAGCCGAAGGCCGTGAACTGCACCTCTCGGCCGGTCTTTGCATAGAAGTGGAGAGCCGAGTCTCCGTTGATCGTTTGCTTTTATTACTGTGAGATGAGGCGACCAGGTAAAGTGGCGTACTCTGTCTGCCCTTTGTCGTAAGCACCAGTGTGTGGCCTGGCGGGGCTCTGACGCCGAAGCGGAGGAAAGTGCAGAGGAGAGGCAGAAGACAAACTGAGCACCATCAACCTACTCTTCGTTACACCAACTACGTGCGAGACTGAATCCAAATTCCGCATTTCAAAAGCCACGCGACGTTCCAGCGCCGCCGTTTACGCTGAGGTGTGCCTCTTAATCAGAGTGTCTTTCTGCATATGCGCAGCAAGAGGGGCTGGTGAGAGCAGCTACCATAGAGACCACTGCATTGACACACACACACACGCACACACACAGAGAGACCAAAAAACAAAAAGCGCAAAATAGCGATATAACATCAACAACAGCAATGACGATAACAACAGCAATGTTGACAAAACAAAACAAAAAAAAAAAAACAACACTGGCAATTCCACAAGGGAAATACCCAATTGATCATAAAAAGTACATGAAACGAACCTGTCCACTTCCAGCTAAAGTGATCTTTGCATGAGAGGGAGAAAGAGAGTCTATGAGAGTGAAGTTGAGTACGAGGTCGAGTGCTGGCGCAGTAGTAGTACGTACTGATTGGCCAGGTCTGTAGGAGCCACTGCTCCGGCCCAGGCAGGTCTGTTCTGGCATCTGGTGCGCCGGCCTGGCACAGCGGGGCAAAAGTCAGAGCGTGGGCACCTGAGGCGCCACAGCAGATAGGCACTCAACGGCCACACTTATCATACAGGAGGCGGGGCCACCAGGCCAGGGGGCCCCACAGAATCCATTAGAAACATTACAAACACGTCTGAGCATCTCCAGACAAAAAGGCTAATGATTTTGGAGTACTTTAACAGTGATATTTACTTCTGATATATATCATCTGAAAAACAAAAACAAAACAAAAACAACACGAGAACCCTTCAGTCTTGTTGTGGTGTTTTCCCCCTCATCAGACATCCCTTCGTTTTGCTACCATTTTCGAAAATGTCTGATTTCAGAAAGTCGAAAGGCTGTGGAAAGATCGAAGACGAAACGGCAAAATCCGTTTAGAGTTCAAAAAGGAGCATGGAGGAGAAGTTCGTAGATTGCTTTTCATCGTTGCTTTTTGTCAGTTTCACACGTACACGTGTAATTTGTTGGCATTAAAGTCGGAGCTTGATGCTCTTGCTAAGTGCTATGAAGAAACCACGCGCCTTTGTTCCATACTTTTGTACCAAATACAACAACAATGAAAAAAAAATGCACTTTGTCTACTGGGTTACAAGAAACACCTCTTATTTGGTTTGAAGCCCCTGTTGCCCCTGTAGTCACACTTGTCCTTGAGTGTGTAGAGGAAGTGCTAGTGAATGTTTCATCACCATGGGCTTACACACCGACAGAGTCCTCTTCTGTCCAGTCCCATGCTTGGTGGTGGAGCTGGAGACGAGTCTTTGATCCCTCCCGTCTCCAGATGAGCTCTGAACCGTTTCACGGCAAAAAAGCACTGCGTAAAGGACGGAAGAAGTCTGTGGCACATATTGCACGTCAGACGAACGCAACGAGGACTAGTGTTTTTCGAGAGGCCGAGGTCATTTAGGAAAATTAAAGGAAAATAAAGAAAGTAGTCCATCTGAAAGTGTTTCCTGTACAGTTTTTTTTTTTTGTAGATAAGTGGTTAATATATTCCTCAGCTGTCCACACGTCCTCTCAGTTTAAGAATAAATGCCTCAAATGTGCAGAGGGGTCATATACATGTCCGTCCTTTTGAGAGTAATGAGGACTGGATGGCAACCGAGGAAACGAGGAGGACGAATGCGCGTACGCTGCGGCTGACATACAACCCATGACAGTCCTGGCTCAGAAATGAGAAAATGTGCAATTCTCAAAATGTTTCTTCAGAGTACAAGTGGAGTGGGACTGATCAGCAGTTAAGGCTAAAGTTTAGTGCTGTTAATTAATCCAAACAATCCAAAAGGACAACTGAAAAAAAAAGAAAGAAAAAAAAGCCAGTCCAAAACACAGGGAGTGGGGAGAGTTGGTTTGGAATGATGCATATTTCTTCAGGGTGGGCAATATGCTGACAGGATGTGCTCGAGCCAGAGGAATTTAAAACAATCGGCAGCTTGTCTCATCGGTTTGTAGTAAAATACACTTTCACACTGGTATCAGTTAATAGAGAAAAGTTTCTGTAAAGGTTCACTTCTCTTTTAGTCACGGTTCTTCATAAGAAGTCTATAGAATACTGTAACCCAAGCCTAATGATCAAAATAACACAGGCGAAAAGACGCAAAACAAAAAAAAAAAAGTAGATGAAGTGTCAGCAGCCTCTATGCAAGTGTGTCCTGTCTCTTGGTTTTTCACAGTTCCACTGACGCTGATTATCGCCAAATGATTTGCTTGGTTTTTGCTCTTGAAGTTTCATATTTCGCTGCGGTCAGGGGTCAGAGCGCTTGGCGCTCTCACATGGACTCTCCGCTCAGCAGGTCTCCAGGAAGCAGCGTATTGATTGGGGTGGGGCTCCCTACCACTCGACCGTCCTCGCCGCTGGGCGGCCCCCACAGGCTGGAGTACTGCGGTACACCCCCCACAGCAGCTCGTTGCTCGCCTGACCGCCGGACCCTGTCCCGCCTGCTCCTCCTCCCAGACTGCTGCTGTTCCAGTGGCCGATGGGGTGTGTGGCCGCCGTCCCTCCGCCTCCCAGCCGAGTTTGATTGGTGCCGGGGTTGGCCTGCCAGCTGGTGGTGTGCGTGAGGGACTGACCCTGTGCAAAGAAGCGGTTCACCTCCTCTCTCCAGCAAACTCTGCCAGTATAGTGGTGTTTCCCAGAACACACCTGAAACGCATAGTATTTAGAGAAAGAGAACAGATGAATGTGATCATTTAGTTGAGGTTGATTCTTCAAAAAGAGAGAGAAAGGTGAAAGATTTAAGTACATGTGTAGGGACTTCTGGGCCTTGGCAGCCTCCTCTTTAGAACTGTAGCGCACCACGGCATTGCCCTGCGTCAGGTTGAGGTGGAATGTGATAAGCGGGCCGTGCTGCATGCACAGTGTCCGCAGTGTTGAACCATCAATCTACATCACATAACAGAAAGAGCAGATTTATAACACTGCGGAAAATTCATCAGGCAATTATAAGCCAATGAACATAACAGTAGCCACAAGAATACCTGTGGTGTGAGGTTTCTCAAAACCAACCAGCTAGTGCTCCTGCTGGAGCTGTCTGTACTCCATGTGGTACCTACTAAGAGCGAAATGAATACTTTAATGCAGAACATTTAACAATAGTCCATTAATATAACCATTACAACATAGTCTAAAGATTTAAGTAACAAATTAAAGTTTGGGGCAAGCAAGATAAAAAATTTAAAAAGAAAGAAACAAATATATTTATTTAGCAAGGATGAATTTAATTGATGAAAAAGTGACAGTAAAGCCATTTACAATGCTACAAAATATTTCCTTCAAATAAATCCATTTGAACTTTCTATTAATTAATGAAAAAAAATCAATTTTCAAAAAAAGAAATATAGACATCGTGCTCAGAATTAATGGCACCCCTGGTAAATATGATGAAAACTGGCTGTAAAAAATAATTCTGCATTGTTTATCCTTTTGATCTTTCATTCATTGATTTTTGATTTTTGTTTTGGATCGTTGTCCTGATGGAAGTTTCAACCACGGCCCATTATAAGATTTCTAGCAGAAGGCGTCAGGTTTTTATTTTTTAACTCTTTGTATTTGATAGAATCCATAATACCATGTATCTGAACAAGATGTCCAGGACCTCCAGCAAATAAATAGTCCC
The DNA here is from genome assembly GCA_030378365.1 of Hybognathus amarus. Classification (NCBI taxonomy): domain Eukaryota; kingdom Metazoa; phylum Chordata; class Actinopteri; order Cypriniformes; family Leuciscidae; genus Hybognathus; species Hybognathus amarus. The sequence goes on along the minus strand of JAQIUQ010001854.1, from coordinate 297,842 downwards.
ACAACATACAAGATCCAGCAGTATATTTAACCGTAGGCATAGGGTACTCTTCACCCCTGTTTGCACCAAACACATCTGATGGGTTTGCTGCCAAAAAGCCCCTTTTTTAGTTTCATCTGACCACAGAACCCTGTGCCATTTGAAGATCCAGTCGTGTCTGACACCTGAATGTGCTGGAGTTTGTTTTTGGATGAGCGAGGAGCATTTTTCTTGAAACCCTCTCAAACAACATGTGGGGATGTAGGGGTTGTCTGATATATATATATATATATATATATATATATATATTTTTTTTTTTAATCTCTGCGATTCTCCATCTATGATCCTTGAAGAGTCTTTGGACACTCAAACTTTCATCCTCACCGTCCATTAAGGCAAAATAGACACACGTTCTCTTCCTGGCAGAATCATAACATCTTTAGTTGATTATAACTTCTTAATTATTGTCCTGATGGTCAAAATGGGGATTTTCAATTCTTTAGCTATTTTCTTACATCCACTTTCAATTTTGTGAAGCTTAACAATCTTTTGATGCTCATCAGAACCATGTTCTTTGGTTTTATTCATTGTGATGGATGATTCAGGGAATTTGGCCTTTGTGCTTCCTCATATTTAAACTCCTTGAAACAAGAAGTCATAGCTGGACAATTTCATGTTCCTAGTCACCCTGATGTGCTTAAAAAAGTAAATATTAATGGGAATGTACTTCAGAGTTATTTTTCTCATAAAAAATTCTAGGGGTGCCAACAATTATGGCCAGAGTGTTTGAGAAAAAACATTTATTTCATAGTGTGATTTACCCCCACTTTCAATTCTTTTGCTTCACTGAAAGGTTAGAATTGTGACATTTTTTTGAATGGAAAATCAAAAGGATAAACAATGTAGAATTATTTTTTACAGCCAGTTTTCATCATATTTACCAGGGGTGCCATTAACTCTGAGCACGACTGTATATATAGAGGTCACCTCTGTAAACATTTGCTTTTATTAAAAATTTATTCTGATCAAATATTATTTAAAAATTATTAAAGCGGTTGGTTCCAATCCTTGATTTTAATTGGTCAATAGCTGTGCTTTATTCATGATAAAACACAGCTATGACCGCTTCACCCAACGGTTCTATTTGTCACTGCGCAACACCCTTAGCAACCACTGTATCTAAGGAAACACTGCTGAGCCCCAACTAAATACAAGTGCATCGGGTACCAGCAAAGTGGAGCCGACTGAAATGAGACAAATATTTAATGGATGCTCAATAAATGGAGATGTTCCAATAAATTTAAATAAACAACAATGAAAGAAATTATCTCTTGGTAGGCAGCATTCTGGCAAATAAATTAATAACATTAATAAAATAGATCAAATAGGCAACCTATCAAAATATGTGCTCTTGTGTTTTTATTTATGTAAATTAAATGCAGAAGGAAATTAACAGAATAAATGAAAAATGAACGTTAATTGTCTCATGCTGAGAGATCAGCTATATTTGTGTGAGGGAAAAAAAATGAAATAAAGTTTGAAAACAGTTCCTATGTTTTTATTTGAGCTTTTATGCTTATTACACATAGGAACGTTGTAGTTACTGTTCACGGTCAGGGACTATCTTTCGCCTAGTGGAAGGAAGGCTTTTAGTGATTTTACTTCATGAAAGTTGCACTAATACATTTTTTTTTTCGCTTTTAATATTTGTATTGTGTGGCAAACTTTTTATAAAAGCAATAAGGTACTCAAGGCTGTATGTGCCTAATAACGCCCTTCAGCCGTGACAATACCTTTTTCTCTTTCTTTCTTTCTCTTTCTATTTATTTCAAACATGTATAGGAACAAATATTTTTTTAAACTTAATGTCAAAAACAAAAACCTAACAACAACAAATACTCATCAAAACAGAAAGCAAAAAACACTGTTAAATAGGAAATCAATAAAAGAAAACAAAACGATAAAAACAATATTAACTTATAATATTAACTTGGCCGATCATATACATCCATATACACCGAGAAACTTCTCTAACCTTATTGCTTTTATTTTTTTTTAATTTTATTACTCAATTTTATTGTCATCATCTATTGTACACTAATTTTTAGTAACATTGTTAGATGTAATCCTTAGCAAATCTCAAAATTAATATACATTGTCAATGCTGTATAATAATGTAATGCCTTAATCCACTTGTAAAATTTAAACTGGTTTTATGGTTTTAATTTTATTTAGACAAAATATTATTGAGTTTATCATTGGCCATAACCTGAAAACAATGAACACATTATCGGTATTGACCAAAACATTAATATCGGTTCATCCCTAATATGTCATGAAGCATAACCCCTAGTCAACCCTTAACTTTCATTGTATGAAAAGAGAGTGTGAACATTATGCTGAACATCATAATATGAAAGCCGTATGGGTTTAGAATGACATGAGAGTGAGTAATTGATAAAATATTTTATTTACTGCCCCTTTTTAATGTTTCGGCATCACATTTTTCTACAACTTAAAACGTATTGCAAACAACTGCTTCAGTTATAAGTCAAGGAAGTGTGATCAAGCAACAGCGTGTGAATGTTGACTAACACACAACATATGCGAGACCACAAAAAAAAATAGTTTGCTCCGCTCACCAGAGCCTGTGCTTGCAAACGCTCCAACCGTTCCAAACCTCATCTCATTCAACCCTCAATGTTTTGACTAGCCTTCACAACCACATAAAACAGTTTACTGACAAAATTCAACTGCTGTTTCAATATGCCCACACCTTCGCCTACGAATAGCTGTGCAAACACATATCCGCCTGGGATTAAACTGCGCCTTTACACACACACACAGACACAACACACACCTGAGGAGTAGGAGCCGCTCCAGCCAGCAACGAGGCCCAGGGTGTTTCCACCCCACATGGACGAGGACTTGGTGTTGGTCAGACCCGGAGGTGGCCGTGTGGGAGCCCGTTGTGTTCCGGGGTCCTTGTGGGACTTTCCAAAGCTCATGAGAAAGAGAAGGCTGGGTGTGTGAGATGGGCCCTGGGGACCAAGTGGACTTCATGTCAGACAGCTTGCCTGTAGATCAGAGGTGAGAATGTGTGAAAAGGTCAGAAGAAACAGACACAAACAGAGAGTGTGTTGACAGACATCTTATTTACTGTTCCTAATTCTGTGCACGACAGAATTAGACATACTGTGGTGAAATGTGTTCTCACAGTAGTCATAGTTATCGAGGCACCGCCGCAAACAGGAAAGAGAGGGTCCACGCCCATGTGTGACATCATAAGTATAGATGCCTCACACACACAAAAAAGTGCCCTCTCACCACTTCCACCTCACAAAAATCACAGACAGCAGGTGACCATGCTGCACAAAGACTAACACCACTGAGGGGATATACGGATGAATGTAGACGGGACAGAGCTCTCTAAGGGGTAAAGGGCCATTTTTAAGTCGGATGCACTAGATACAGGAATGCGGCCACCGTTTTGAGGCCCCATGCTAGGGTAAGAAAAGGCTGTGATGGGGAGGATTGAGGGCAGGAAGGGGATTCTGGGAGTTGTACCTGTGCTGTCTGCCTCGGGAGAGGACAAACTGAAAGAGCTAGTGACTGGCCAATCGCTGGAGGGAGGCAGAGCCTCACCCTGTGAGGAAGTTGGGGTGGAACCTACAATGTGTCCCGAACAAAGCAGGCAAGAATTCAAAGTGGAAATCAGAAAAAAAAAACTTAGTGGTTGCTTTATGTGAAAAAAGTAATTTGAAACAAACCAATACTGCAATAACTTTCATTCAATATATATATATATATGATTTTTAATAGGAATGGTGGGATAATGGGATTTGTTCAGGCTTTGTAGCTCCAGTGTCATCTGAAAACAAGTTCACTGAAAGATCATTTCTTTGAAGAGAAAAGGTGATTGGTCCTCTTACCTCCACTCCTGTCTCTCAGCAGGTAGCGGTTAACATCCTGAATGTTGGTGTTGATGGTGGGTCCACTTGGAACACTCCCTGGGGTCATATTGGGGTCATTCTCAGGGTCAATATTCTGCAGTCCTTTCCAGGGCACTCCTGGACAAAACTCTGAGGGAATTAATACAAATCAGATCATGACAGATATGACACATTGTCTGATACATATAGTATTTGAACACACTTAAAAATGTGGGATTATCTTTGGATTATATAAATATTTCTCATCAGCTGAATCAACCTTTATGATTTAATTCATTTTTAGCTCATTATTAACTCACAAACCCCTTACAGTTCCCTCACAAACCCCCAGGTTTTTGAAATCGATTATTCTTTAAATTAATCTTTAAATAATAAAAAAAATAGATATATTGTTTAATAGATGTATTGTCAAACATTAGTGGGATTATGTCATTCTGCTGGACACCTCGGCAAAAGAAAAATGGCTAATTATTCATGTATTTATTTTATTTGCAGATGCTACATGATTTGATATTTGATATTAAGGTTTGATATTTTTTCATCCAGTGTAAAGACATTCAGTTATTTTAAGTGTGACCTAAATGTCCAAATGCATTCAAATATTTTTGCATCCTTTCAGTACTTTAATGATACTAGAACTAGTCCAAAGAAGATTTTAGAGATCCCAGTTACCTGGAGGCCAGTTGATATTGGTCCCATTGGAGATCTTGTCATTGGTGTCTTTCCCTGGCCCCAGCTATCATGAGGTGCCAGAGGGCTGGCAGGAGACTCGGAGCTGGGAATCAGATTGTAGGGGCTGTAGGAGTCATCCAGCTGGGGCTTACTAGGGTGACCCAGACTGGGGCCAGCAGAGTGCCCTGTATAAAATAGGTGGTATGGAATATCATCAGTATCATGCCTGAAATTAACCACTATGCCACATATTTACAATACTAATAACTGTAACAGTAATGCGTACCATGCTTGCTGTAGTTGGGCTCCATTGGAGAGGAGTTCCCAGATAGGCTCTCCATGGAGTTAGGGTGTGTCCACTGTGACAGGCGTGACTGAGGCTGAGGAGAGTCCTTAATGGACAGGCCACCCACCTCCATGCAGTTTACATTCATGTTGGGATTTAATCCAGCTATAGAGAAGCATATATGCAAGGATCAGAGGGGGTGAATTAAAAGAGAAAATAAGTTCGCAAAAATTCCTACATTTTGATATAATTTCTAGTATTTTGTTACAGAATAGGAGTTTTTAAAAATCATTGTGATTTGGACCTATTGGCCAATTAATCATTCAGGTCAATCATTGTGAACCAGTGTGACTGACTCATTGAAAAGAATGGATAATAAAAAAAGACGATCTAGCTAATGACCCATTTTAAAGCAGAGAAAAACATGAAAAATATACTCTACAGAAATTCCCGTGACATTTCCAGGACTTTAAAAATCCCTGTGGGAACCTTGTATAGAAGAACATTTGGATCTCTACTTGTCACAATAGCAAACAGTGTTGGCAACTCACAAATAGGGTAGGGTGAGAAGGAATTTGGAGAAGACTGCGGCTCTTTGGTCTGAAGGTCGGAAACAGAGAGGCTGGAGATCTGGGATGGGATGGAAATGTGTCCAGAGCTGATTTGCCTGCGCTGGGATGCAGTCCCGGGTGTGAGGGGGTGGCTGCTGCTGCTGTTGTTTCATCAGCAGAGCCTGAGCCAGCTGCCGCTGGTGCTGCTGGATCTGTTGCTGCATGTTATTGATTGTACGTGCAACCTGCAAAAGGACATTGTGAACACAGAGCAGGCTGAACTTTAAAGGCGGCTGAGATTTGAAATTGAAACAAACAAATAAATCAGTATTGAGAATCATGAGATTTTAATGGTATCACAATGGCACTAGTTGGAAGAGAACTGCTCACTTGCTGCTCTTGCTGTCGGATGGGGCCAGAAACACTGCGCTGTGCCTGCAACATCTGCTGCTGAATTTGTAAACGCTGGTACGCCTGCAATCATTCAGACAAATTTACATTATGATGAGACATTAGGAGTGAAATGTAAGATTATATTCTGACAAATAAAAATACATTCTTTAAAATTAGATCAAAGTATCAACAAGATGTAAAAAAAGGCACTTACCAGTTGCAGCTGATAAAGTTGGTTCAACAGGGTCATATGCTGAGGGTTTATTGGTGAGGTTAAAAGTGCAGGGTTGAGACCAATGTTTTTTGCTGCAAACTGTAAAAGCTGTGCTTGAACCTTTCAGTGAAAAAAAAAAAAAAAAAAATCAGAGTTCAGCATGATTTCATCACTCCTAAACCAAGTTAAGTCAGTGTAACAGTAAGGTGCTAAATAGGGGTGGGACAAAATAATGATAGGGCAATATATTGTTTTGCTTCTCCGTGTTATACGAGAATCAATACACTGGCACCAAATATTGATATTTTAATGAATAAAAATAAGGTGCTCTAAATAGATTTCCCTGCTCCCAGCATTGCTACTTCATGGCTCCTAAACACATGAATGAAGAAAACGTGATGATAGGTGTCCATGAGCAAGACACCTAACCCCAGCTGCTCCCCACGAGTTGGGTGGCACCTTGTATGGCTGACACCGCCGTCAGTGTATAAATGAGTGTATGAATGGGTGAATGTGAGCCAAAATGTAAAGCTTTGGTGGCCATTGGGTCTGTGAAAGCGCTATATAAAAGCAGTCAATTTGCCATTACCATATCGGTATTGTGAGCCATGTATTGTGTATCGTACCCTGTGATTCCCACCCCTAGTGCAAAACCAATTGTGTCCATGTCTGTGCACACCTGAGGGCTGAGAAACTGAGGCACTTGAGCGCGAAGACTAGGCTGGGACGAGTTGAGAGGTGGCACTGACGGCTGGGGAGGAGGCTGCTGCTGCAGGGCCCGGGCTTGTGCTGCTCCGCTACTACCAAACACTCCACTCTGCATCTACAAAACACACACAAAACTACTCATTCGCAATCTGCCTTCATGAGGATATGCTCATAGCTGTTATGCTGCAGGTTTAATGTGGGCAATATACCAATATCTACACAGAAATGTGGACGATGACTAATGCCCTGTTTACGCGAAGGAAGGCGCAGATATTTCCCTCCGGTTTGGCCTCTCAACTACACAAAAACCCTGTTTTTATCACAGAAAACGATTATTTCTAAAAACGTTCTGATAACGCCGGTTATGTCAACTGGGAGGTTCTCAAAGTCACATTATGTGCCAGAAAATGCTTAATGTCATGTGAGTGCTCAGTTTGGCATAGTTATGATGCCGTTTCGACGACGTATTTATGCAAGTTGATGTAAATGGCAACTTTTTTTAAAACAATGTTGTGTGCACAATGTTATTATTGAAAACGGAGTGGGTTACACAGACCCCAAAATGTATCTGAGCACTTAAGCCACACTTACGAAATTAATATTTGTTTGTAAGAATGTCACGGTAATATATAAAACTAATACAGACATAAAACATATTAAAGCTGCAAGCAGCATTTATCGGGGTTTCAAGCAGTTAAGGCCTTTAAGCACAAAAGCATCAAAAGGCATTCAGTTTTATTTAGGAAACATTTATCCTCTGACATAATAGATGGAAAACACCATTTACAGCCAATACTGGCAATTTACCATACGAAATATATGGTTTTAAAGCTTTTTAACAGTTTTAGCACCACCTATCTCCATGAAACTCTGCATGCTTCTTCAGCATGTTATGACACATATGCCTATCAATTTTTGTGAAGTTCTGAGTTGTCCTTTAGGATTTATAGGCTTTTGGGTGCATTTTGTCACACCCCTTTTGTAAATGACCCTGTTATAGCAAAAGAAATTACAAAGTTCAACTTTTTTGGGATAATATTATTGATCTAGAGAGTCCAGAGAATTGTCCAAGACTGGTCTGGTTCTGATCGGGCAAAAAAACAGGGACTAGTTCGCAAAAGTAGGTTCTAGATATACAAAAGAAATAGATATGGTTTAATATCAAAGTCAAATATACATAGATCCTCATAGACCCACCTGTCTGTTGTTCAAGTTTTGCATTGCAACTCCAAGGCTCTGGCCAGGGAGTGAAGCACTACCCAATGGGAGCTTCAGGCTCGGTGAAGGCATAAACGGTGAGGTTTGGGCATCATCTGCGTAGCCCAGCATCCTAAGGAACAAAAAAACAACAACAAAAAAACAGAAGTCAAACAATATCCACAACAATGTAAAGTCTTCTAGATGGAATAACCAGAATATGCTGATTTTGAATAGTCAGAAGCACAAACCTTGTCCAAGAAAGGGGGACGATCTGAAGAGGATTCTTTGGAGATGACTGAAGGCCTGCAGCCCATTGGTTTATTGACTAGGCCATTGTTATAGTCAGAGATTGCGATCCCCGTTTATCTAGTTCAGTCTTCTTCTCCAAAAGGGCGCCTACAACACAACTAATATTTAAATACAATATTCTAGCAAAGAAACTCCGAAGGAATTTAAGATTTTGCAGGTATAACACCTACTCATGGCCTGATCCAAGTTCATGTTGTTGCTCTTGAGAGCCTCTTCTGCAGGGTCTCTCTGCAAAGGCAAATACAGTAAAAACCCACATATTATCCATTTGCATTAATAAATATTCATTATAAAAAAATCGAAACATTTGTAACTAGAGATTTATAGCAATATGTAAGAGATAACGTACAACTAGCCAGTCAGTCTCACAAAATAAACCCCAGGCACAACAGTCAAATATACAGAGGGATATTTGGGATATTTACAGAGATAAGCAGCACTTACAGGGAAGCCCATGTCAGTCAGCTGCTTAATGAGACGACTCATTATCCAGGTATCATCCTGTTTGTTTGGGACTTTTCCCTTTAAACAAAAAAGAGATCAATGAGCTCAATCTGCAGCATGTAATGTGACTAACACTTTTTTAATTTATTACCTTTGGTAGACTCTTTTTGGGTGGGTTGCCCCAGGAGTTGCAGGAGGAGTTGCTCTCCTGAGATGCAGTGTTGTTCCACATGTCGCCGTCATCCTGTTCCCATTGCCCTGCAGACATGCCCATGTCCTCACCACCTCCCCAGCCATCTTGCATAGATTTGGGGGCTGGAGGATGAAAAGATAGAGTGTCCATAGTACAGATCAATATTTGCAAATGGTTCTGTTTACAATTAAAAGAAACAAACAAATGTTTTCCTTGCTGAAATAGCAAAACAATTACAATCCTGCAATGCATTATTTACAACAACAGGGGGCCCCATTGTTGCACATTTCAAAGCTCTGATAACTAGCATCTGAACAACATTGATTTCCAGCACTGTTAATTTGCAACTGGATAATTGCATGCGATTTTTTTTTAAATCACTTAAAATCATTTTAAAAACCCCATTTTTATATATATATATATATATATATATATATATATATATATATATATATATATATATATATATATATATATATATATATATATATATATATATAAATCAATGTTGTATATATTCAAATAAATGTAAATAAATAAAACTAACCAGGTTTGCAGGGGGCAGATCCAGAGGGTCCATTGCCTCGACCATAGACCTCAGGGCCATTATCACCCCATCCACCTTGGGGTTTGCCCCATGCAGAAGTGCCATTGTCCACACTTGCTGCAGGGGCGGCTGGCTCACCCCATGAGGGCTCAGGTTTTGAATGGACATTTGACATCTCACCCCATCCTGCAGAGAAATATTGTAAACTTCAGAACAAGTGCACCTTAAGTTAAGTTTTCACTACATATTAAGTAATGTACTAAATGCTTTAAAGGTTGGTACCATCTAGTACATACAGTGGGGTCCAAAGATAGATATCTTTTGCCTTTTTTCCCCTCTAAAAATTATATTACCAGCATAACAATTATATTTAGCATTTTCCCCCTCTACAAATTATATTACCAGCATAGCACGAAGTGCGAAGTTGAATAAAAAAAAACACAAAAATGTAAGAAATTAAAACATATACTGTAATAAAAGCTTTGCTTTATTTAAAAACAAATGGAACTTGGTTAGCTCCACTGTCTTAAAATTGAATAATAAGGTACAATATTAAATGTCTGTTTAGTTCTTGGCACATGGGAGAACTGAGGCTGCCATGTTAAATACAACTTTGGCACAGGGAGTGTAAAGCTACATACAAACAGCAGAGGGCGTCGGGTCTGTTCCAAGTATCCTGCTGAGGAATAATGATACTCCCCACAGATGGAGACTCCAACTCTAATTACACACTTCCTCCTGGCTCAAACACTATGTTGAACTTCACTCATAGACTGAATGTAAACACTATTTTGTTAAGATGAACTTTTTATTTCTTGATTTGTATGGCATTATAATCAAAAGTATAGTGATGCATTAAATTAAAGGTCATGGACAATAAAGGCCAAAGTAAAGAGTCTTGTCTCTTACCTGGATTCATGTGGGTTGTTCTACTGTGAGGTGGTCCAGTTTGATGTGGGACAGCATTATCAGGGGAAATGTTATTATTGTTTGAGTTTGGCCCTCCATGGCTGTGAGCCTGCATGGGAGGTTGGTTATGGTGGGGATGATGATGATGATGGTTGTTGGGTACATTGTTGGCATTGCCAGGTCCTGGTTTGCCTTGGATACCAGGATTATTCTTGTCCCAAAGATTGACTGTCTTGTTGTAAGCGCTTGGGTCCCCCCAAGCTGAGGTACCGTCATCGATCTCCATCTTACGGCGGATGGAGGGTGGAGAGGGTTCTTCCCATCCAGTGGGGTCTCCAGTATGGTCAGGTTTAGAAACTCCACCATTTCCACCATTTCCACCACTCCATCCAGAGCCACTCTGCTTTACAGAGCTAGGACCTCCCCAAGAACCCATGCTTCCACTGCCACTATTGCCATTGGTGCCCTCTTGAGGCTTGTTATTCCATCCTTGTGGTGGCACACTGGGGCGTTGTGCATCTCCCCAGTTACCCCCTACTCCCGGGGCAGGCTTTCCCCATCCCCTGGAGCCCTCGTTCCAGCTGGTACCCTCTCCCTCCCAGGTAGAGCTGGAGGGACCATTTTTCTTTCCATCTCCAGGTTCGCCCCATTCTCCTCCAGACCCACTTTCTCCACCAGGTCCATTGCCCCATCCGTGAGATTGTTTGTGCCCCTCAGCCCAGCCCTGTGGTTTGGCTTTAGAGTGACTGTCTTCCCAGGTAGGAGACTTATCCCCTGAACCCCAAGTCTGACCACTTTTTTGCAGGTTGCCACCTGGGCCTCCGGCTTGGTTACCGCTCCAACTTCCAGGACCACTGGAAGGTTTCTTGTTGCTGGTTGGATCAGCCCAACCAGAGCTAGCCTGGGGGGATGGCATGGCTGTGGCCCATCCAGATGCAGATCCAGTACTAGGACAGGGGCCCTCATTCTTGCCTCCAGAGTCAGGTCTGGATGTAGTGCCAGAGTTTGGGTTGGCACTGCCAGAAATTGGTGTTGGTCCTCCTTTGACTGCATTTGATGAAGAGCACCAGGCTTCAGTTCCAATGTCATTCTTGCGGTTGGAGCGTGCAGCTTCTTCAATCTCCCAAGCTGTGTGTTGCCGCACGGGTGTTTGTCCCCAGCCTGTGTTGCACAGAACCCGAGGGTCCATATCTTGGGCTGGCAGAATAGGGGAGCATCATCTCTTGATGAGTGGTCCCTCATGCGAGGATGGCATTCCATGCTGTCACTGCTTCCTTCACTAGCTGTAGCATTGGCCCCACGGACCCAAGAATTGAGCTGCTGCTCTTGGGTGGGAGAGCATGAAGAATCCCATCCTTTGGCCTCACTGTTGGAATGCTTACCCCAGTCCCCAGTTGAGGCAGCTTGTCCCCAGCCAGAAGTGCCTGAGACCCCTCCTTGTCCCCAGCTGCTCCCTGAGTCCCAACCAGAGTCTTTTGAGCCACCACCAGATTTGGCATCTCCATTACCCCAAACAGATTCCCTGTCTCCATTGACTTGCGAGGCACCTCCTGGAGTTTGAATAAACGAGCCCATGCCTGCAGGGCCAACGCCCCAGTTAGACAGACTGTGGCCTGGGCTTCTGGGCTCCTGCTTAGTGTGATTTGGTCCATCAGTGTTAAGGTTCTGAGGTTCTGAGATGAAAGACACATTCGTGGATGGGGTGGAGTGTGGCTCTGAGGAGTCACTGGGCACAATGCTACCCCATGTGGTGCTGCCATTGCCACTGCCACCATTACCTGCAGAATTTCCATTGGCACCACCCATACTGCCACTGCTGCTAGAGCCCTGACTGGGCAATGTGCCCGGCGGGCTACAGAGATTAGGAGGAGGAGGGTTGCTTCCTCCTGAGCTGCCGCCACCCATGCCGGTCCTCTTCATGTCCCAGAACTGGCCAGGCAGAGGGGTTGGCGTTGGGGTTTAAGTTCAAGTTAAAGTTGGAGGAGCCCCAACCCCTGGCTCCCACTGATGTGCTGGAGACTTCATTCTTCCCTTCTCCTCCACTGGCAGGAGAAGGGCCAGAGCCCCAGCCTCTGCTGGCCCCACCCTGACTAGAGAGTAGACCTCCTGAGTGGCTGGCATTGGCTTTGCTGGGGTGATTGGTGGAGAAATGGCCTTGTTGGCCAGCTCCTGTGGCCATGCTCATGCTGCTAATGTCACTGATACTTTCAGTATCCAAGGGGCATCCTGCAGGTGCGTGGCTTTCTTTGCATGAAATGGAAGGCCACGCCTCCGTATTCGCGCTCGTCAATAATCAGTGGATCCCAGCCGCTGCTGCTGTTGGTAGAGGCTGTAGTGGCACTGCGACTGAGGGATATATTCTCATACTGGGCTGCCAGGCCACTCTGTGGGGGCAGCTCTACAAAAAGAATTGGAAAGAAAGAAACAAACTATTAAGATACTGTGACTGTAATATATATTAATTTAATTAATTCATGAGATTATCACTTCAAGGCATGCCTATTCAAGGCATTATTTTCTTTATAGACTACATGTTATTACAAAATACATGATATAGCTAAAAGTAGTTATCAATACTGCAATTAGATTTTGGAAAATATATATTTTTTAAAAAAATATATAAGAAAACACTTTCTATACAAATACAAAGTTCTCAGATGATGCATTTTTTTGTATTTGCATAACAAAAATAAAAATCAAAATTACCATTTACCGCAAGATCTGCTTAGACTGATCAAGTCATTTGTTTTTCTTTAAGACAAATTGGGTTTTACTTTTATATCAGCATGGTAGCCTTGGTCATAACCTATAAAAAAAATAACAAAAAAGCACCTTCAAAAATGCAGGTTCACATGTACGTGCTAGCCTGGAGTCATTATATGTCACCACAAAACCTACCAACCACAACCATCTCCCTCTGCTGGACTGACAGGTTACAACCACAGACTTTGGTTTCAAAGATATTCATTCTAAATCTGATCTGACACATTGAGCTCAACATTGAAACCGTGCAAATGCCCACATATGGATAATAAGATCCGGTTCTATTCATTTGTTGGCAAATTCCGCCCAGCCTCCTGGCACTCACTCAACTTTGTTGTTGTTTTTGTGTGGCTTTGCATGAGCAGACAGCTCAGTCTGTGTCAGATCTGAGTGAAGCAGCAGCAGCAGCAGCGTTCGTGCACACAAAGCTTTGTGTCGCCAATCACGCAAAAAACCCTTTCAACTCAAGATAAAGAAGAGGGAGTGTATAAAAGAGAGGATAGTGCATTTCCAACACAAACGCTGTCCTTCTAAAGAGTCACTGCGTAGTAAAGGACGCCATTTTATCAAATCTGAACTGAAGCCAAAAAAGCTTAGAGCTGCCGTCAACGTCTCGCTACAGAAAGCTTATCAGATGAGCACAGCAAACCTCTGCCCTGCATTAATCTCTAACAAGCAATGCAATAGCTTTAAGGATTTGCGTTTTATGTGCCGTTATTTGAATGATACGCTTCCAAATCAAACAGCAGCAGTACAGCAGCAAGCAAAGGAAATGCCTGTTATCAGCGCGTGGAGGATCGTACTATGAGGTTGGAGGGGGTGGGGTCAAGAGAAGTGGAAAAGTACCTGAAGAGAGATGTCGCCCAACCATCCTGAAAGAAGCGCTAGGCTGTGTGCAGAGCACTGGCCATCCCTGTTTCAATATGTCTGCTGCTCGAGAGGCTTCCGAGACTCATATTTGAAATGCTGCCAAGGAGCTGCAGCTCAGTACACGAGCGACCGCCCCGTTCGTCCCTCACAGCTTCGGCAGGATCCGATCTCTGCTCCCTCACCCAGGCTTTATCTATAACTACCTCTAGTCCTGATTCGAGAGGAGACTCTCTCGTGAGGGAGGGGAAAGGGGTTGCATGGGAGTTGAAGGTTAAAGCCAAAAGCATTCCGTTGTGCCATTAGGAGGGCAAAAAAAAGGAGATTCCTTTTCTTGTGCAACTTTCTCTTCTTTCATGCTTTCAAACTGTCACAAAACATTTAGCCGAGGCCATTCAGACAGCAATTAGCACCGCTGCTCACAATAGAGCGAGCTGAATAGATGCACAAATGCAAGCCAGCCTCAGAGCATAGGCTGCACTGCAAAAACTGCAAACACACACTGCTCCCGGTCTAATTTTTTGTATAATATTAGATGCATCTTGTAATATTAAAAGTACAGTGGGTGGGTGAAGTTGTAGCTCTGCATACTAGAGGTGCAGTCCAAAGTTTAGAGGAAAACAACACTTCAGTGACTGAATGGGAAACAGGATAGACACACCAAATGAGGCTCACATGTAGGCGGGCAGGTGGCCAAGGGCTAAATGTCTGTGCAGAGTGTGCCCGTGCTTTAATGATGCAAAGGAGATAAAAAGACATCCGGGAAAGCATGCATGCTGGGAGAAAAGAAGGGATGGCTCCAGTACAGGAGAGATAGAAACACAGAAAATGAGACGAACACTTACAAAAGCACACTAGCTCTTGGCATCAAGGAGAGCATTGTTTACAAATGATCCCAGCGCCTCTCATACACAAAACACCAAAGTCTGAAGAGAACAGACTCGTATTATACTCCAACTCAGAGCCAGCTTTTCTAGCCAAATATGCAATGATGTAATCAAAGCCTCATTATTGATTATTCCCTTTCTCCAAATGACCCTTTTATGAAAACCCTCCAACAAGTAGATCTGAATGCTAGATTTGATTTAGGTTTTACTACCTAAATAGTTATTGGTTGGTTTTGTTTGTGTCTTTCTGTAATAACTAATACAGTAGAGCGTGCCAGTAGTACTATCCAGGCAGCACGATGCGGCCGAGGAAGGGGAAAGGAGCGAGTTTACCATCCTGTGTTAGAGACAAACTAATCCAGTCAAACACTAGACAAACAGCGGCACATGTGCACACTTTCTGAACTCTAAATAGAATTACCTAAAATTTTATGAACACTTAAAACAAAGAGGATGTCATTTGCTACAATTAGAGGTCAACCATTGTTGTATTTAGTTTTTTTGAATAATATAACCTTTGCCATTTCTTAAAATTGGAAGGACAATTCCAGTGTATTGGCAATGTAAATTTAAATTTAATTTAATAAAAGTTAAATTTACCTAAATATAGATTATCCATTACGATATTCATATCCATGCTAAAAATGGCATCTTCGCTATAATTTAATGCTCTTGCCATTTTCTTTTACTTTTTAAAATATTTCTAAATGGTTTACATTTTATTTTAAATTTTAGTTTTAATACATCAACTTATTTCAGCAAGTTGCAAAGGCATCCATTCTAATTTGTTGCTTTATTTTTCAATTTATTTGTTTGTGAGTTGTTAGTTACCATAAATACACTGGTTTTTAATAGCTACACACATTGAAACACTGCTCTTTCTGTTTTTTCAGGGATAAATCTCAAGTCTCAGGACCTCTGCATTCGATTCCTTTCCAATGCAATCCATATCACTGTTTTAACTAAAACAAATGTATCCTGTGTGAATGGAAGTATTAACTGTGTCATGCAGAACAGCACCATGCATCCTTAACATGTTTTTGCCCTGTGTCTGTATATGCTTTCATTTACAAATCAATAGCAGTGATACAGTGGGACAAAGAACAGAAGGCTTTATTGATATTGCCATTTGTCAGTTGTTGCAAAGATGCATAGTGGGAGAGAGGAGGGCGGGGCCAGCAATGCATATGCAACAACCATCCGTCTTGCCTGACTATACCACACTCCCGCTCATCCACGGCAGGATGTGACATCAGGAATAGGCAGAAACTAGGCAACCACCGCCATTAGGCAGCAGGGGGCGACTACAACAGATGTTAGCAGAATAACACAGGCAAAACAATAACAACTCAACCAACTAATCAAGACCAGGCAATAAAATAGTACAGAGCCGAATATTGGTACAGATTGCTGACAAATAAGTTTTTTCTGGATCTCAATGCCTGTGTATGTGCATGTGTTCTCTGTAAACCAAAGAAATGGAAAGCTAGCTGTACTTGATTGAAGCAAACTACTCAACCAGAATACTTTCAGCTCTTGATTACATTATTTTTGGGAAGTTCACTCCATTTTACATGGGGGAGCTCTATTTATCATTTTCTAAGCTGGGCCTCTCTCATCCTGGTCAACTTCACTTCCAGGTCACAACAGTGTCAGTAGGATGCATGCAAGTTGTATGGGTGTGACAGGAAAAAAGAGAAAGAGAAAGTTTGTATGGCCGGGAGCAGTGCCAGTGCTCAGGTCTGTTTGGTGGTTGGGGAAAGAGAACACAGGACTCACTGAGGCAAACAGGCCCATAATGAGCTGATAATTCCTCAGCAACAGCAGGCCTGTAAGTTGTAATTCACTCCACAGTGCAGCCGGCGACACTGTGCAACATAAACCTGAAATCTACATCCAGAAACATATATGCTAGGCCTTACAGTGTGCCTCTAACAACAACAAACTCTACTGCTAAATAATGACCCAAGACCCTGGGATTTGGTTTTATTCAGTTGTGCTCTGACTAGCTGTTAACCATTCACACCATTACAAGCTGTATACCGAATCACACTTTACAGGCGTGATTGTGTAAATACACACAAAACACATGAAAATGGGGCATGAGGACACACAAAGTAAAAATGCATCGACTTCTACCATTTCTGAGGATAGAAGGCACAGCGTTTCTGACCCTTGGGCTGTTTTACATTAGATATCCATGTGACGACTATAGGAAAGCAAAAGAGACAAGCTGAAATGAATACAGCCTCTGTGCTGCTGCTGCTGCTTCTGGCTTAAAGCAGAGCTGTGGGCCATTCGGCTGCATTCCAGCGGCTTCCTGTAAAAACACACACACAGAGAGAAAGCTGGGAGCTCTTATTACTTGCTAGGCTCCCCAATGACCGTTAAGTAACATTCAGCGGAACCACAGCTCAGTGCACGTGTCGACTCAAAACATACCCAAACGCAAACTCAACAAATAGAGACAGAAGAAAGCAAGGAAAGAAATGCAAATGAAGGTAGATTTTTAAAAACCATTACGATGCATTCTGGGACTGCCATACAGGCAATGCACATGATGTCTTAAACACAATGGCCAATCAGAGGTGTTTCATTCAGTCAGAATCCACTTAAAACGCCAGAGCTCTGCATGCTTACGAATTAATTATGCAGTGTAGATATCTATTGATTTTAATGGAACATGGCCAACAAAGATGAATGACAGCTTTTTAGTGGTTGTAAATGGAGCAGTCTTTATGTGCTTTCGAAGCTATATATAATTATTTGAATATAAAAGTTTGGTTTTCATGCTGCTAAGAGGACCAATGGCTAAATACATTGCTGCTAAATTTCGGATGCGACATCTATATCAAAATGCGGGATTCACTCTCAAAAATGCAGTTGACATTGATAACTAGCACAGGAATAAAAAACATACAATGTCAAAGTAGATAAGTGCAAAATTAAATGCAGGAAAAATATTCATATCAATATATTTTAAATATTCCATTTCAATTGTTTGTAAAAAAAATAATGACTTGTAAATAATCTTAAACATCACACAGTAAAATTACTGTGTGTCCATCACACAGTAAAATTACAATTTGAAGTTTTAGTGAACTTGAATCTAAAGTTCAGGTACATGTTTAATTGTCCATCGGACTAGTAAGATTAAAATGCTCTGCAAATCCATTAAAATAATTTACAATAATTGTGACCAAATAATGCTTTTTTATCACAACATATATGCTTGTTATGATGCAAAAATCTCAATTTGAACACAAAAAGTGTTATATAGCCAAAGATGCATGACAGCAACAATAACACACACAGTTTTAATCTACAGTCTTAGCATAATATAACTTGTATATTAGAATATGGTTGGTCTATTAATATCGAAGTCTAAATGCTATATATGTAGGCCTCTGTTTGACATTTTGTATCAGGGTCCCTGCTCCATATCTCTATCGCCAAAGGAGTCCATGCCCTGAAAAGCATTGACGACCCCTGCTTCAGACCAGAGCCAATCAATACTCTGCCATGGGACATGTATGAGCCGGCACATGGACAGTTCTTCTCTCCTCCCAATCAAAGGAGACTCCCTTAAAATCACGCACATTTACTGTAAGCTGTGAATCACCCCTGCCCACAGAGCTGATCGTCTGCCATCTCTCCTTTCTCCTCTCAAACTCATTCTTTCACTCCGCCACAGCAATCGAGAAGCCACAGAAACAGCCGAAGACTGCCAAGTCCACGTACAAACTACAACACTCTTGGCACACCCACACGCCTCCAAACACAGGAAGTCGCAAAGAACAGCTCAGCATGACTGTTTCTCTCCACCTAACTTTCTTTGCCTGCAAAACAGAGATGGCGAAAAAAAACCCAGCATCCACTACTGCCTAATGCACATGCACACATGAATGAGTTCAAACAACACTATAACAAAAAGACCATGAATAAATGTCAACAGGAGATTAACAAGACCCTGTCTGTGTGATGAATAAATTAGTCCATTTTACTGCCCATTGAACCACATCTTTTGTGCCTCATTAGGGGCTGCTCACACATAATGTACTTTTTCATTCCACAGTGCTACTTCAACATTGTTTGTTTACGTAAACATGCGCTACACCAGCATTTCTGACAGTTGTGCTTCGCGTCTCGCTTCTCTAGCGGTGTCTTGCACAACACGGCATTGTAAAAATGCTGCAGCCAAAATAAGGTACACTTAAAAAAAACACCTCTTTTCTACTGCACGCGTCTTACATTCATTAAAGCAAAAATGTGAGTGGCACCTTAGATTAAAAAGTAGCTTGACACAAAATGGTGGAATGGAGGCAGAGGCATTTGTTTTAGCCTGTTATAACTTAACTTACAATACTTTTTTTATTAAAATCTAATATTATGCCTGAATATAGTTTCAGATATCCCAATTTGTCTCAGTTCAAAATCACAATTTCAATTCAATTCCAATTTGATTCTTGGGTATATTGTTGGGAATGCAATCAATCATTAAAGGAGTAGTTCACTTTCAAAAAAATTTTTTTGCTGATAATTTACTCACCCTCATGTCATCCAAGATATCCGTGTCATTTTCTTCAGTCAAAAATAAATTAAAATGACAAATAAAATGAACAAATCTTTTTCGTGTCATTTGGTTCATTCAACGAACGAAATGTAACGAATTGACTTGGAAAAGATTTCTGTTTCGAACAGGAGAGTTACGAACGTGCATCACATAACAGAGCAAGGCGAGCATTTGAGCTTAAAACTTAATTTTTTTTTTTAATGAGTGATCGTTTTCGCTGATAAGACCCTTATTCATCGTCTGGAATCGTTTAAAGCCCTTCTGAACAGTTTGCAGTTTGTACTGAAACTGTCTTTTGGACCCTAAACCGTTTGATTCCCATTAAAGTCCATTATATGGAGAAAAATCCTGGAATGTTTACATCAAAAACATTAATTTCTTTTCGACTGAAGAAAGAAAGACATGGACATCTTGGATGACATGGGGGTGAGTAAATTATCAGCAAAAGTTTTTAGTTTCTTGATGATTTTTCTTTTCAGTAGGGCTGGGTATCGTGACAAAATGTTCGATACCAATGCCGATATTTAACAATATAATATTACCTAAATTTTTATTTTATTTTTCAGTTTGTTGACTTTTTCACACTCATATTTTGAGTATGTAAAAAAGCACCAATGCTAAAGTTTTCTATGCTTCCTAATCACTTAACAACATTTATTCTTTACTTCAATTAGCTCATTGTTTCTGCCTTATCTTAATGCATTGTTTAACAAATGAAACTGAATGAAAATTAATTGAAATGCATTACACTGTCGTTGACGAGATTAACCACATAGGTACCGAAATTTGGTATCGAAAAACAAGACATGTTTCAATAAAAAGTACCAAACTCAGTACCCAGCCCTACTTTTCAGCTTAAAGCATGCAGCGCGAAACTTGGCAGCTGCTTCTCATCGTCTACTTTTCTTTCTCTGCCTATATGTAATTTGTTTTGCTGACAGATAATTTATTAAAAACACAGTTTTATATTATAGTTAGTGCTATATGAGCAAGGGTTCACCACAGCCTGTGCAAACCAGGGTTCCAAATGACCTCCGCCACAACCAGCTTATCCACTTTCCTTCAACATTTTATAAAACGACAAAAAAAAGACACCAACTTTGGCCGACACAAAGGCCGTGAGATTTTTCTGGGCTGCACCCTAGTCCCTGACTCAGCATGCTGTCTCGTGTGCATCATGAAGGAG
This sequence comes from Hybognathus amarus, assembly GCA_030378365.1. NCBI lineage: Eukaryota > Metazoa > Chordata > Actinopteri > Cypriniformes > Leuciscidae > Hybognathus > Hybognathus amarus. Next base: position 277,208 of record JAQIUQ010001854.1, on the reverse strand, counting down.
AGGCTGACCTGGGTGGGTCTGGCAGGAGAAGGGTTGAGGTGTAAGGCTGGCGGACACCGGCTGCGCAAGAGCCGTGCTCCCCGCGGGCAGAGGTTGGCCCCGCTTCAGTAGCTGCTTGTGTTCGTGTTGACGGAAACGAGGGGGCACCTCTCTGGGCGGGTAGCGAGGGGCTGCCGGCTGCTGCTGTTGGTTGCTGGAGGGTGCGCGCTTGCCATTGCCACCAGTGCTGCTGCTGGCTGAGGGCACGGACGGGTTGATGGCGGTGCTGGGGTTGGTGGGGGAGGAGGGGTGGGGCTGGGCTTGGCAGAGTCTGGCACTGTGGACACAGAGATGAAAGAGCGAGAGAAAGATAGACAGAGAGAGAGAGAGAGAGAGAGAGAGGGGAGAGGGAAGCATAAAGTTAATTTTAGCACATGCCATAACGAAAGCAAACAGGAAGTATCTTTAGAGGGATGACTATGAGAGGATTCGGGAGGGATGAGCGGGTGCGAGACCATTGAGGATGTCGGTTCGCCTGTCCCTTACGATCACAGACGCAGAAGAGCGTTTGGGGAGGGAGACGAAAAAGAAACGAAAGTGCCGTTTATCTTAATACCTCAGTGTTGTGGAGGAGGTAGAAACAGTTACACAATTAGCCATCAGAGAGAATGATCCAGGCAGATCTCCGCCTGAGGCAGAGGCAAAGATGAAGCAGTGGGAGCACAAACATCTGTGTGAACGAGTGCCGGACTTACGTAACACACTCCTATCTCACATACGGGGAGATGCATAAACTGTTGGGGGATAAACTACTGTCTGGTGGAGCAGAAGCTTGGAGGGAGAAAAAACAAAAACAAAAACTATTTGATAACTCTACTTCGTGGGTTTTTGGGCTTTTATTGATTTTAGGAGCTTCTGAATAGCTTGTATTCATATGACGTCACGCCACTGTGTTGCCATGGCGCGAAATACAAATGGAGGGCAGGAAGTGATTCGCTGTATTTAGAAAGCACTATAACAAACTCAAAATGCCTGTGTTTGCGTCGTTTATGGTTACTTGAATTAGAGCCAGACCGATATTATCGGCTAATATTAGGCATTTTCCAAACTATCGGTATCGGCTGTTATAATGGCTGATAAATGAATATTTCAAAAATAAAATGAAAACGAATGAAACACGCTTCAACCATGTCATGAGTGTTGGAGTTGTATAGTTTGTCCACCAGAGGGCACTCTACACCGTTGAGTTGGCAACACTCATTGTGTTGGTCACGAGACATACATTGCTTGAATAACAATTAAAAGAACATCCCATCGTTCTCTTATCTGAAATAAGCATAACAAAATTTGTGACTATCATGTCCAGTTTTGCGGCTGTTAAATAAGCCGAGAGTGAAGCGGAATTAGCTAGTAATAGTTACGTTGTTACAGTGTAGTTGACTGACAGTCCTTTTTACTTTTGACATTGTGATTGAAGTATTTCTTTAATAGCGTGTGAGAGCTATAGCAATGAGACAGATCTATCCTTGGCCTGATATATTGAAAATGTAAATTTTCCAATTTACAGTGTGATGTAATCCATTGCTAAATTATGGCTCATCATAGACTAGCTAATCACAAAGCTAGCTAATGCCACTATCATCAGTCAGTTCAGTTGTGACGATAAAAGAAACAAGTTTTTTTAAAAATGCATTATCATATTATTTTAGTTAAAATTCATATATAACTACAAATAACTAATGTTAGGGAAATCTGTTAATGTTATGTTGCGCGTTCTGAAAATAATATATATATATATATATATATATATATATATATATATATATATATATATATATATATATATATATATATATATATATGTGTTACATATTGGCCGATATATTGGAATATCGGATTTTAAAACCAATAAATATTTGTATCGGTATCGGCCTTCAAAATCCTTTATCGCGCGGGCTCTAACTCTGAATCGATTAAACCACGAGAAGTTTTTATCGTGTACCAAAAGTTGTTGTTCATAAGGGGGAAAATGCAAGAAATTGACAGAAAAACTCTGAAATAAACGCTTGCAAACCTACGTCTGCGGTCGTGAGGACCCGAATGGGAAAATGCCCGTGTGTGTAACGTTAGTGATCACTTCGTCAAAGGTGAGTTAATACAACTTAAGTGACCGTTTGTTTAACGTGTAACATTTTCAAACTTTGTAAAGTTAAAGTATGTCTGTAAGACGAGGTAGTTGCCGATATCTACCGCCTCGATGGCAGGAAAATCTTTGTTCAGTTGAAAAATCGCTCCTCTTCATAACGTAAGGATTACATCCAACATATGTTTTGACTTTTTGTTTATTTATTTCTCTTGTAATAGCGTGTATAGTACAGAACGAACGTCTCCTCCATCTCGATCCATTCGCTCTTCACTCCCTGCCCTCCATCTGAATTTCACGCGTCATCATATTCACGTGACTGAAACCCAGCTATTTTTAGAGTAACAGAAATATCAAAATTCATTAAAAGGTCTAGAACTCATGTCTTCCTCACAGCCTCTGTATAAATACGGCGTTTTCTGTCAGGTAAAGAGTCACTCATTAAAGCAGGTTTGTGGTAATCAGGTGAACTACACTCACCAGCATCCACTGCTTCTTTACAATAGGCTGGAAAGAGGCTCACATACACTATAGATTATGCACTGGAGGGGCCCAGTGTGACAGCCTGAATGCTACATGAAAACATGAATCCTGAGCTAGTGTGAACATGTCCTTTCAATTTCTCCCTTTTCTTGCTCCCTCACATGCAAGTCCCTCCCCCAGTCGTGGCCCCTTGCTCTCTTTCATGGCATGTTAGCAGCACAGACGCTCTCCAGTGGCGCAGTCGCAGTGCTGAAGCTGGAATCGGTGACGCCAATCTCCCATTGAGTCCAGCTCAGCCTGCCTGCCAAGAGCTGGCCGACCAATCGCGACAGATTCCTCCACTCCTCTCACATACATGTCTGAGTTGGCCCACTGTTACAGCCGATTATGAACGCGTTACAGGAAGCATACGGACTGCCAAAACGCACGGCTAATTTCTCCTGATTATTCTGGGAGTACCTGCACATTCACACTTTCACCCCAGGGCACTGAAAAATCGCTGCAGTCAGGGCCCTTTGATGAAGGGTATTGTAGAAGCTTCTGTGGAAACTGTCAGCACTAGTCCAATCACAACGCAGCACTGGCGAGGGGTGGTTTGAGAGTGGAAGGGGGAGGGAGATTGAATGAGTCCCTGAATGGGAGACAAGGGGAAAAATAAGAGTCTCTGTATGTATGCATCTAAATCCAGCTCTCCGAACACTGAACACATGGACACACAACAAAAATGCAGACCGTTGGGAGATTCATGTGAACTGAAATGCTTTGACTGCTAACCAGTTTACTGAGACTTTTTTTAAAGCTTTGTTGCTTTGATAGACACAATCTCAAGCGTAAAAGCATGAAGGCAACTCACAAGACCATTGACACAGATTATATTATTGGTTAATAATAAACCTAATAATGATAAACAATAATAATGACAACAATAATTAAATAAAAATATAATAATATAACATTACCTTTGCTAAAACAATAATTCATGGTTTTTGTTGTTGTTTTGAAGCAAGCATGTACATAAACAAAAAAACACATGATATGCCAGTGGATACAAGGCAATATTTTATATGCATTATTACAGTGATGAATAACTAGTTCATCGGCCCTTGAATATTATATCCACAACAAGAATGACAATTTAGACAACTTTTACTATATAAACAAAGTATTTAATGATTGATTAAGTCATGTAAGTGCTTTAACAAATATGAGCTTCACATTTCTGCTTGGAAACCCACGTTTTGCAAGTGCACGACCCAGTGTTTTTCTATTGTAAGTGCCTTACTGTTACTAGAAATAGAAAGATTGAAAGAAATAAAGAAAAGAAATGATTATCAATGGAAATGGATATTATGCCATTAATGCTGTTGAAGAAAATTATTTTAATTCCCATTGTTGAGTATGAAACAGAAACACTGAACAAACACTGCTTGTGTAGAAATGCAAAAGCTTTTTCATATATTATTTTTCTCAACAATCAAACAAACAAAAAAGGCGCTCCAATAAATCATAAAAGAAAATTGCTCTAAAGGGAAAGAAAAGACTGACAGAGGAAAAGCAGACATAAGCTTTTGGTGAGGCCGCATTAGATATTAAAGATGTCTGTTTGCAAAACAGCTCAAATGCATTCAGCATTTCATATCAAAGAGGGGAAAAAAAGCATATTAATAGTGGCCCAAGGGGGTATTTTCCATCTTCCTCTCTTCACTTTCACGTAGACGGCTTCATTTACTGTCTGATGAAAATTAAATCCTGCATTAAACATTCAATTCTTCGACTGCAAAGGACAGATGAAAGCACTAAAGGTATGAGAATGGTGTTACATTTATTGGTATGAAATTACAGGACCTGAGCCCAGTGTAAATACAGAGGAGACATCTTAAATGTAAATACAGCACACTGACTGTGCCTCCTACAACAGACACACACTCCGCACATGCTGCTAAAGCGTAATGACAGGCTTTCCAATATGAGCAGTCACTTCAAACAGAGGCCAAAAAGCACTGAGTGGGTTTATTTTGATCAAAAGCGCTTTCCAGCACCGATTTCAGACTGTAATTGAGTTCTGAAACAAGACAAAGGCATTGAGATGTGGAAATGTGAATCAGACCTCACAGAGTGAACAGGTTTTTGAGGTCAATATAATTGAATGTCACTCTCTCTCAATGGCACGTTAGTGGCCGTTCTGTGGAGGAGAGAACAGGCAGATATTGTGCTACCAAATCATTATCTGTCACTTTGACAGACTCTGTTGTAAATGTTTTGCCATGCTCTATTTTAAACCACTGTTTTCCCAAACATGATATAGAGTTTGTAAAACATAGGCTACAATGACAGTTAAGGAACTAATATGATGTACAACTGACAAGAAAGTTTGGCGAAAACAAAAATAATAAATATATATATATATATATATATATATATATATATATATTAGTTTTTGGAAAAAAATAACGATTAGCCTCTATATAAAAACTCAAGTTTCTGTGAAATTGTTTGAGAAAATGCTTGGTATTGTTAATGTGATGTAATATGTAATATCACAAATGTAATAGCTCCCACACTCTTCTGACCAGGGAATTTCCATATTCTTTCATGACATTTCTGCACAAATGTTTTGCCTCAAAAGACATTGCAATAAGGAATAGTAATAGCTTTTTTAGCTAATTTTAATGCTCATTCTGCCTCATTTTTAATAATTTTAAGAAATTGAGGCCCTATAGGAGTTTGCCGGGGCCCCTTGGTTGAGAACCACTAATTTTAATACCTATAGAAATGTATGACTTTTCCAAGGCATGAAAAAAAAACAAAAAAAACCATAAACACATAAAATCGCCTGATAGCTAGGTTTCCCAGGACTGTGGAAACCCCATTCTGTGGCTAAACTTTTTTTTCACTTGCACTCAAAATGTAAAAGAAAACAGAAACTTAACATACTGCACATAAATGCTATGCACAAAATCGTTCATTAGAGTATTTTTGTTTTCATAATTTCTAACCCCTATTCACATTCCTTACTGAGAGAATATTTCTGAAGCAGTGAAACATCTGATATCTTATTTTGTTTTATCTGTAAAAAAATGGATTGTCCTTGGACATTTTCTAATTCAGTAAATGAGAGCTAATTTTCAGCCTCAGAGTGCAGAGGGTATCCTCTGTTTGTGCAACGTCCTCAGGAGCCAGACACATGGAGCGTGTTCTCCTTAGGGTGGCACTTCCACAGACACCTTGAGATGCCTTGTGCATCCCCAGGTCCCAGACTAAGCTTGTTGCTATGGAGATACACACCTTGCAGTTGTTTTTCTCTCTGCCTCTCCCAGATCTCATCACAGCAGAGCATCTGTCACTTCCTCACAACACAAACAAACCTCACACAGGCTGCTGCAGGATGTACAAAATGTAATAAACTGACGGGTCAAAATGAGTGAGCAGATGTTAACATATAATACTGTTTTAGGCGAGGCAGTTTTATGTGCAGTTAAGCAAGCAGCTGGCTCAGGAAATGATGGGTAATACTTTTCATTATAACTGCTATGTAAGGAACCATGCTATTTGAATGGCTATGGGGAGGACACTGCATTTTTGTGCTTTGTCAGCAAGAGCAGATGCAATAAAATAAATTTAAAAAACGCATTAACAAAAAAAACTTATTTTAACCCTTCGGGGTCCCCGATCATGCCGGCGTGATCAAATCACTTGTCCAGTTTAAGACGTCAAAGCATAAAAACAAAGTCACGTTGAGCGCTGCCGTCCACTTCTGTCGAAAGTGCTGACTTGAAATTCTATTTTACTTTTTGTTTTGTGTTGATAGACCAAGTGAAAACGGAGATCATTTAAACTTTATATAAAAAAATGTACACGTATATTGACGCGTTCGTAAAAGAACGCAAGATGGGATATGACAGACGTTGCATTTATTCTAATAACTTTGTCGGTTTTTGTCATAAAACAAAACGGAGAAAATGTGTGAATCTGCTGATTCTGATCTTCAGGATGCACATTTTACGGAATGAAGGAGGAGCCAACTGAGCAAAGATGCGAAAGTGAAAGGCAGGAGATTTACGGAGTAGACAAAGAGAGACATATACGTTATATATGTAGAGAGAGAGAAATTATTGCTAGTTTGAGTAGATTTTGAGAGTAGTTTAAGAGTGGTTTAGATAGTTTAGGAGTAGTTTAGGTACTTTAGGAGTAGTGTAGATAGTTTAGGAGTAGTTTGGGTAGTTTAGGAGTAGATTAGATAAACTGTTTTGAGGAGTGGCACAGATAAAAAAAAACAAATAAACACCTGATTTTTGTTGTAAATTGTTGAATGTATGGTTTGATTTTGTGTTCATTTTACGCTTATTGCCACACCTGCTTTTTGCTGTATATAGTTTCATTTTATCTCAATTTTACCTTTTTTTATGTTGTATTTGCACTATTTGGGAACCCTCATACTCTGGGAATGCAAGGCCTTAAATATAGCTCTCTGTAAATTTGTGTGAACATTTTTTTTTTAAAGTGGCAAAGCTAAAATGAGAAAAAGAAGCCTATGGCTACACTCGCTCTTTTTTGTAAATCATATTTTTTTGTATATAGCTTGATTATATCTGAATTTTACCTGTATATTTTGACATTTACAACTTGTGTTTACATTTTAAACCTTTTAAAATGCTTCATTAAGCATGTTTGTGTTTTTTGTGTGATTTTGGGTCCATTATGTTAATACAGTACATCAAAGTGATAAACTAATTGTCTGATCATATAGGTGATGTTGTGCTGAAAAAAATGATACCAAAAATTGGTATGGTAAACATTTGTTTATGTCGCAAAATTAAAAAAATAAAAAGTACTCAAAAAGGGCCAAAATACCCCAAGACTCCGAAGGGTTAGACTAATAATATTTACCTGTCTTTTTGATCAAATAAATGCAGCATTGTGAATAGTACTCGATCTCTGTTGATTATTTTCCCTTTTTTAATTGGAAATTGACTGGCATGGTGGCTCAGTGGTATGTTGCTTCACATGGAAGAACGTTTGCATATTTTCCCCTTGATACAGTCCAAAGACATACAGGTTAGGTGGAGTGGACAAGCCAAATTGGCCATTGATGTGAATGAGTGCGTGTCTGAGATCTAATAGAGCATCACAGTCCCGCCCACAGCCGGTGAAGTAAAAATTCAATACAATTTCTCCATTGACATTTGGGATATAAGCCATAAAAACGTAACCATACATGGTAGACTTAAAACCAGCTACGGCTGTACTAAGTGATTGTATATGCTCTTATAAATGCCAAAAGATCATGGGGCACAAACCTTGTTTTAAGATAAATGCCTTTTATTCGCGATGTATTGGATAAGTACTTCATTACCCACAATCCTGAACAATCCCACAATCCCACAGTGATGCATCTGATTGGTGGAAGTCGTGTCACGTGTTCTCAAACCCCGCGAAAGGTACGTGAAGGCTGAAGATCGCATAATGACGTAGGGCTGAGTTCATTGGTCGCACCTCTGAGACGCCCCCGTGCCATTGGATGTCCAGTTGCTCATAGAAGCCAATGAGCGAGCCAGATGTTCAATGTTTTAGCATGTGCATAAGCTTCAGTAAATCGAGAATAAAGGAGCTTCCCTGCACATTCATTATATAAAATTCACTGGAGGAAAAAATTCACGTGCCCGTCGTCAGATTTGGAAGTCACTCAAAAGGCTCTTTCACGGTGGATTTCAGTCGACTTTAGTAAGCCGCGGTGGTTTATGGGAGGAGTAGTTCCTTTGCTCGGAAATGATAATATGTACACAGGCTTGTACCTTTGACTTTTTTGGAATTTTCGCTTCGTTTTTTTTAACTCAAAATGATATGTTGTATGCTTATGAGTTCAGCCGTAGCTGATTATCTTCAGACATGCTCTAATACTCTTTAGATATGGATTTTACAAAATGTCAATGGGAAAAATGAATGGGAAATTTACTTCCGGCACCAGCGCTCTCTCGGGCTGTGGGCGGGACTGTGATGCTCTATAGGGAGGGTTGGAGAAAGACCTGGCAACCTATCTTGGAAAACACATTGCCATGAAAATTCATGGACTGTCTCTTACCCATAGAAATCACCAATACAACTGAATACGATACGACTGAAATGGTAATATAGATAGATAGTAGTTACAATATAGTTAAAATCGAAAGACTCAAAACGATAATAAACTAGAAGTATGACTAGCCATTGTAAAATAGCCTATAAGAGCAAAACTATTTTTCTGTGTGGGTGTCAGATATACCAGAATAAATGAACAGAATCTCAGCATTAAGCATCATAAAAAAATCTTTTGTTTTTACAGTATCAAACTCTAGATGTCAAACAAAATAGCCAGCTCTTGGTCAGAGTTCAATACCCTGCAGCAGTGAGATTAGCTCTAATACGATCTGACACAGTCGAGAGTGACGTGTGACTCGAACCCTGCCAATGGACACGTTTCAAAAGCTTCAAACATAAGACCATTAATCAGTGGAAGACATTGCACAACGCTCGCCTATCATGCTAATCTCATCGCTTTCCGTGTTTAACCTTGCACGAATGAGTCCGGAGATCTTAATTAGCGACGTTTAAATATGTAGCTGTATTTAAGGCCTGCGGTTTCTCGCAGAGAGATGAAAAGACCCACACGAGGAGGAGACCGGGAGCTGCTCTACATGAAAACTGGAGCGACTGGGGAAGTGTCTCATGGGACGAAGCACAGAGCAGAGAGAGATCCTTACCATACTCACCCTCAATTAAACGCACTTCAAATGAACACCCTCTCCACCTCTATGGCACATGCACTAACAAAGGGTAATAAAATGATCGGATCGTCAGAACACTGACGCTGTATTGTAAATGTACAATTCAACTATTCACTTCAAAAATTATTTGTTTCAATAACAATAAGGTTCAATTCCTTTTATTTTACTAGCGTGACAGCAGTAAAATGATAGCGATAGCGTACTGCTGTAAAAAGCAGCAGTATAGCATAACAATGCCAAATATCACTTTTTATTACACACAAACAAACTGAATCAATACTCAAAGGGACTTTCCTACAGTGGCCTTCATCATCTCTCTTAAGAAATGTTGGGAAGTCCAAATCATTTTAGTGAAATAATTAATCCAGATTTTTTTTTTTATAACTGGTTCATAAAAAGCTTGACTCATTTAAAACATCACACTGGACAGGAACTTCTGAAAGGAGAATATTAATATTTAGTTCAATACTGCTGTTTAGCAATATACAATACTGCTTAAAGGTTTGGGAAATAACTTTTCAAAAGAAAGACATTTTTAGTCAGCAATTAAGCATGCATTAAACTGATCAAAATTGACCATTCGTTTGAAATTTTTATTTATCCAAATAATAAAATTGATTATATTGTTGTCTGAGGTCAACTTATGACGTTCGCTTGGTTTTTGCATTCAAAAACATCAAAATGAATAAGTAATAGGCTATTATCTACCCTAGTTTTGAGCCTTGCTGAAAAAAAGGCCCTGTTTTTATGGGCGTCTCGCACTGAAGACTTGGAAGTAAACGCCCACTGCTGTGAGTGGATAACAGTTTTGCAAATTATAATGAGTTTCAACTCACTCGTCAGTGCACGTGGGGGAAATTGTTTTGCAAATGTCCAATGTTGTAAAATGGCATCCGGAAAGATTCGCCCATACATGTCAACATGTCATTGAAGTAGGTGTTGATCATCTCCTGCGGGGGTGGTGTTTTATCCTCTTTGACATCATAGTTCCCCACTTTGAAAAACGAGTCGTTTGCTGAGTCTGGTGTCAATAAAAACTTTTATTGGACTAACAAGGACGTTTTCAGTTCTGAAACTTACAGGATATTCTTATAATATGATGACCTCTTAGATGTCAAAAGCTCAAGGAAAATTAGATTTCTCAGTTCATCAGCCCTTTGAGAACATCAAGTTGAATGAAGTGGCCATGGACCTACAGTTTATTCTAGTGAAAGCAAATCTGCACGATACATTCGAGTTAATTTCATTCAGGTAATACATTTTATAACCAAACAGATTATTTTACAGTGATGATAGCACTACTACAAATATGATGAAATTATCCATTGTTTGGACATATACATTAATTTATAGGTTACTTTTAAATTACAGGGTTGTCACTTTTCACGTTTTCTAGGTTAGTAGATGCACCGGGAAACCGATAATGGTACTTAAACATGGAAAAAGTCGCTTTCGTACCAGATAAATTGATTGCTCTCTTAAATAGCTTAAATGTGGTTAGCAAAAAGCAGTTAGAAGATTGAAGTGTAGCTAGCTCCTTCATAAAAAGGTAGACTAGTTTGAATACTTTAAATTATGATTGCTTAGCCTCAAAGTAACTATGCCAACATTGTGTCATAACAATGAAGCCACACATTTCACTGGGGAATCTGCTATCTTTGGACTCAGGCCACTTCTTAAGCCAAAGCAATTTGCACAAGGCTCTAATCTGGGATGAAGCAGCACTAACTGCTAAACACTGAGGAACCACACAGTAACCTGCCGTGTCTGACACCCTCGGCTGGAATTAGTCCAGGCCGGGTCTTACGAGCGAGAGCTTTATGATCAAAGGAACGTGCGTGAAGACGAGCAGATTCCAGAGCTTGGCTCACCTGACCTGTGCTACCGGTACGCATCTGCCTACAGTCTTCGCTCCACATTCTTCCAAATTGTATGACATTCAGACAAAAAAATGTTATGAAGAACGAAAGCTCTATTAAAAGCCATTATGTGCGTCTCCCACTATCACTTCATTCTACTATAACTACTATGGTGGGCCTTTTACGCAGAAAAGTGATGTACCACAAATCAAAACACACAGCACTTGTATAAAACAAAGTCATTTTTAAAGGGAGATGGAGCTAGTGTGAATACACACACGGCTGGCAAAAAGACAAGTGGCGGTAGGCTGCACTGGATAAGGGAGGCTATAAATACTGACCCAGTCAGAGAATGTTTCTGTCTCCCACAAACACACACACCACCATCTTCAGCAGTTCAAACACACACTCGCTCAAAATCAGCAAAACCACCAAAGCCTTCTTCGACCATTTAAGAATTCACCAGCAGCAGCATGCCTCACATGGTGTCCTCAACAGGCACAACACAATAAAACAACAGCAACATGCGATAAAATTCACTTTCCATGTTGTTGCAAAGAAAGCAGGCCGGCATCAGCATATCGACGTGCATTTGCATCACCATTTGTGGGATGTTGTAAAAATAGTTACCCATGTAAAAGTGCACCAATTGAACCACAGTGTGTTTGGTTCCCAATGCAAATCAACAGGGATTCTTTGAGAGCCTGCTGCTCCTCAGAGAAATATTGACAGCTGACTAAAGGCCATTGCACACCGAGTCCGAAATTCTCGCACATTAAACAAAAAAATTCGACCTCACGTTTAGTCAATCATGCTTGCACACCGCCTCCGAAAACTTTCGTCCATGATAAAATTAATCGGATCGGGTTCGATTTTCTGCGTTTTCGCATCCAGAGCCAGCATTTTGAGAGGTCTTTTGACAATTCAGGGCCGGGGGGAGCTCGTCCTCAAATCATTGCACATTTGCGCTATGCTTTCAGTTTCGGTTTTCAGGTTCGATCAGAGTGTTTATGTTCTCTTCTCTATATTGGATTATGAAATTAATAAACCTCCCCTTTCAATCAGATTGAAATTTAGGATCGAATAAGATGTGATTGAGCAGCCAATTCGATAACTAATGTATTATTTGGGCACAATATATCACAGCCTAGTTGTTTTGTCTGGCCAGCGCTTCAGACTGGGCCACGCGCGGGGGTGTGTTTGTGTGTCCATACCTTAGACATACTGCCAGATCTCTGTTCAGAATTGATTGGTTCACGGAAATTGGTGGTCTTGTTTATAATATGTGGCTCCAGAATCGCTAGCAAAGCATCAAACTGTTCCACTGACATTCTGAAGTAAATTTTGAATCGCTAGGGATAAATTCGCAACTCCTTGATAAGGAGGTGAAACTCTCCTTCCTCTCGGCGCAATTTCAGGATTGGATGGACGTAATATTTCCTCTTTCTTCTCTTTTCAATAAGAGAGGGCATCAAAATCATCCTCACTGCTTGACGAATCCATTTGGTATTTTTGCATTTTTCCCTGCAAAGGTTTAATAAATACGCATCGAACTCAATATGCAAGGTTTCTATGCGTGACGAATTTTTAGGCTGACGAACACGAAAAAACGCATCCGAAAATTTCGTACTCAGTGTGCAATGGTCTTAACATGCACGTGAATGTGGAGAGTTGTGCCTGCCATTACAAAGAAGAGACTTTGAACGGTGAAGTTGGCACAGCACATATTTTACAGGACTTCATTATTTTTCATGATGTGAATTCTTCAAAGCAAACATCTTCACAATCTCTCAATACGAAGCCAAACATTGAAGGAGTCAAAACAACCCACAGAAAACTACATGTCATAAAGGTGAAGTTCAAATATACACTCAAATTTGACAGAATTTAAAGGAGAATATTAGATTTACTCATGAAAACACATCATTTGTTTGTATATACAGGATTCCCACACATTTCAAAATTCCATTCTTTTCCAGACTCAAGTTTGATGTCTGTGTTCCCACCAAGAGATGTTTTACTAACAACAAAAGTGAATTTCTAAAAAGCAAGTTCAGAGCTTAAAACAATGAAACATCCAAAAAAGCATGTGCCACTAAGCCATGAGTCATCCTTCTGCTCGCTGCCCTGCGTGCTCACAGTGGGTAGCGGCTGCCCTCTCAGATAGGCTGTCTGGTTAAGGACTCAAGCAGCAAGTACTCTGCTCATACAGCGAATGTCAAGGTCTCAGGGGATCAAACTCCGAACTGAGGAACTCAAGGACGAAACAGACAGACTGAGTCATTACCAGTAATTAACAATGCCCTAACTCTGCAAATATGGCATAGGAAGAAGCTGTAATGAGCAGGATCTTAAAGTAGAGCAGGTGTAAACTGACAAACAACCTGAGTGAGCTATTCAGCCTGACATAGACCCCTCTACAACTACCCCTGACCCCCCATTTCACACACACATAAGGATTGTTTACACCAAGAATGATAACAATAACAATACATATCTTGGCATCCACACCAACAGATGATAACGTTCTGTTCATTACAAGTGTGTGCTGCCACTTTAAATGCCCTCGCTCTTTAAAGTCAGGTGGATTCTGATTGACTGGTAATGTTCTTATTGTTCATAAGCTGGAAATAAATCATTCTGAGAGCAATTATAACAATATTGTTACTCTGTGTCATCATTATCAATATAACTTAATAGTTACAGTAATTGTATCAGTCCTACTTACAGTCCTAGATAAGCAGGGCTGTCTGAACAACTGTTTCAGTTCAAGCTTCCCTGATGTTTAAAAACAAGAATTTAAAATCAATAACACTACAATAAAATACAGGAGCAGTGTCATTGAAATATAATGAATATTTGAGAAAATGATATTTATCATTTATCACTCAACTACAGGACATTTTATACCCATTTTAAACCCATGATCTATGCATTTCTCTAGTAGATGAGGTACAATTTGAAGAAAATATGCTTATAATGGTTCAACCAAGAGTATATATATATATTTTTATGGATATTACTCCACAGAAAAAGTATAATATACACTTGTGATTGAGAATGTTGTTTAGTATCTTTTAAGATTTGATGACCTGAACCGTGCAAACCTTCGCAAAATACAGCATCTAGTTCTTAAATACTTGCTAACACAAAACTTTATTTCCCAAATAACTGATCGAAACTCTTTGAAATTGAACAGGACCCACTCAATCACATTGGTGTGGCACACAGTTGCTGAAAAAGGAAGCCAAAGAATTTTGATCCCCCTGGTGGCTGGCTGCATAAACCCAACCCTCTCCATGCCAATGAATGGGACAAACTAAAAAACCCAATTACACATCAAATAATTCCCCTGCCAAAGATTGTAGGTAGGTAGGTTTATTAGGCTGCAGTCACTTTCGGACCAAACACAAGGAGGGCCCTATTTTAACGATCTGAAACGCAAGTGTCAAAGCGCAAAGCGCAAGTAACTTTGTGGGCGGATCCCGGTGCTGTTGCTATTTTCCCGGCGGGATAAATGCATCTTGCGCCTGGCGCAAATCTAAAAGGGGTTGGTCTGGAGTAGCTTCATTATTCATAGGTGTGGTTTGGGCGTAACGGAAATAAACCAATAAGAGCGTCATATCACATTCCCTTTAAGAACATGATGAACGAGATGCGCTTGTTCCGTGGCGCAATTCATTTAACGCGCATTTACCAGGCGTGTTTACAATCGGTCCACAGCCGAGGAGATCGAGGTTCTCGTCAGGGCCGTAAAAGAAAGAGAAGGAACATTGGGGATGGAACAAAGCCACCCAAATTAGCTTCGGTTAAACATGCATATAAAAATTTGGGTAAATGTGTAAGCTTTATGCCTATTTTTCCCATCGTCATGGACACAACAATGATTTCCCTCATGTTTATATATTTTTTCTTATAATAATGTATCATTTGCAAAAAGTAAAATGCATCTGTGTTGCTGAGAGAATCGTCTACAGTGTATGCGCGTTGTTCACACTTTGTATTATGGCCAAGCATGCACGCTTAAAATAGCATCTGAATGTACGCGCAACGCGCCACTGACTTTAGACCAGGTTTTTTCTGGTAATTGTTTACTGGAACTGCAAAATAGCACCAGGGATTGTTTGCGCCGACACACGCCTCCTTTTTGCGCCAACCCACCCAGGGAGTTCAAGTTAATTTCCTAGTTTACCGACGTGGGTCTGTGGAGGAAAAAAGCCCACTTTGCGCGAGTGCAAAATAGGAATGATAAATGCGTCAGTGTATAAAGTCATTTGCGCCGGGTGCAAGATAGAGCCCGGAACCATTATACTGATACACATCCAGTTTACACCCAACTGTTTACTTTACTTGAGACATAAACCTGTGCTTACATAAATACTCCACTGTCTCCACACAATGAGCATTTTGACATAGTTGTGTGTATTCAACCATTCAAGTGTAATAAGATGTGAAAGAGAACTGAATTTGCGATCACACGCTGAGAGAAGCGGCATTCTGTGCACGCACTTTAACAATGTGCCAGTCAGCAGGAGCACTGCACCGAGATCCTTTTCTGGATATATTGTGCTTATAATTAGGGATGCACCGAAATATTTGTAACTTTGCACATGGCCGTGCTTCCGAAGATACACAACTTTGAAGCGACTGCTCACCGTGTGTGCTCTGCGCAAGAGTGAAAAGCAAAGTATGCTCAAATAACATGCTGGCATGAAATTTCTCAGTAGCAAACTTGTTTCTTTTTGCTTGGCAAGGCTAGTAAAAATATAAACTTTATTAAAGTCTACAATTATATAAAACTTTTAAAATAAAAGTCAAAAAAGTCATTTTTTGGTTTCTGACTAAGCGCATCCAGAATTTTCAGTTTCGGTACCGTACATCCCTAATAATAATAACTCTTTTTAACATCAAGCACGTCCCACTCTTTATATTCTCGTTCATGTATTTCATCCCTCTAAAGTGTCAATAGTGCTATTTATTTACATACAACAAGGTATAGCAAAATGTCTTACGAGAGCATTTTATACCGTAGTAATATATCTGTAATATAGTAATATACTGCCCAACCCTAATCTCAATATTAATTTTGTCATTTTTTTTACAAGCAATATGCAATACAAAGTTAAATGGGTCATAGACATTCTTTCTGTGGTTTGAACTATCTTAAGGGCAACTGGACCAAAAGGTGAGCAAAACAGAAAGTTTCTGTGGCTGAAGGGGAAAAAAGGTGCCTGAACTGAAACAAAAGCAGAAACAACAGGAATCTGGTTTAGCACATTAACAATCAACAGCAAATCTGATTCATCCTTGAGGTATGTGTCTATGTGTGTGCACTGCATATGGAAATTAAGTTTAAGAGAATGAGTTAGAAAGTGAAAGAAAGAGATTTGGAGGGGGAAAAGGGGGATGGTTGTTTTTCAGTTGTCTAAAAATCTTCAGAGGCCTTTGAGCTTCTCTGCGGCCAAAACCAAAGACTTGAGCTGACAGGAAACTTAAGCAGGTTCTCACACTTTCTTTCACACAGTTGCACTGCTCCCTTCCTCCACTGACACAGACACTAAAAGCGTTTTCCAACTTATTTTCTGTACTTTTTCTCCCTCTCTTTCCTCGTTCCACAAAAATACACTGTCGGTTTGGCAAAAGCACTTCCCTGTGAATCTATCCAGGTTGTGTGCATGTGTGTATAGGCCCCTCCTGGGCCTCTCTTGAAAAGAGAAAGATGGTCTTGAAGTCATGACTGCTCACGCAGTAGCAGAGCACAGTGCTGCTTCCACCCAAGAGTCACTTAGAGATTCATGCCTCAGAGCTGACCTTCACCTTTCTCTAATGATGCAAATAATCTTTAGGTGGCATTATGCTGAATTTAATATGCCCTTTCAGAATTCACAGAACATATTGTTGGCATAGGAACATATTTAAAATACTTGTTACTAGGGTAAGGCATGGCAAGCTCAATTCATTTTAAGTGAATTTTTGTGATTTTTTTTTCTTTTTATATAGCTTTAATATTTATAGTGACATGGCTTTAAAGTGGACAAAGAGGAAATTTAAAGAGCATTTTAGCATGCTGAAAGAGTAACAGAAGTTATGTTGAGCCATCAAACTTCAGAGCTCAAGACAATAATTGTCTCTTCAAATCGTTTGCTGTTTTTTTATGCATAGGCCTCTGTTTTTATAATGACTGACAATGTTGTGCACTAAAGGTTACATAATTTAGTCATTTTGTTGGATGAATACCTGTCAGTTAGCACACTGAACAACTGCAATTAGCATCTACACATCGCTAACACATCTGGCATTTGATGGACATACCCTTAAACAGCCTAGTTATAAATGGCTTCCTTAAAGTGACAGTGCACTAACCAAGAAATGTAATTCTGTTATCATTCACTCACTCTCATGTCGTTACAAACCTGTATAACTTACTTTCTTTTGTGGAACATAAGTGAAAATATTGTTGAAGAATGTTGACAATTGACTTCCATTGCATGGACAGAAAAAACACCAAGACTTAAAAAAAAATGTTTTTCCACATTGTCTCCATCTCTGATCGAAAACTGCAATTGCAATCATTTACGGAATTATCAACTTTACATGAGTTGTACTTCAACACCCCCGACACGGCACAGTGTGGATGAACACAATGTTTGTCAGTTACTGACATTCAGAATCACAGATTATTCTTTTTGGAAGTATGACCAACATAAGAATTTTCACCGGAAAATGACTGAACTAGTAAGAAACATCCACTTTTGTTCTGGTTCTGACATTGCAGTAAATCGCGCTGATTAAATCTAAAAATTACTTCGTTCTCAAATTGTTCAGTCAACACCATCAGCATTGCGTGACTACATGTAATGTCCTTCCGATATGTATCCTTGATTTCTAATGGGTCCGGTTGCTGTCACTTTTTCTCTGTAGCCATTCCGAAGTCTGAACGAAGTCTTTTGCATTTTATAGCGGGTGAATCTGTTGTCACTAATTGTTGTTTGAACCTTTCTGGATCTGCCATCAAATTGATAAGTTTAATTATATCAAGTGCTGTGAGAAAAGGGTATAAATCGCCACCTCCAACATCAATATGGTCAATTATGGACCAGCAATATGGTCTTATGAGCCGAGACTCCTGTATGTGTACAGATGTGACGTAATGACAAAAAGACATGCTCAAATCTCCCACGGAAATCCACCAGTACCACTGGAATTAAAAACATTATTACAAGCTTATCACTTTGAATCAAGCTAAGTCAAGCAGATAGTTTTGAACACTGGCTGGTTATGTATTTTCTAAAATATATATTTTGGATCATTTTTAACCCCAAAAAAGCTACAGACTGCAGCTTTAAGTTCCATAGATAAAGGTTTTTAAAACAGTTTTTCGAACAACATAAGTGGCTAAATGATGACAAACTTCATTTCTGGGTGAAAGACCAACTAGTTGTTGGACAACTCACTAAATTGTGCAGATCTCTTACCATAAACAAAACTTAATCAACAAAAGCCAAATTACAGGGAAAATATGTTGGGTTGGTTCAAAAACATCCCTTGATCTACTTTGTATCACATTTGTCAGACTATAAAACATCAGTCACACAGACAGTATCTTGGGTAAAGCATTTAGAAGGCTTAGGCAAAAAAAGGTCAACATCGTTCCAGCCAGGAGGGTTAAACTAAACTATCATCTTTGACAAACTGTTTTCCACAAACAAGCACTTTGGTCCATCTTACATTTGTTTACACAGAAGAAATCTAACACACACCTCAAGCCACCCAGAAACAGGTCAGCCAAATTCAAGAAGATCTAACAAGCGGAAGGAACAGACATTATCAGCTGCAGATAATGTGTGTCCTTAGGTACCATGGCCCAAGAGGGGATAAAGAAAGATGTGAAACAAAGCAAAATCAGATTAGATCTAATTAGTAAAGCTCCATGAATGCCCCTAGTGTACTCCGATTAAAGAAACAAGAGATTCTAAACACTGACTCAGGCAGTGATACAGAAATTCAGGGGAAGAAAGTGGAGAACAAACAGCTTTGTAGCTCAAATCTCCAGAATATTTTTCAACGGAAGTTTCCTGTGTGCACTAAACCACCATTCCCTCCTGCGTTAAGTCTGATGTTTGAGAGTTCCAGCATTAGCAGATGCTCTAATGAGATTTATGACCGTCTATCCCTTACATGACATTAGCCCCTCTCCCATCTGCCCTGTAACAACCCTGAAAAACCCTTTCTGCGGTCTAATATTTACTGTCTCATACCTCACCCCTCACAATGAAGGCAGCGTGACCTGGCCTATGGGGTGAGGAGACCAGAACCAAACATTTCAGCACATATCAATATCAATTTAATATCACATTATCAATTTAAGATCTGCTGCTAAACACAGATTTGACCAGGACCTAACAACCAGACTTAACATAGAACATACCTTTGAATGAATGTTTCCTCAACTAAAAGTACTTTTCAGCTTGTTTCTTTTTGTAAAATTGTTAGGCTTTTCTCCATATCTCCATTTATTTGGCTACTTTGCAACCACCATTTATGCACATATTCTATTGCTTTATACTGGTCCCAGACAGATTTAAAACAAGATTTGATCTAAAATTATGAAAATTAATGATTTGATAATCTACTCTGCTACGCCACAAAATGAACAAAATAAACTGTAAAGATTTTAAAGGGGGGGGTTTAGTCCGTTTCCTTTGCATAATTGTGTTTATGGGGTGTATTACAACATGTATTCGTTATTTGTTTTTTTTTAAGTCCTATTTTTCATAAATTTCACCTTTATTGTAAGCCGCGCTCACCTCTGTTGCTGGAACGACCGGTTGACTTCCTGATTCTATGAAACCACTCCCTCAGAAACTCTTTATGGGCTCAGATTGGTTAGTTTGTGCCGGTGTGTTGTGATTGGCTAAACTGCGAAGTGAGCGTTGTCCGGAACCGTCACGCCCCTTCCCTGTACGGGAGAATGTTGCATGTGGTCCGGTCAATGTAAATAATGCTGTCGATAGGCTTACTGCCGTATCAGTTTGAGCCCGAATCCGACCCAGAAAGCGCCGATGAAGAGAGACAGTCAGAACCTCCTCAAACACGTTTGTTACAAAACGTTTCTGAATGGTACGTGTTTGATTTATGATTATTCTATTATTACATAAGAAGTTTGATACCCTGTTATAATTGAAAATGCTAATGCTGCTTGTTAGCTTTTTGACATACGTTTTTATCTTGATTAAACATTTAATACAAATTATAGGGTTAGGGTTAGGGTTAAAAAACATCTAAATAAATGGCTATTGTAAACAAACACTGTTGACATTGATCGCGTTTATGAACAAAATCGCAAAATTACGTCATAAAGTAGCTATACCTGGCAAATACATTTAATAAATATATATGATTACTAATTAAGCTTCAAAGTGTACGCGTTTGTCAGAGAAACCCGAAATAACATAACAAAGTGACTATAAAAACGGCGATGGCATTTGTTTACGTCCTTGCTAAAACGAAACCATTAACGTTACGTCTAAAATTATACTAATACATTTAAAACGATTAAGTCTTACTTACAGGTTGTTGCCCAACAAGTGCTGCATCTGGTTTTAACGTTGGAACAGCTTCAGGTTTGAGCAAAAGTTTCTTGTGTAATCCGGCATTGAATTGGTGTAGATTCAGGAAGCGATCTTCAGTGAAATGTGCCGCACAAAGAGCTAAATTACGATTGTAATTGTCAGAAACATTATTAAACATAAATGTTAGCCATTGTTGACGGACTAGAGCATTCGAAGGAAGCCCGAACACAGAAGACCTGACATCTGGATGAAAATAGCACACTTTAGACGGCATGGCTAAGTTAGCTCTCCCCTGTAACTCTTCCTCTTCGGCAATGACGCAGCTATATGCGCATGTCCTATTTTTCCATATTCCGGAGGGAGTGGTTGATGCAAATGTGGGGGTTAGTGACATACCATAACCCAGCTGTAGTCCAAATCCAGTCGTTTTTGTAGGCAATTATACTTCCTGGTTTATAAAAGACGATATCTCTGCTTACACTGAACTTTCAGCGCTGCAACTTTGCAGATACTGTTCATGCACCAACAGCAACATTACACACTATTTAAAATCAAAAATGTGAGACAGGAAAAAACCCCCCCTTTAATATTTACTATGTAAAAACAATTTAACTTTACAAATACAACAACTACAACAAAAACTACAACAGTCAGTGTTGTCATGTACATAAATATTAAAATTAATAATATAAAGTTTTAAAACAAAGCAGTATAAAAATTGTCTATTTAAAACTAATGTTAGCTATGAAATTAGTCTTAGCAAGATGAAGACAGCCTTTTAAATTGTGATTTTCACATTAATAAAACTTTGAAATGGCATTTCCATCACAGAATTCAATCAAACAGAATACACTATTTGAGAAATGCATACAGACGTATGAAGCCGCCTGTTTACAATCTTGCCAGACGTCCATGATAAATAAAAAACTGTGAAGAATGTATGTAAAATTAGTGGAGCAAGATAAATCGGCCAATATATATGGTCAATTTTTTACACATCAGTATCGGCTCCGATGTCAAAATAGGGCTGATGTGAACAGGCCGATAACCATTACAACCATACCGGTGTCGGCCATAACAGCAATATTAAAGGGCACCTATTATGCCCCTTTTTACAAGATGTAATATTGGTCTCGGGTGTCCCCAGAATGTATTTGTGAAGTTTCAGCTCAAAATACCCCATAGTTAATTTTTTATAACCATTTGAAAATGTCATTTTGGGGCCTGATTAAAAATGAGCTGTTTTGGGTGTATACCACCTTAAATGCAAATGAGCTGCATATCCCCGCCCTGCCTTTGGATGAGGGCGTAACTTGATACCTATGGCAGTCGGTCTAAGCAGAAGGGGAGAGTGAGAGACGCGCTGTTTTGTCTGTCATTCAGCGTACGTTTGAATCGGAATATATAAATAGTACGAAGAGACTCCGGCAGAATAACCACAAATGAGAATGGACCAGTACGTCTCGGTATGGTTATTTGATACATTTATGTACTTATAGAGTTGTAATCACGTCTTTTTGCAAGTATGGATGTGCAACACACACACACAGACACAACAAACACTAACGCTGGCGCAATTTTTTTAAACTACATACACATTCTGTGATAAAGTTTGCTACTTACAAGCGAAATTACATTTATGCAGGGACCTGTGGCGTCATGTTTACTTGTCATACAGGTGCTTCTGTGGCAAATGTGAGAAGATGGCTAACTTACAGAACAACATATATGCAGTTTTTAATACAATATCTTAAAATATATATTTACAAACGTGTGGTTACACACTATACAAACAATGTTTAAATTATATACACAGACATCCTACGACGACGACAACTTTAGACGCATTTGTTGTTGAATTGGCTGACAGACTGAAATGACTATTTGCTCAAAAATCATAAAATACACTTACTAGAGGTGACGTTGGATCGCAAACAGTAGACGACGATCCACACTTGAGGATTAACTTTTAAGCCACAACAACAGGATTAACCCACGAGTCCACGACAGAACACGTATGTTTCTAAGAGACATTACGGGCTGTCATTGAAAAAATGGAGGATGGTGTGTACAGATCACCGAGGGCAGGGTCTATGCCACAACCACACTGTCAATCAAACCCCTTGCTCAATTCTACGTCACAAAGAGCTGAATCTTAGAACAGCTCGTTCTGAGACAGTGCAGATGATTTATTGAGATTGTAAAAAAAACACTGGGTGGATTTTTATCATTCTAGGGTGGTTTTGCTCACACACTGCCAACACACATTTATGTTCAAACACCATGTAAAAGTGAATTTTCCATAATAGGTGCCCTTTAATAACGGTTAGCGGTATCGGCCACAGTTTTCACATCGGTGCATCACTATGTAAAAATTTTATGCTCAGCCCCTTGTTTGTGAATAATTCATTTGCTATTACAATAAGGAAAACAATCCTGATTTACAAACATTCAAATTTGAAATCTCTCAGCAGTCACCAGTCGTGGTTGATTTGTCTCTACCAACTGCTGTGCCGTCTTGTGCCAGTCATTCAATTCACCCACATAAATCACTCTGTAGATTCTGATCAAATGTACTGCATTCCCACACAATACTACCATTATAGCAAATGGTATTATGTTTGTGTTAATTCTGACAATAGCACAAAAAAATTTCTGCAGCACATGCAACGTCAGGTTTTCAACAAGATGCATGTGGTAAGAATATATCTGAATGGAGAAGATCCTTAAAAAAGAAACACTTTTAACTTAATGCTTTAGTGCAGCACTGCAAAGAGAATCATAACTGACCTTTGGTTTTCTGTTCAGCAGCCTGTGAAGAAAGAACAAAGGTAGACTGAGAGATGGACACTTTCACAAGTCTAGTGCACAAAAGCTTTATAACAAAAAATGTGTCGCTCCTGGAACAAAAAATAAAAACAGTACAAATGAATAGTGGACTATGAATCTTGGAACATGTTAGATGGATTATAATGGATATGTGCTTCAGTATTATGCTAAATAGAGATCAAGCTGGATGTGCTAAATCAATCCAAAGAGCAGCAGGATGTGAATGATACATTAGTAAATATACACATACTTTGTAACTCCATGATGTCTAAGAAGTGAGCACCATAATATCTATCCGTGTTTGAATAGAGTTTCACAGGCAGACATTAAACAGGTTGTTGTGAGCTCTAGGTCTTCAGTTTGGTACCTGTGCTTTACGTTGGTAAAGATGTCTCAGAAGCTTATGACAGACCCATTAAGGTGTCCGCTAAGCAGCTTTCATAAGGTGGACGCAAGCAAAAGATTCTAGGTGAAAGCTTGTAGGTCATAGGAAAGAAGTCCTCACCTTTTTCTGAGCAGCTTCCTTCTTTTTCTTTTCCTCTTGCTTTTTCTTTTTCTTTTCTTCCATCAAATGGTTCTCCTTTTGTGTGACGTGTTTTGTCCCAAGGCTGTGAAAAGGATCAGTTGTGAGTTATTTTGGTCCTAATCTTTAAAACAAATGGAGACAATTGACATTTAACTCCAAAACATATTAAATTAGTTTCTAATAGATCATTTTAAGATAACATTTTTAGCAAATATGATATTTTTCTAATATATTGCTATAATATCACTACCCTCAAAACCAAAGGCTGTACTAATTGGAATATGATGTAAAAGAATCTAAGTATGCCTTATTTTTTCTTTTTTACTTCATACAGAAGTTGATTTAAAAAAGAAAAAAATAGAACAAACAAAATATTCCATGTCTGTTAATGAAGAAAGTGAATCTACAAATGTAATAAACTTAGTGTGGCTTTTCAGATTATCACAAAGTCTGGTTTACAACCAATAATTAGTCTAAGACACCAAAGATAAAACACAACAAAAGACATGATCGGTACAACGCCAAACAGTACATTCATTAGATAATACAGAACAACCTGCCTGAAGACAAAATAAAGCAGACAGAAATCACTGATTTAAATTAGATTTGCAAAAATAAATGAATTAGAGCTCAAAGGAATTAGAGCTGGTCTGAATGTTTGCGCTTATTTTAACAACAGTCAGATAAGAATGTTCACAAGAAATTCACAAGAAAAAGGATGTGCTTCGGATTTGGAGGAACATTTCTTTTAGGAATAAAAACATTGACTTCAAACTTTCTTCGTTATAACACCTGTTTTCAGTCAAATCTGCATGAGTGGATGAATCAGAGATAAACATGTGACATGAACCAGATGCACCAAAACAAGAATGAAGCCTATGAATCGCTCTCCTTCTCTAATAATTACTAAATAAATATTTTAAAAAAGAGAGATGCACGGTATGTTGGCACCATGGTGGTGGTCAAATATCAACTCATACACTATTGTTCAAAAAACGTCATAATATTCTAAAATAGAAGTCTCTTGTGTTTAACTAGCATTTATTTGATCAAAATACAGTAAAAGAGTGACATATTACAATTTAATTTGAATATATTTTAAAATGGCGTTTATATCTGTGACGACAGGGGTGAATTATCAGCATCATTACTCCAGTCTTCAGTGTCACATGATCAGGGACTTAGTGTTAGCGGTGTTAAACCGTGTTTGGCCGTACATCAATACCATTTAGCTTTTTTAATGGAAATACAAATAATTTAGATCAGTTGGACAATGGACACTACAGTTAAACTGAAAGTGTCTTCCATCGGAGTCAGCTTTCACTTGTGACGAGAGTAGGGAAAGATGACTGACAAGACAATTTGCGGAGGATTCAAGCATTCGTTTTGTATAAATAAAGGGAAAGTTGTAAAGATCTCATGTTAAAGATTAAAATAAGTGCAACAGATCCTGAGCGTCAATGACGAATATCTTATCTGGTCACCGTGCGAATTCAAATAGCCTAACAAAAATGTATAAATAGATTATTTAATTGTTTTATAAAATGACTAATCGTTTAATACCACTTCTATCTAAAATTGGAAAACTACATTTTTCACACTGCACATTATATCTGTGTGATGCATAAATTCACTTGTAGTAGCATTTAAAAACATACATTTTTGAGATTTGTTTTTAATTACATATTTAAATGTAATAGAATTTGATACCATCTAGTTATTGGTTGGTCTATATTATATATATATATATATATATATATATATATATATATATATATATATATATATATATATATATATATATATATATACACACACACAAAACATAAAACAATTATCAGTTTAAATGTCTCAGTCCATAATGACCTTATAACTTTACCTGTGTGTGAAATCATGGGGAGAATTAATGAGATAAATGCACATCCCACAAAATAACTGCCTATACATTGCTTGCTGGTCTCCTCTTTATTTATGATACAGTCCAAGTCAAAGTCAGTATAAAGTACTGTAGGAAAAAGCGGTAGGTGGAGGAAGGAGGGGAAATGAGTGTGTTGAAGAGACGGTGGAGATGAGGTGGTGGGGGTGGGGGGAGGAATAGCTAGACGCTCTCTGGGCGGAGAGCCAAAAATGTCAGCGCCGCAAGACAAACAAGAGAGCTGAGAGCCCT
This sequence comes from Hybognathus amarus, assembly GCA_030378365.1. NCBI lineage: Eukaryota > Metazoa > Chordata > Actinopteri > Cypriniformes > Leuciscidae > Hybognathus > Hybognathus amarus. Next base: position 250,889 of record JAQIUQ010001854.1, on the reverse strand, counting down.
CGGGAACCTGCTGGCTAGCAACAGCAGCCTACAGAAGAAGAGATCTGCAGCCTTTCCATCAGACACAATCAGGCATTAGAAACCCATAACTTTCGAGCCATTTGAGAAGACCAGACCTGACATGCCAGTAAACCCCTGGATAACACGAAAAACTCCTTTAGTCACCCAGCCGCACTCAACAAATAACAGACAAAAGAAGAGGTGAAAGAACCTTTAGAGTCTGATTTTATTTCCACAGGCAAGTATACAGACAGTGGTGAAAGTGTGGAGTGAAATCCTGTTTTATGAATTCCAGACCATAGGCACCTTTTTAATTCAGAAGAAAACTTCCCACCAGCCTGAATGCCAATAAAATACAGCGAAAGGTGATTTTTCATAGGTTCAGTTCCTGGCGGGCAAACAGATGCTAAAAATATCTTTTTGGAGGATTGACTCACAGTCATAGCAGTCTGACGACTTTCATCTTCCTCCAAAGTCACTAATGAAAGTACTTTCACAAGCTCTGCTGACAATTTATTGCCCTAATAGATCACACAAATGCCTTCTATAAAGACCCCTGTCATTATACTCAAATCACGTAGGTCTTTCAGCAACTGCACATTTGTCTCAATAAAATGCAAAACATCCACCAGTTCAGCACACTAATGGACTTAGCATAAGAGGAAACTCATGTAACGGGGACTAAATTGAGAGTGATCAGTTCTGAGGTTATTAGTGATGCATCAAGGGGGAAAAAATTGTCAAACGAATTTTAGTGAGATTAGTACCAACCCTGTACACAGCCATTGCTTTTCATTCTTCATTCTTTCAGTCTTCCGGGAGCTTCAGGGTATGTTTACAATTACATGACAACAATGTACTAAAAATGAAAACGTTTTCCCTTTGCAATTTTCACATACAGCCGACACCATTGTCAAAACAATCTGCGTTCACACGGATCTGTGAAAACTATAAAAACGCTGTATTTTGCTGCCAGGCCTGTAGTTGACGAATGTCACTTTGCAAAGAAACACTACGTGCCTATGTGGAAACGTAATACGTAGCACATGACGTCAACGTTTCAAAAATTTGGGTTTTTGTAGTATACTAGAACATTATTAAGTTACAGTTTTCAAAAGGTTGTACTATGAAACACATTTTCAAAAGTTTGCATTTTCAGTCCCCCAAAACGCATTGTTCATGTAAATGAGCGGCCAAAACGCAAAAAAAGTTTCATGGTTTTAGTTGACGGCTTTACACTGAACCTATGATACCTTGAAGGGATAGTTCACTCAAAAATTGTAATTGTCATTATTTACTCACCCTCATGTCTGTGTGTGTGTTTTTTTCTTGTCTATTCAATGAAAGTCAATGGGGTCAAATGTTGTTTGAACTTTCTTCAAAATATCTCAAAAAGCCAACTATCCCTTTAAGGCTTAATAACTATCGTATTCATGGCGAAGATCTTTTTCATTCTTCGTTTCGGGGTAAAACGAAGTTCGAAATGCATATCCAGCGATATACTGTTATCGTACATCTGACGCCACCCACACTACTGAGAGCGACGGTTAGATAAATATGTAAATATGTGCTGTGTGCACTTTTCTCTGTAAGAAAATAAACACAATGCCCTTCAGCTGTTACCGTATCGCTCAACGATACAGCACAGCCTCTCGTACCTTATTGCTTTCATGTGCTGTGCGCATTCATCACGGTTACAAAAAAACAACAAAAACTAACAAAACAGCAGGCATTATTTTTAATAAAGCATAAGAAAAGCATCTGATAAAGCAATGTAAACTTTTCTGACTTTACAAGAGTGCAGAATTTGCACTTGTGCAAATATATCCACATTGCTATATCAGAGATGCTTTTCTTATACTTTATTTTTAAAAAAAGCTTGCTGTTTTGTTATGTTTTTATTTTGCAACCAAGAGGAATGCGCAAAGCACATGTAAGCATAAAGGTACGAGAGGCTGCTGTATCGCTGAATAAGTAAAGGCTGAAGGATGTAGTTCAGCAACCCCTTCAGCTGTTTACTTATTCACAACACAGCTCAGCCTCTTGTACCTTTTTGCTTTTATAAAACGGTTACCACAAATTTAAATATAAAAGTAAAAAAAAATATGTATTAGTGATACTTTCATTAAGTAAAATCACTAAAAGCCTTCCTTCCGCTAGGAAAAAAATAGTCCCTGGCGTGAACAGCAACAACAACGTTAAAAAAAAGCTCAAACAAAAACAACATAGGAAGGAACTGCAGTGTTGCGCAGTGATAAATAAAATCGTTGGGTGAAGCGGCCGTAGCATTTTTTTATCATGAATAAAGCACAGCTATTGACCAATCAGAATCAAGGGTTGGAATTAACCGTTTTAAAAATTTACATATTCATCTAACCGTCGCTCTCAGCAATGTGGTCAGAAGGTCGCCAACAACATATCACTGGTCATGTATTTCGAACTTCGTTTTACCCCTAAACAAAGAATGAAAAAGAACTTCGCTGTGAGTATTGGGGACCAGACTTGTCCACGAACTTCCCACAGTACATTTACTGACCATCTATTGCAAACTGCATCCAAAACTTGTGAAAATCATAAGCTACCAATAAGACTGGAGACTGCTATGCTGTTAAATTTTTTTTAAAGAAATTAATATTCATCAAGAATGCATTATTATTGATCAAAGGTGAACAGTAAAAATGTGTACATTATTACAAAAACAATGATATCATTTCAAACAAATGCTGTTCTTTTGAGTTTCATAGAACAAATCCTGAAAAAAGTGTCTCATGGTTTAAATAAAACTAATCAAGCAGTTTTTTCAACATTAATAAATAATAATAATAATATATTTTTTGACCACCAAATCAGCTACATTTAATTTAGGCAATTAATGGTTTCTGAATGATCATTTGACTGAAAACTGGAGTAATAAAGCTGAAAATTTAGCTTTGACATCACAGAAATGAATTACATTTTTAAATATATCAACATATTTTTAAACATATCAACAGTTTTTGATCAAATAAATGCAGCCTTGATGAGCATAATATACTTCTTTCAAAAACAAAAAACCCAAACCTCTGAGGTATGAAAGCACACAATATTTAGAGTTTTGTTTAAGGCACTTTATAAGCAAACTATATAGCTTTGATTTCTGCCTGTGAAATAATCAATATTAACTACTATTGGGCAAACAAAAACACTGATCGTGAATTTGATCAAAACACATTTCAACAGTTCAGGGGGACTGTCATCACAGCTTATTCTAGATACGATTTATCTATGCAAGTCTTTTATTGTGGTATCCATCCATTTCAGTTTTACTCAACCCTAAAGACCACAAACTGTGGCTCGCTTTTGTGTCGGTCAGAGAGTCTCTTCCTGTCTAAGTGGGCGGCTCTTGGCCAGAAAAAGCCACAAATATTTGGAATACCATGAAACATAAATTTCAGATAAAATTTCAAATAACTGTTACTTTCAGCACCTCACAATTGGTCTAGAGCAGTGTACAGAGTTATAGACTACATTTCTCAGCCCTAAGTGTTATTAAAATGTATGATATTATTAAGACATCCCAATAGGCTAGATGAACAGAAGGGACTAAACACCTTTACTGTAACTGAAGGCTGCACATTTTGCAGTCAACCAAGCAGGCGAAATGTGGCATTCTACAAATAAAAAATGCCTTTCAAAAGGTTAATGAATTCACATAACTCCTTCAGTGTGTCTCAGAGTGGGAAATTTGCCCTTGAAAGACTCATCTGAGCTGCCCTTTGGCATGCGGTTTTCAACCAATCAACAAAAGAATATAAAGCTCATGGCACGCCAAAAACACATCCTGAAGATTAAAAAACTCAACCTCCTCACATCAGACCCATGTGAATGGAGAAAACACAACGGATACAAAACACATTATGACAGCTATTCAGAACATAGATAAAGTCTCAAGAGAACTCAGGCGCAAAATGAACCTTTGGTCTAATTACACATTGGTTCCTAGTCGACCGTTCTCTGAGATTTGTTTTCATGATAATCGAATGTAAAGAGTTGTATCTCTAAAAACTGTTTAGCATGTATGCTAGTATATGGGGGCATTTAATAAGTAAAAAGAAATCGTTTAGTTAATACTAACAAGGCTCAAAATAGCCCCACACTAACACAGTAACATAATGAGGGTCCATACATGCAAAACGAAGCATTGAGAACTTTGTAAGTGAACAGAGCGTTTAATAAGAAGATATTTTATAAAGACAGTGCACTATACAGGCAGTAGCCATCTTTGGAAAACAGCCTCGACAAGTCGAAACACGAATGACGATAGTGATTTCTCTTTACTAATTATATGCCCCATTGCCCCCATATACTAGCGTATACGCTAAACAGTTTTTAGAGATAAAAGTCTTTACATTCGATTATCATGAAAACAAATCTCAGAGAACGGTCAACTAGGTACCAATGTGTAATTAGACCAAAGGTTCATTTTGCGCTGGAGTTCTCCTTTAATTTCAATTCTAGAGGCTTGCATGAATTAGGATATGAAAGAAATATATCTACATCAAAATCATTATGAACAAGTACTATGAGGGTCAGTGGGACACAGATTCAGTCACAATCTTCAGAGCTCAGCATAAATCTAACTTTAGGAATGACAGCTGTTGGTTAGTCTTCTGACCAAACAAAAACCCCATGATGACCCACAGGTTGATTTAAGGCATTAATGTCCTAAGCTAGGGCTGGGGCGGTATGGATTTTTTCTTACCGCGGTTGAAAAGCAAGAGATTCCCGCGGTATTGCGGTAAACCGCTAATACCCAACCCCTCCCCCCACCCCCACCCCACACCCCCACCACGCTGTTTGTGTGTGCAAACAAGCGCACACACAAGAGATGAACTTAATAACGAACATGTTCGTTCGTTTATTATTTCACATTTGGAACATTTACACACAGAACACAGGAACATTTAGAACAAAAAATGGAGTGATGTCTAGGCTATGGTTTACATCCCAGCCTTTATATTTTTGGCTAGAAAAAACAGCATGTTCACTTTGTCGGGTTTGAGGGAGGCCCTGAAAGACGTAACGACGTTACCTGCTGCACTGAACACACGTTCTGAGGGAATGCTTGTAGCGCAAAAGGTCATATATTTTCGGGCAACTTTTGAAAGCAGAGGGAATCGGACATGATTGTCCCGCCACCAGAGGGTCTGCGTGGGAATCCAGGGCTTCCTCCTGCAAATACCTTCTGATCTCTGTTTCCACACGAATTCTCTTGGGGATCGGACTAGATGTTTTTTTTTCTTTTCTTTTCCCAAGTAAGTCCGCCAGATTCGGTTTTTTGGGAGGGTTGGGTGCACTTGCTCCCTCTACATCACCGTCATCACGCTGCTCTTCGGGCACATCAATCATCATCTCCTCCATAAGCTCATCCTTCACCTCGTCAGCAATGTCAATATCCTTATAGGGTCGACAAACGCGGTCTTTGCCAATAGTTGAGTTGAGGGTGCACTGTATTTTTCCATCAAAACGGCAGACATTTTTTCTTGAGATTGCGCGTCAATTGGGTGTCCTCCTCAGCTGGGAGCAACAGATCCTCGGTGATTAGCTGCAGCACCGGTTTCAAAGAGGATGCAGTCACTAGGTCCGTGTACTACCGTGATTGTATATTACTTAAGCTATATAATAAATATTATTTATATTTTGTATATTTTATTACATAGCTATTAATATATTTTTATTAAAATCTTTTGTCTAAGTGGTTCAAGGCTATTTAACGAAGTCTAGCTATTTAATTTAACATAGTGTTGCTGCTCACACTACAGATTGTATATTAGCTACTTAGGCTATAAAATATAAATATTATTAATATTTTATTACATAGCTATTTATATATTTATATTATTAATTCACATATCGCGTGTCCGCTTTTGTCTAAGTGGTTCAAGGCTATTTAACGAAGTCTAGCTATTTAATTTAACAAAGTGGCGCTGCTCACACTACAGATTGTATACTTAGGCTATAAAATAGCCAATAAATATTATTTATATTTTTTTAAATTTTATTACATAGCTATTTATATATTTATATTATTAATTCACATATCATGCTTTTGTCAAGGCTATTTAACGAAGTCTAGCTATTTAATTTAACAAAATGAGGCTGATCACACCACAGATTGTATATTACTTAGGCTATATAATATAAATATTATTTATATTTTATTACATAGCTATTTATATATTTATTATTAGCCTATTAATTCACATATCTCCTTTCCGCTTTTGTCTTGTGGTTCAAGGCTATTTAACGAAGTCTATTTAATTTAACAAAGTGTTGCTGCTCACACTACAGATTGTTACTTAGGCTATATAATATAAATAAAATTTATATTTTTTATATTTTATAACAGAGCTATTTATATAGCCTATTTATATTAATTTATAGGCCTATCTCAGTATCCGCTTTTGTCTTAGTGGTTCAAGGCTATTTAACGAAGTCTAGCTATTTAATTTAACATTAAATCGTGATTGTATATTACTTTAGGCTATATAATATAAATATTATTTATATATTTTTTATATTTTATTACAGATTATTTATATTATATATTTATATTAATTTACATCTTGTGTCCGCTTTTGTCTTAGTGGTTCAAGGCTTAAACAAAGTTTTTATTAAATCGCTGTTGGAAGAGAGTTAAAACTTACTAAGGAGTGCTGAGGCAGGTCCAGCTCAGTTTGTCCTTTTTGAAGCCGTTGGTTTTTTTTTTTTTTGCCAGCTATGAGAGAAAGTGGTCACGTGCGTTCGACACAAACCCATGGCCCGGGCGGTGCGTTCTTTTCTGCCTTCATGGAGTTGGTGACGGCTAAATGGAGGTTGTGACCGAAGCATGGTAGCCATCCCCATCCAAGTTTCTTCACCGCAGCCACAATGTTGGCTCCGTTATCACTCGTGACACAAGAAATCGCGTTAAATAAGCATGTGCAATTAAAAACTGAGGTAGGCTACTGCTTTGGGGCTATCGCATATGCGCCTGTATTTTAATGCTTTAGCAAAATAGAATTCAAATTATAGACTACAAGATATATTACACAGGTACTCTTGCATACAGGCCTAATAGTCAACACAAATGGAATGCTATGTGTCATGAAACATTTTTTTTTTTTTTGCGGTGATGACGGTGACAAGCTTAGACCTGCGGTAGGGGTCACGTGACCGCGGTATTGCGGTAATGCGGTAACCGTCCCAGCCCTAGTCCTAACCAATCAAGACACCAAGACCTTCACAGCAAAATACAAAAAAAAAAAAAGTTTCAAAGTGAAAGGACTGTGGGCAATAATGGACATAGGCTAATCACTCAGCTATAAAACCTTACCTAGCATTAATAGTCTGATACCAGTCCTGTGAGGAGGAGCTCAGATGGGAGCCTCTATTTTAGATTATAATACAGATGATAAACTGAAATGTACCAACACACCAAGTGTAGAAAATAGAAACATTTGCATACCGATGTAAAATAAAATATAAAAATAAAACACACACACAAAACAGAAAATAACAGTTGTTAGCAGGATATAGGCTAGGCAAAGAGATAAACATCACTGTAATTTGTTTGGGGAGATACAAATACCCATGATTTTTCTTAAACAAAAGTTAGACAAAGAAGATGTTGAATCAAACATCTTATTTTAATCATTTACAATTATATTAGTGGTAACACTTTACATTAAGGTTCATTAGTTACTACATTAGTTAACATTAACAAAGAATGAACAATACTTCTTCAGCATTTGTTAATATTTGGTAATGTTAATTTCAACATTTACTAATACTTTATTAAAATCTTGTTAACATTAGTTAATGCACTGTGAACTAACATGAACAACAATGAACAGCTAGATTTGTATTAACTAACGTTAACAAAGAATAACAAATACAGTAACAAATGGTTAGTTAATGTTAGTTAATGCATGAACTAATGTTTAATAAATGAACCTTATTGTAAAGTGTTACCATATTATTAGTTATAATTTCATTCTATTTTTTTGTAACAAATCGTAACAAAACCAGTTAACCCCAACATTGACCTTACTATAGAAATATCAAGCAATCCATTTATCTGTGGTTACTATATGTTCTTGCTCAAAATGCCACAGTAGAGGAACTAAGTTTCATAGGGGAATCAAGCACCAGACTCAGCAACAATGATTCCACTTCAACAAACAACAGCGACAAATGACCAAACATGAAGCCACATGGTGCAAATCCCAAGCCACAGTAATGCTGGTAAGGCTTTATAAGAACAAGCTGAGAGGGGCAATGTGACCCAAGCTTTATGGTAATCTGAGCATTAAGTGGCCTCTTTTTGTCTCCTGGAGAACACACAGCCCTTTTCAAAGGTCTGGCTCTGACAGGGGGACCCTGACCCTGTGAGGGGAGCCGAAACTTCCCTGCCAAATTAGCAACTGCACCACCACAGGAACAGTTATGGAAACGCACAGCCAACAACAGTATTCAGTGCGCTTGCGAAATTTTACCATGGTAACCATAGTGTCAGTCTAAATAGTCGCTATCAAAACAAACGATGGTAATTTGGTGGTAATCTTGTTTTAAAAAAGTAAAATAAATAATGAAAAAATAAAATAAATCTGGCAGCTTACGATATTTACTTATTTCAAAGTAACGCAATAACTGACATTTTGACGGAAACTAAGTTAGCCTATCACCATTTTTTGTACAAATTTACTCTCAATTGGAAAAAATGATTTCTAGAATAAAACCCTTCGGTAAAAAAAAAAAAAAAAAAACAGAAACCCCAAACACTTTAGCTTTAATGAACTTAGAGAATCCGAATACAAACAGATAATAGTTGCGTTAGCCTCTTCGTGATATATTTCTAATCTAAACCCCATGAAAATATAAACAAACACCACAGCTGTTCTTTCTCTATCGTCCAGGGTTAACGTCACTGAAGAAAGTAATTGTACCAGTAACTGTAACATGATTCTCCATAACAATATAATGCAAGAAATAAATAGATAAAAACTAGTGAGTTGCCTTAGCTTTTATCATCAAAAATGACGTGACAGGACCCGGCTGGACACATAACGGGCAAATCTCAAAATTGAACACATTAAGGCATTACGCGCGCGTATGTTTCTAAAAAAAACGACTGGAATCTGATGAGAAATGAGGCTTATCCCGCATTTGTTTAGAGAATGGGCCAATGTTGATGTTCGGGGGAGTAAACATTTGCACACGAAAGCTATTTATAACCATCAAAACAGAAAAGACAATGCATGGTGTTAAATACTCTTATCGGCGAGCGTTTGAACACAGTATGCCAGGTTTTAGCGATTTCACTAATTCTGCGTCCCTCTCAATGTCACTGTCTGTCAGAAGCAAAACAGCTCAAAAGAAATTCCTCAAATGACGCACTATCACTGTATATCAAAAAAATATCATACCCCGCCCACCTAAATATTATAACCGTTTTAAAAATGTCTCGTCTTACCTTTATTTGCAGACGGTGCAACTGCGGTCTGCTGTTCAGATGTGATGCATGAGCTGCATGGCGAAGGTGGCTGTTGTCGATACCCGTACTGACACAGATCAGATATTATTCAGTCGCAGTCAGGACAGTCGCTCCTGCAGTGATCTGCAATGGCGAGCCTGGCTTTCCAGTTGAGGAATTCACCTCTCAAAAATGCAGGGGAAATTATCCAGATGCGGAAAAAAATGCCAGTGCAAACAGTGAAAAGACCATTTTGCACGTCAGCAAAGACAGCTTAAGGTTGATCAGCTTTAACATTACGACGATTTTAGGAGCAGCTACATACGCGCGCACCCACACAGACGCGCGCACACTGGCAGTTTGAGCTTTTGTATTTTTGGGGGTGTGTATAAAGTGCGTAAAGGGAAATATTTTAGCATGCCTTCAGTTCGTTAATGCGTATGTAAACGAGTCCACACGAGTAAATGTCCCGATGCTCAGAAGGTAGGGAAATTCCAATGCATCCATTTAAAATGATACTGCACTGTCGTGAAAGCGTTCACTGGATTTTCGTTTGTGGCGCTCCAGCAGCCATTTTGTTGAAACTGACAACAGCGGCTCAAGTGAGTCTAGAGTAAAACAGGAAGTGCCCCCAATTCCTCAGCGGCACGTCACGTGACTTCAACTAACAAACAATCCAACCCCTATGTTAAAATATCGCTCCGCCTTTATTGTTGCTATGACAACGAGGGTAGAGAAACTACCTCCTCCCTCCCCCAACAACACAAACTCAACCATCCGATCCCTTATGTTTCTCTCATTTGATTAATCAATCGGGTTTTTACAGCAATAGACCTAAACATATATAAAACCATAGTTGTTCTACAGAGCTCTTGCATCCATTTTAAGTTACAAGGTTTAACGTAGCCTAGCACATTAAATATGTTTTTTTAGACATCGTTCCACCGGCAGGGGGCGCAATTTCAACAAACCACTAGACATCACTTTGCAAACATCTCTTAAAGGGATACTTCAGGATTTAGCATTTACTAGTAGAAAATCTGTAGTATTTCTCGAAATTACCATGCTTTCCACCCTCAATTCCCCCTAAGACGAGAGATTTTGTGTGTAAAAATTCCTCCGCTGACAAAAATCGTAATTTTGCGTGATTGGAGGATTTTTTGGCCAGAGGCTAAAGACTACAGTCAGTAGAAGGAGCTGTTCCGCATGTTTTCAACCCACCCATAGAGGGTGGGATCTCACTCATAGAATGTACACATAGTTCAGCCATCTTTTTTGGAAGCTAACCCAGATAGCAAACTGACATGAATCAAAGTGGAAACGGCGTTTCTCATGACATTCGAAACAATCGTTGATCTGGCATTGTTTTGCTCATTCGAATTAACGTTAAACCAACGTCAGCACGCGCCATTCTTCAAAACCAACTGAAAATCGACGCAATTGGTTTGCTTTCCTAACGTTGAAGCGATGTTGATTTCAAGTTGATTTTCCGTTAGTTTTGAAGAATGGCGTGTCTGACGTTGGTTCAACGTTAATTTGATGAGCTAAACAATGCCAGATCAACGTTGTTTCAGTGTCATGTTTCCACGTTGATTCAATGTCAGTTTGCTATCTGGGAAGCTAGGCTCTTGTTCTGTGGAAAATGCTGAGTAGTAGGGGTCAGAGATACGAGACCTGTGCGTCTCATAGCTGTCGCTCATCAGTAAACACACCACTGGCCTCGCGCCATGCTCTCGCGGCCCTCGGCCTCATCCTTCTTTCCACAGTAAATATAATGAATGCTGACTATAAAATGCAAAAGTCGAATCCTGGACATTTTGGGCAATCTCGAAACGCATTTTCAGGCAGACTCATCACGGAGACTCACTAGTAGCCTAGACTTGTTGTTTAACTACTGCGCTCTGTTACCGGTAGGTGTGGCCTCCTTGGGCAGTGAAGTAAGTGCATTCTGGGAGTTTTTGTCTTTAATTTTCTGGTTTTTCTCAGTCTAGAAAGCTCCAAATTCAAAAATAATTTCACATTTCTTCTACATAAATGACCTATTTTAAATACACATTCATCTTTCCAGAGGTGAAGTTTCCCTTTAATAATGAGCTAACTTGTGTGGAAGAAATTTTAACCTTAAGATGTGTGTGACACTGTGACCATCATATGACATTAAAAGAGCATACATAAACCTAATTCTAATATGGAATTGTATTGGAATGGTAAAGAGTGTTTGTACATACATGGCAGGAGGGCCTCCACTCAAGAATAAAATATGACAAACAAGTCTAAGAATTTTCCACATATGGTTGAAAATACCATCATTGGCCTAGAAAGATAACATTCTGGGAGTCAAGACTAAAGGCCCTCCCTTCACAGTCACACTCTACAGCCACTCTGTGTGACTGTATGACTGAGCCTTTTCTTGCAAGAAAATAAACCTCATCAAGACAATTGGAAATGTTTGTCTCTTATTCAGTGATATAATTGTGTTTGCCACCACACTTGCTAACTGAAAACTAAAAAAACAAATGAACAGACAATCATTCAATGTATTATCCCTCACTGACAGAGACAACCCGATCTCACGACCAAGTCACGAATTCGACGAATGATTAAAAAGTGGCTAATTCCTAACAATTCATACGACCTCACTCGTATCGAATTAGTACGATTTTGCTAAATCGTACATATTTTACGAATTGGCCAATTCGTATGAATTCGTACGAATGACCTACCCCTTACCCCGCCCTAAACCTAACCATTACGTGGGTTTAGACAAATCGTACAAATTTGTACGAGTGAGGTTGTACGAATTAGTACGAATTAGACACTTTTTAATCATTCGTCGAATTCATACGAATTGGGCATGAGATAGTGTTGACAGAGAAGGTGGCTTTCAGACATTTGGGGGCTGCTAAAATACCCTCTGGATTGACACATCTTGACTGGCTCGCCATCTGTTTTTTTTTTTTTTTTTTTTTTTTCGAACAAACATCAAAATCAAAACAATTACCGTTTTAAAATGAGGTGTGCTGTTTTATTTGTAACAATTTGATCGTTGTTACAAATAAAATATGGTATGTGTATTGTACGCCTTTATGTAATTTTGGATGAGTTTTTATGTATTTATTTACATCACTTTAGTAATTACATTTGAATAGAGAACATGGACTGTTTTAACACATTTTATCGGCAACAGTTGTTTTTACATATCTGAAATATTATTTTTCTGCTGAACTTATTTTAATCTTATTGAGATTCATTAAAGAAAGTTTCCTCACAGAAGATGTGATTCCACAATTTGGGACACATGCCTGGTGTTATCAAGTATATGGCTTTATAACGCAACTACTCAACCTTCATACTGAAATAAAGGTTTAAAAGTGTAGGCATGTAATATGGTCTCCACCCAGGGGGACATTTTCAAATTGAAACACTGATCCACCTCCCATTCCAGCTTATAACTTTATTGCATAGACTGGGAAAGACAAATATGATCAGAGAGCTAGCCAAACATTTCGCTGAGCAATGAGCCAAAACCTGATCTCACTAAGGACTCATCTTTCTCGCTCTCATTAGCATTCATCCACCCAATGACAGCCAGAGCACTTCAGTTGGCCAGATGAATCTGAGAGGATGGCTGGGTCGCTTGTGGTATAGTTAAGAGACAAGGGCTCCCCGATAAAGCCGTGCTGACAAACCTTCAAGGGGCCAATTAATAACAATCCGCCCTAATGTCATCTGCATATGGATTACGGCTGAGAAATGTAATGTGGTGGCAGAGGAGAAACATGATTACTGAGTGTGTTTAATTATGAAGTATGTATAGAGGCATAAAAGATCAGCTTGGCAGGGAGGGCTAATCACAGTTTATGGCAATTAATCTTGCTTGTCGTAATAATTCAGATTTATTATTCACTGCGTCACCTCTTCAGCACAGGAGCAACATCAGAGTTGCAAAGGAGGCAACCCAGACTTCACCCAGGCACTGGAAAGTCATGTCTTGTAGGAGCAACTTAAGACAATAAAATAATTACTTTAACGTCCACATGTATCGGGAATGTGTGTTGATTTATAAACCAATGTTCAGGTTGCCACAGTTATGGGCAGGGCAGATTTCTGAGTTTTATTAATTTCCCTTGAGATCATTAAATATGCAATGAGATGGAGCAGGATCAGGCTTCACATGCTGCATCACAAATTACAATGTCCAAGTAAAATGTTGAAATTAGAGCATTCTTGCTGTCACATTCAAAGAAGAATATTGTTAAATTGTGTTCAAAGAAGCCAGATAAATTATACAAAACAGTGGTAACAAGCCCTTTAGGTTATTAACCATAATCAAGTTAATATGGAATAACAGGTTTAGTATTATTTATATTAGTATTTATTAATATTTTGAGTTTTCATTTTTAATTTTAGTAATTTTGTTGAGCTTTGTCATTTTTATTATTTAATTTTTATTAAAATTTTAGTTTTTAGTACTTCTAGCACTTTAGTTTTCCATCTAAAATTTATATTTTATTTTTTCAGCTTTGTTAAAGTTTTCGTTTTATTTAAAAATGACAACACTTGTTTTATTTGTATTGCAATTTGAATTTCACATCTTTTGCACCAGTTTTTTCCTTCTTAATTTAAATGTCCAATAAAAGTTTTCAGAATTTGCATCTCTGTTTAGCATTTACCCTGTTACCATTTACATCTATTATGTATAATTACATTTAAAATAAACATTATATACATAAATAATAATATAATATATAGTTATCCTACTGACCTTGGCCTATATCAATCCCTCCTATCTTCCTTCTCTGCCAATGCCTCTACTGCTAAAATTACTTGTCACAACAAAATGAACACCACTTCTGACTCTTGCACACTTTTCAAAACCTTCTCCTCTCTTCTCAGCCCTAACAGCTGACGATTTTGCCACATTCTTCATAAATAAAACAACAACCATCAGCAGCCAATTTTCCACAACACAAACACCAACACACATCTTAACAGCTAACACACACACATTCTCTTCGCTCTCAGAAACAGGAGTCTCTAAACTCATCCTTTCCAATCACCCTACTACCTGCCCTCTTGATCCTATTCCCATCTACTTCAAGCTATTTCTTCTTCAGTTGTACCCGCACTCACTCACATCATCAACACCTCTCTCGCCTGGTACCTTTCCCACATCAATTAAACAGGCTCAGGTAACCCCACAACTTAAGAAACCCACTCTAAATCCAGCACATCTGGAAAGTTACAGACCGGTATCCCTTCTTGCAGTCGTTGCAAAAGCACTTGAACGAGTGGACCTACTGGACCTATCTTGCAACCTACTGGACAACAACCAGTCTGGTTTCACAGCGGACACTCAACTGAGACTACCCTGCTCTCGATTATTGAAGCTCTTAGACTGGCAAGAGCAGCTTCCAAATCCTCAGTTCTCATCCTGTTGAATCTGTCTGCTGTCTTTAACCAACCACCAGATCCTCCTGTCAATCCTAAAAACGAAGGGCAACTTGGGAACCACACTCCAATGGTTCAAGTCATATCTCTCAGGTAGGTTCTTTAGTGTCGTGCAGTGGTGAGGTGTCTACGTCGCAACACCTAGCTTCTGGGGTGCCACAGGACTCATTGCTTGGACCACTTCTCTTCTCCATCTACATGACATTGGATCTGCCATTCAGAAACATGGTTTTTCATGTCACTGCTATGTTGACACACAACTCTGACTGACATTTCTGGCAGGATGAAGAATCACTACGTCTAAACCTTGTGAAGACAGAGCTGCCTGTAGTCCCTGCCAACCCAACATGACACCACAACTTCTCCATTCAGCTAAGTTCCTCAACCATGTCTCCATCAAGGTCAGCCAGGAACTTTGGAGTTGTGATTGATGATCAATTGAACTTCACAAACCACATTGCTGGACCTGGCCGGTCCTGCAGATTTGCCTTATACAACATCAGGAGGATCAGACCCTTCCTATCAGAGCATTCTACACAACTTCTTTCCCAAGCTCTGTTTAGCATTTACCTATTAACATCTATTACATATAATTACATAGATAAAATACATATTATATACATAAATAGTAATACAATATATAGTTATAAAGTGATAATATAATTATTAAATTGTAATTATATTATTAAAGATTTAAGTCAATATAGGCCTGTCTATAACAGTCCAGCAACCAAGAAATCCATCTCAGTTCTTCAGCTCATATGCGAATGTTTGTTTTAGATACATCAGCACTGGTTCGCTTTACTTTGTGTTATAATCGCGCATGCTTGTTGAACAAACATTAGACCTTTGTGGTCTCCATGGCATTAGGGGAGCAGTGTAGAAAGGTTAATCAGATTTACAACACACATAACCATAATTGGCTTCTTTTATAGATTCAAATGAGCAATTAACTAAAAGCCGCATGTGTTGCACTTTCATTGGAAACCTGAGAATGTGCTGCCATAATAGTTTTGTGAAGAAGCCCACAGAGGCAATCAGAGCTTCCTCTTAAGCCTGCAAGGACTTACCCATGGCTATTTGGAATACTTAATTCTGATTCTGCTCCATGGCATTCAGCATTTTCCTTTATGGCAGTCTGTATTTATCAGACACGTCATTGTACTTGTGCTACTTTCAAGTATAAAACCACAATGTCATGCTCTGCAGATCAATACATGTTCTAAAATTTAATTCTAAGCTGCATTAAGTTTCTCTAAAAGAAAAAAATGCATCAGTACATAAAACAAATCTGTTCATCTTAACTAAAATTTGGTCCTAGACCTAGACCATAAATGACAGAAACAAACCCTGTGGTCACATTCGTCAATAAAAGAGATGAAGAGCTCTGGCCAACAGCACATGGTAGGGAAAAGACCTCAGCCGTGCACTGACATGAGCTGTAGTGACAGCTGTCATGCTTTGTTTATGATACATACATGTCTCAAGGAAAACTTAATTCAGATACAGCTTGATCGGATAAAGTGTTTCCATGGGACTGGAGTCTGCAATAAGAGCATGTTGACTGAAATCAACACAAGCTTTCAGAAAGGAAACAGTCAAAGAGAGCAAAGATTAACCACAATAGCACTTCAAGCATGAAGTGAACCACTGAAAAGAAATCTTTGAATGCATTTTGTTGATGGAGCCTTTGCTCAGCAATGGGGAACAATTGGTTCTTTTGATTTTATAATTCCTCATCCTATCTTCACCATTATCTCTTATTCAGTTGTTTGTATGTACAAGAGAGTATGAACTACTGATTAGACTCAAAAAGCAGATTATAAACAGAGAAAGAGCATGACCTTAGCTCTTCCTGATCAATACTCTGTCTGACATAGTAAAAGGGGAGAGGGCATCCTCTTCGGCATTTCTTATTCATTACACTTTATTGATGGAGATAGATGGGGGATAGAGTGTATGTGTAATGTGATACAGAGCGAGGAATGCTGATGGGATAAACAGTGGGATCAAAAAGACTGCACTAGTTTTCTAATTAAATGCAACATATCACAAAAAAATATACAATATTGGAATTATACAATATTTAGGATAACAATGAGAACATTCTCCCCTCCGTCTCTTCGCTCTCAGAGACAGGAGTCTCTAAACTCATCCTTTCCAATCACCCTATACTACCTGCCCTCTTGATCCTATTCCCATCTACTTCAAGCTATTTCATCTTCAGTTGTACCCGCACTCACTCACTCAGGACTTATTGTTTGGACCACTTCTCTTCTCCATCTACATCACATAGGATCTGCCATTCAGAAACATGGTTTTTCAGCCCGTTCTCATCCTTTAGCGTCACATAGAACGCTTTATGACAAAACGGCACAATACTACGCACATGGTACCCTTTTTCGTTTATATAACACTGCAAACTCAAGGCGTCATAAATCCTTTAGCATAATATGAGACTGCCCTACCCTACCCCACACCTAAACCTACCATCACAGCGCGTGTTATCTTAACGATAACGGGTGCCATCCATGTTCGTAGTATCAGCGCCGTTTTGTCATATAGCGTTCTATATGAAGCTAAAGGATGAGAATGCGTTGGGTTTTTCATGTCACTGCTAGGCTGATGACACACAACTCTGACTGATATTTCTGGCAGGATGAAGAATCACTACCTTTGTCTAAACCTTGTGAAGACAGAGCTGCCTGTGGTCCCCGCCAACCCAACACTACACCTCAACTTCTCCATTCAGCTAGGTTCGTCAACCATGTCTCCATCAAGGTCAGCCAGGAACCTTGGATTTGTGGTTGATGATCAATTGAACTTGCAGATTTGCCTTATACAACATCAGGAGGATCAGACCTTTCAGAGCATGCTACACAACTTCTTTCTCAAGCACTTGTTCTATTCTATTGTATTACTTTCTTGCAATTTTTGTCATTTTAAGAAACAACTGAAAACGCATTCATTTTCGACAACACTTGATCCATTAATGCTAACAATTTCTTTCTCTTCTCTTTCTCTTTAAATTATTTATTTAATTATTTCCAGGTTTACAATATTTACGGTGGGTGGAGTTGGGCATAGGCCCTCGCCGTGGCCACTCAAAGGACCATGACAACCAGAAAAATCCTCTCCATGGCCACCCGAAGGGGCGTCTTCACCTTGGCTACCCAAAGGGGCTTCTCCACCATGGCTGCCTGCTCATCCTGCTCCACCCTGGCAGCCTACTCCGACCTGGTGCCCTGAACTGCCAGGTCCGCCGAGGCAGCCTGCCCTCTTTTCATGTTACCTTTACTAAGCTTAAGATACAATTTTGTAAGTTTCAAGTGACTTAGAAGTAGAGTTTTCTTAATTTTACATAATTACTTTGTTCACAATTTTAAAAATGTATTCATTTCCAGACTTTGAATCGCACTTTATCTGATCTAAAGAGATATTTAAAGTGATATCATAAAGTGATAAGATAGTTAGTGGTTGTGGGCCATAGGAAGCTTGTGTAATTATTGTGGTAAATTAATTAATGAATCAATAAAGACACTAAACCAGTAAAAAAGGGTAATATAAAACCACTTGCCAATATATTAACACACTTACATAAGTTGATATTCACAGAGAGAAGCAGAGCACTAGATGTAGGTTAGTAATGAGCATGCCACAGTTGAAAGACTACAGCTTCCCTTTCCCCTTCCCCCATCCCACAGCATCACTGTGATGAATGCATCCCTCCGGTCCATGCCCCCCAAGGTCACAGTAACAGAGTAGTGGAGTAGAGCCTCTGCACCGTGCGACATGCTCCCAACCCACTCAGGTAACAACAGTATAACTCACTCTTACAGACAAATATCAGGCTCACACCTCCCACCTCAATATAATCTGAAATGTAAGTGGTAATGTGCTCAAACTGACTGGAGTGGAGTTTAGTAAACATATACAGAAGACCCAAAAGTCTGAGATTACAGATATCTGGGATGTTTTCATATAAACCTAAAAATGAACAAAAAGATGTAAGCAATTAGACATTTTAATACCAATAAATGTTATAATGTAAAATTAACAAAATGACAGTCCTTTTATATTGACCCCGTGTAAATTCTTAAGTCACAAATAGTATTATTTAGTACTGAATCAACCCAAATATTTTACATTACTCCATTAAAAACTAAATTTAAGATGAAAGATGAGTTCATTAAAGTAACAACTGCATATTAACATATCACCAATGACCATTAAAAAACCTAAAATCAATCAGCCATTGCTAAGTAGGCAACATGCAACCAAGAGAACACACTCAAAGGCACATTGGTGTGAAAGCGTGCAAAAAAGACTACCAATTTCCACTGCTCTCATCATTAATGAGAGCAGTTGAAACAATATTTTACTAATACAATCTGACAGCAATCTGAATGAAAACAAGCTTGTCAGCCCGCGTCATTAGCAGTTTCCATATGGCATGCTGTATTGTTCTCAGACCTTCTGCAGCCTTATTACAGAGGTCTGCCATTCAAAAGCATTCCATGCGTGTCACAGACTGCAGGCCAAGCAATCTCACATGCCATACAGCAGAGTGACACTACATTTATTAAACTTCTCCACCGGGCACACAAGAGGACACAAACACACACTCTCTCTCTTCAAAGCCAGTGGCCAGGGAAATGGAATGGGGGGAGGGGTGAAATGAATCTGATTTCCCATTTGAAAAACCAAAGGTAAAATTGTCTGACCTTGACTTATGGAAGTGGAGGAGGGTGGGATGGATGGGGGGAGAAAGGGGAAGGCTGACAAGAGAACAGAAGTGTATATTAATGAGCTGAAAACAGGAGCACAATAGCATGACTGACTGTGATGGGAAGAAAAGGGGCCAGGCAGGAAACAACGGTTGATGCCTCCCTGGTCTTGTGCTCCAACAAACAGCAAGGATTCACAATCATTCTCATCAGTGTTATCGCCATTGAAATTAACCTTATATTTCCATTCTGGGGGATTGAATTTAACTCTTTATGCTTGTCATAAATCTGACGGTTTGTGATTGTCACAAACAACATTCCTGTCAGTAGCAGCTTTATCAGAGTCAATTTTCTTTGTGCTGCTGTATTCTTGTCCAAACTGCTGTTGACTGATGTTGCATTCTGTTTGTTATCGGTTGCATAATTAGTTGACTGATATGGAAACTATTCAAACTAACAAAGACAGGGCTGTAGGAACCTATTATTATTGAGTTAATAGACGTGAGACTTTGAGAGGCTTGTGAGGATCCAAACAGTACAGTCTACAATACAGTATTTCAGCATTTAAACCTGCTTTATTTATCAGCTGAAATTCAGTTTAACATGAAAACAATAGTCCTGCACTACATGTACACTACAAACTATGAAAATTTGGTGTCTTCCTTTCTTAAAGAAATTTGATCAAAAGTTTTGTTCAAATTTCCATTCAAAGAATCCTCCTGAGAGGAAAAAAATGTATTGTGATTTCCACAAAAATAGTTTTCTATTATAGCAGCACCAATAGTTTCACCATTTTCAACACCAGTAGTAAATAATGTTCAATGAGTATCAAATCATCAAATTTGAATGATTTTTGAAGGATCATGACTCTGAAGACTGGAGTAACGGTGCTGAAAACGTAGCTTTGTCATCACAGGAATAAATTACAGTAAATTTTAAAATATACTAAAATAGAAAGTTATTTTTCATTGTAATATTTCAGAATATTAGTGTTTTACCGTATTTAAAAATCTAATAAATGCAACCTTGGTAAGCATTAAAGACTTATTTCAAAAATACAACAGTGTAAATAAAACAACTCTTTTTGGTGTAAACACAACTCTTTTCTTTGCAAATCAGGCTTGCTATTGCAAAAACTAATCGCTACTTGACTGATGAAATTACTATTAAAAACACCAAAATCAGGTGCTAAACATTTTTAAGTATTTTATATTGAACATAGTAGCAATAATTCATTTAATCAAGGAGAATATCATTATAATGGAGAAAACAGTCATGCACACTTTCTTTAATAAAGAGCTAAATCAGGTGTCTGAACCACAGTGGTGACACTGTACAGCCCAGTGAAGTCTGCCAGATTGTGGAAGTCCACCAGATTGTGGAAGGACATCTTCCACAATACTGTCAGAGAATACAATTTATTCCTAGTGCACTCCCTGCAATACAATCAGTTACCCCATAATTGTATGAAAACAATAACCACTTTGGACAGTTGCCTAGAGTAAGTGACAAAAGGTCAACCTTTCAAAAGACACTGATTCTGCAGAAGTATATGAATTCAGATTAACGTTCGGAAATTATTCAGACTCACAGAAGCAACATAACTCGCTCATTCGCTGGGGTTAATCATGTCGTCAGGTCTTCAGGCTATTTTAAACTGTCTGCTTTCAAACAGTAACAAGAAGGTGAGTGCAAAGGAAAAGGAGAGACAGTCATAAGCAGCAGATGGGTATGATTGAGATCTACAGGGGGTTTACTTGACACCCATATAAGCAATAAGTGGTCATTTACATGACACAGTTTTCAACGAAAAACTAAAAAGTTTTTGCCCGGTCATTTACAGGAAAACACAAACTTTGAAAATGGGTTTGTGTGTGAAAACAAGTATGAAAACAAATGCAAGTGTATGAAAATGGTGAGGACATTGTCCTCGCGGATAAGTATTGCATTCAGTCTATAGCCGCATAGTGGTTCTTTACAAAGTGACATTGCCAACTACTGGTCTGGCATGTAAAATACCGTTTGTTTAGTAGTTTTCACGAATACGTGTGAACGCCAATCATTTTGACAATGTTGTCGAATTGTCTGTACGCGAAAAAATATAGCGACAAACGTTTCTGTATCCTAAGAGATGAAGGAGAGTCAATTTTTTGAGGAAAGTGTTGTGAGAGCCGCATCTATAATGAGCCTAATTAGCACATAAGTAGGCCCACATGTGTGTGAAATGAAGAGTGAAAGTGCTTAAAAATGACAACACCTACATGGTTCAACAGAAATGCATGCCGTGTACTTAGTAAATAAGGTTTTTGCCCTAAACTACCTCTCCAAAGTGGCATAACTATTGTGAACTAGATCTTCCCAGAAGTAGAACCAGTGTAAATGTCTTCTTCACTCACTCTCACCCACTGTCCTTTTCTTCTCCCCTTTTCAAGACAAAGCCTATATTTTACAGAGAGTAATAAATAATTTAAAGGGGTCCAGAACTCCTAGACGTGCTTTCTTACAATCCGCCAAAATAATATATATATATTTTTTATGTTTCATTGTCTATACTCTCCTTTAATACAGGTCTATAGGATTTTTGAAAACTTGTTTTATTATATGCCAGGGAAAAATCTAATCATCAGCCTAATAATTTACATAAGTAATAGACCTCTCCTTGACAAACCTCTCCTTAAAGGAGAACTCCGGCGAACAATGAACCTTTGGTCTAATAAAACATCGGTACCTAGTCAATCGTCTTGAGTTTTGTTTTCATGATAATCGAATGTAAAGAGTTTTATCTATAAAAACTGTTTAGCGTATAATGCTAGCACTGGGGCATTGACTCAGTAAAAAGAAATCGCTAGTTTATACCACTAACAAGGCTCAAAATAGCCCCACACTAACGCAATAACATAATGAGTGTCTATACATGCAAAACGAAGCATTGAGAACTTTGTAAGAGTACAGACCGTTTAATGAGAAGATACGTTATTAAAGACAGTTTACTTCATGTATACAGACGGGAGCCATCTTAGAATATAGTCTCGATAAGTCGATACCCGAACGCCGTTCATACAGTTCAGAAGTTCGCTGAACTTCATACAGTTCAGATCACTCAGCACGACGTTCGTGGTTTGACTTATCGAGACTATATTCTAAGATGGCTCTGTATGTATACATGAAGTAAACTGTCTTTAATGATCGTATCTTCTTATTAAGCGGTCTGTACACTTACAAAGTTCTCAATGCTTCGATTTTGCATGTATAGACACTGCATTATATTACTGTGTTCAGTGTGGTGCTATCTTGACATTGTTAGTGGTATAAACTGGCGACTTCTTTTATTAGTCAATGCCCCAGTGTAGCATTATGCCGCGAAACAATTTTTAGAGATAAAAGCTCTTTTACCTTGATTGTCATGAAAACAAATCTCAAGACGATTGACTAGTTGGAATGTTTATTAACCAAAGGTTCATATTGCGCCAAAGTTCTGCTTAACAAACCGCATGATTTGAGGTATTAATAGGGATGCTCACGCGTCATATGTGACGTCACGAAATGGGCATGAGCGCGAACTGTGCATTTCCCCGTACAACAGACGTAGTTCGCTGCTTCACTACCATAGTACGATGCATTGAGAAATCAACTAGCTAGTCACGACTGTTTCGCGAAACCCATTGTCTGCAAAGTATTCGTTAACCACCGTTGATTTTGCACATGGTGGAATAATAACTACTTTTAATGAAACTGTTCGAGAATACAATTAACGCTAATATTTTTTTATATATAAATTCCAAACACATAATCTGAGGACTATTTCTAATTGTTCTCAGTTATTTTGCTTATTTTACCAGACTCAATATTTGGCTCGTTCTTACATAGTAGAGCACGTTCGCACATGCACACTTTTCAAACACGTTACTTTATATCTTTTGACAAACTAAAAGACGTAAATTTCTTTTTTATTTATTCTAAATAAAAGGCACCAGGTTGTACTGAATGTCATCTTGCTTATTTTGCCCAAGATAAGGATTTATTACGTCCAAATGTCATGCAATATAGAAACGATGCCTCTAACCACAGGTTCGAGGCTCTCGTTACAAACCACACAACTTTTGCGATTCTGTTTGCGAATGTTCGTTGGAACGATGGTTTCGGGAAACACCGACTGGTTGAACTATGCTGATAACAAACGGAACTTGCGACCATAATTGGCTCACGAATGCTTTCGGGAAACGCACCCCTGGTTGGCAGAAAGAACCAAAAACATACGCAGCAGTCTACCTGTGTTTAGTCAGCATATGATAATTCTTTGTACGAAGATGCTAAAAGGAGATATAAGGTAAAGCTTTTTATATAATCAGGGTTCATGTTCTCTGCCTGATCCATATCACCTGAGTGAGAATTGGAGCAAAAGTCCGGACACATGGCCAGATTTGACATTCGGCGACATCAACCTCATCAACAGGTACATCTACCTGTATCTCATCGACACGCCATCTATGTTTACCAGAGAGTCAGATGAAGGCGTACAAATCTTTAGATGCCTGTAAGTCATAATTACAATTATTACTTGTGTTAACTATAAGATAGCTGGTAAATTTGTTACAACTAGAGTAAAATATAGGTGTAATTTGTCCATGGGCTACAAAATTATCTTACTTCTGATATATAACATTGGTCAACATATACGTAAAAATCTATCAAAGAAAATACAATAATTTGCCCTTAATCTATAAAGGTATGTGTACACAGATGATACACCGTACAGTACCCAATCTTTGGGTTAACTTATGTCTTTATAATGCTGTGACAAACGGCCATTACTTTTCTGCCAACCAGAGCACATGTAACCGCTTTGTGACATCACGGGCGAAGATCCCTATACATTTCTATAGCACAAAAAGGCAGAATGAACCATTTATCTTTGTCAAGTGCAGTTTTAGTTTAGCACTTTACTGCACTACTGACAAAAGCTAAGCTATCTAAATATCATATCGTGAAAAAAGAGATTTTCTTTGAATAAAATGAGAGAAAGACCCAGAACGAATCAATTTTCAACATTATTGTTGTGTCTGTGTTTGTACTGTATGTGTGTTCGGCTTGCTGTGTTGACCTGCAGAGATTTGACAAATCAGCGCAGCATGACTCTGACAAACACTCTGTTTTTCAGCCTCCTCCCAATGAGCTGTTACAGTGAGTTAGTCAAACATAAGGCAGAACAGCTCGCGGCTGCAGTCTTCCTCTGAAAACAGACTGCCGACCTCCAGACACGCACACACAAACACCATAGCAGCAACTGTTTACTACTAAACCATTACTGCTACAAATCTCATTCTCACACCAGCCCGCATTTCCTTCCTTCTAATTAATGATTTTCATACAGTCCTTGAATCCCAGAGTTTGAGGACTGCACACCAATGATTTGCTGCAATTAAAAGGATGTTCTTGGCAGAACTAAAACAAATGACTTCCAGCTGTGGTGACCTAACATGCAGTGTACTTCATGATATTGTGTGTTTTTAGCATCAGAGCATTGGACTTCCAGTGAATCTATATCAGATGGTTCACCCAAAAATTAAAGTTCTATCACCACTTATACCCTCATATCGTTTCAAAACCTGAATGACTCTTTCTTCTGTGGAACACAAGAGAAGATATTTAGAAAAAAAATGTTGCATATACAATTGAAGATATTTCAAAGAACTGTTTTTGTGCGCAATTAAAGTAAAGGGTGTCCAAAAATAAGATAACTTCCAAATAAGAAAGACATTGGAACAACAAGGTTGGGAAATTATGATTTTTTTTGTTTTCATTTTTAGCTGAACTATTGCTTTAAACTTAAAGCCCTGATTTAGCAATGTAACAAGTGTCTGATTAAGCAGTTTGATGTATAATGGGAATTCTCGGTACATTCCGCCGCATTGTCCTGTCCTTTGTTGTCTTTGCGGAATAAAATTACCCTTTGTGAGTCTGGTGCTTTCCACTTCATACCTTGCAGCTGAACTGTTACATGTCATTAGTGTCTTGATGTAATAAACCACACATTTGTTACGTTTCACTGAGTCCAAACATCTCCAATAGACCTAAACTGTGTTCTTTGTTCTTTGGTAAGATAGAAATTATATGACAAAATGCCAGGTCACGACTCTGTGTATGTGCTATTCAGCCAGTGGACACTTTAAGTCTAACAATTAGCAAACACAATTACATCTTCTCCAGATTAATTTTTCTATGTTAAATGCAGTTCAGCACAAAATGTCAAGCGCGGGGCTGTGCATTTCCTCTAATGAGTATTCAATGACTGCATAATTCAAATTGCATTGCAGGAACTGGACAGAATTTTAATGTGTGACGGCTTTTGGATTGTGGCATTTGCAGTCTTGGGGTTGCTTTTCCCCAACCCTGCAGCCAGCAATGAGGAATAAGCGGATTGATTTCATACACAGAAATTAATGTACCCCATTCAAATCATGCTGGAGAACATGATCATCAGGTTTAACACCATCTTATTGAGATCAGACAGCTTGAGTGTGGCTGTCATTAACCCAAAATGGGAATACTGAATGGTATGTTTGTGTGTTTGTTACGGAAGCCCGTTTCAGTAGCAGATGTTGAGTCAGGAAACTGACGAGTGTCTGGTTGTCTAGCAACGAGGTGATGGAGATGAAGGTGGGAAGCAGAAGACTGAAATAGTGAAGTGACAGTTCAGAGATCAGCAGCTGATGAATCTTAATCTTTGAGCTCTCGATTGGCCTTTATCTGAGCTAATAATTCATTGCGAGTGGAAGGATTAGTCTTTTTTATCAGACTTTACTTCCCTTCCTTTCTATATTCTCTTTCTTTCTCTCACTTTAATGCTTATAGCCTGATAGTTACTCATTTTAATGTCTACTGTCCTCCCTCACATAATTTGTTTCTCCCTTTCCCTTTCTTACAGGAAATTTTAAATTAAATTTCAGGGTGTCAGCCAATTCCTGCACTGTGGCTTATATAAACATTAGCAATAACCATGCTTATCACAAATTAGCCGATCTGCATGTTTTCCATTCCTTGTGAGAGAAAATGGACATAAAGTGAGAAGTTTAAGTGTATGGGTAAGAAGTGCATGTATGTGCATTGAGGGAGGGCTAAGAGAGTGGCAAAAAAGTGTGTCAAAGAGAGAGAGAGAGAGAGAGAGAGAGAGACAGAGAGAGAGAGAAGGAAAATGCATTATTGAGCTGGAGTGTTGGCCATTGCTGTAGATATGAATCACTATCACCAGAGAAACTGCACTCCCATCCCCTCTCCTCCTGCACATCCACCTCGCCACATCCATCAAGAACGCATGGAAACTCAATGTCATTTATTCACCAAATTGCAATTATAACAGACTCACATATTGTATGTTCAGAGGGGCATTTTTCTGCCACTAACAGCACCAAGCAGAATTGCAAAAATATTTGAATGCAATAATAATAAATTAATTTAAATTACTAAACAAATGTATACTATACCATTAAGAATAAACAGGTATACCTAAACGATATTAACAGGTATTAAGTGAGTTTGTTCACATCATTGGCTGAACCAGTCTTGTTATGTTCATTACAGTTGGACAGTAATGTTAATATTGTAATATTAATGCAATATAATATTAATTAACTTAGTTTTTTCCAAACCTGAGAGAATAAAAAACCCACGGATATCAGAAACAGCATTTCTGCTGCCAAAGGCCTGATTTCTATTCAGGAATAATGAATTCAAAGTCTCTAAACAAATGCAAAATGCAAAAAAATCAGAGCAAAAGATTTGGACAATTAATCTGTAGGCTACTCACCTGTCTACTATATCTCTCTGGCAGGCTATGTGTTTATAGTCTTATATTTATTAGGTTATTTGTCGGTCCTGTATGTTGTAAGCCCTATTTCAATTATTTAATTAACTTGTTTTTCACTCATTTTAACTTATATTCACTTTTGCACATATGTTGTGTAATTCATGTGACAACATCTACAATCATTGCTTTTGTTGAAATGAAATAAATAATTTAAGATTACTGATCATAACTGAATTCGACTAACTTGAAAAAACTAGTTTTTAATGACAAGTTTTCTCCAGCAGCCAAACACCAACCTTTTCTTTTTCTTTGTCCTTCAGAGCAGATGTCCTGTAGCTGACGCGAGTCACGACTATTCTGCTCTCTATACACTGTAAAAAATCCAAATTACATTTGTTTGACAATTTCTGTTTTTCAAGTTAATTCAACTATTTAACATGAAAACGTTTGTACAACTAATGACCCCAAGTTGAGAAAACTAAAAAATGTCATGCAGCTGATTGCCTTAAACTTAAGTTTTCTCAACTTTTTATGTTCATCCTAAGCTTTATTGAAAGTGTATATTGGGTCAATGTAACTAAGTTAAGCAATCCTTTGTTTTATGTTACATAAACCTGATTGAATTAGGTTACAACAACAAAATTAGAATTTATACTAGAAAAAGCTGTGGAAACTGATTGCCTCAAATTTTTCAAGCTAATTAGGTCATCATTTTTGATTTGATACTACTCTCTACTTCTTTGTAGAGGTAACTTGTGTATTTGTAGAGGTTACCATAAAACTTGAGTACAGGTAACTTAATAACTCCAGTTTAGGCAACTTACAGATTTAAGTTGAGATTTGTAAGCAGAACTTAAACAAAACAGTTAATTTAACATGTCTGCTTGTTCTTTTTACTAGAGGAATGTGTGGAAACTGATTGCCTTAAATTTCTCAAGCAAGTTGTACTCAAAATTCTAAGTTGAGAATACAAAGAAAGACAACACATTTGGCAAACCACTAGAATGTTTATTTGTTCAACAATAATAATGTTAAAACATTACTGGCCCGCCAACAACATTTTAGAAATAAAGCACACAACAAAAAAAGTACTAAAGACAATAAAAACATTGATGTTTCTTTGTTTTTAACATCTTTACAAAGTGGTTCAAAGCAGAGCCACACAGAGTCACACAGTTTGGTACAGAATTCCTTTCCTAATACAGTTTAAAATTCTCTTCTTATAAAACTCTATTCTAAAACCAAACAAGTAACATCCTGTTAAATAAGGATTTTTTTTTCACCTTTTCAACAATTGGAAAGCAGTGAATCTGTATAACAGTACTGAACAATTTTTTTAGCGTTCTCTTAAGTAACACTCAACCGTTTTTTTTGTTTTTTTGTTTTCTCATATTAAACTATGTTATTCCCTTAAAGGGATAATTCACTTTGAAATATATATATATATATATATATATATATATATATATATATATATATATATATATATATATATATATATATATATATATATATACAGTATATATATATATATATATATTGATGTTTTAGCTTACCTCAAGGGCATCCAAGGTGTAGGTGTCTATGTTTCCACAGTATTTTCAATTTTGATATTTTTAGGTCAAATCGTTCTTGTCTGTCAGTCATATAATGCAGGTCTATGGTCACCACCTAAAAGAGAATGCACAGAAGTCCAAATTAAACATGATGTCATGACTCGTAAATGTAAGTACACATTGATGGCCTAAGACACGAAACGAGCGGTTTGTGTGAGAAAACGAACAGTATTTATATCGTTTTTTACCTTGTTACCACAGACACGTCCAAGTGAACTGTGCAAGCGCCAGAAAACACCAAAAATGATCTCTTGCGTGGTTGCGAGAAAAAAATAATTCAACGTTGTCTGTTGATATATCAAAATCGTCTTCCATTGTGATTTCCTGTATATCTAAATATGTTTAGATCTTCACAGTGAAGGGTAACACTACACACTACAAGAGGTAAAAACGATATAAAAACTGTTCGTTTTCTCACACAAACCGCTCGTTTCGTGTCGTAGGCCATCAATGTATACTTACATTTACGAGTCATTAAATCATGTTTAATTTGGACTTCTCTGTGCATGCTCTTTGAGGTGGTGACCATAGACCTCCATTATATGACTGACAGACAAGAACGGTTTGACCTAAAAATATCAAAATTGAAAATAATGTGGAAACAAAGACACCTACATCTTGGATGCCCTTGAGGTAAGATAAAACATATCAAAAATTAATTTCAAAGTTAACTATCCCTTAAACTAAGACGAGCTGATACACACCTCTCTCGTCTCAGTGCCTGGACTCAATCGCTCTGGCGTGACGTGACACTTTGATAGCACTTAGCTTAGCCCAGTTCATTCATTAGGATCCAAACAGAGATGAAGTTAGAAGCGACCAAACACCTCCACGTTTTCCCTTTTTAAATAAGGGAAACACGTAGTTACACGTACACCTAGTCAAGTAGTTACACAACCGAGAATGGTGTATGATTACACCAGTGTAAAATGGATAACTATAATGTATGGCAGAATAGCACTTGAGAGCTATTCCACCATACATTATAGTTATCCATTTTACACGCTTAGAAAAGCACCACGTTTTATTTTGTCACCATACTTGGTCGTGTTACTGTATTTAAATAGGGAAAACGTGAAGCTGTTTGGTTGCTTCTCTGCTTGGATCCTAAAGAATGAACTGGGCTAAGCTAAGTGCTATCAAAGTGTCACAGCGTGTCAGAGCGATTAAGTGCATGCACTGAGACGAGAAAGGTATGTATCAACTCATCTTAGCTAAGGGAATAACATTGTTTAATATGAAAAAATGGTGGAGTGTTCTTTTAAAGATAGCTCTATTCACTCAAAGCATAAATGGCTATGATCTATTACTGCATCAGGTGATTTTTCAGTGATTTGGATTTTAGGTTTGAGGGACTTGTGCTCTTCAGTGCTGCAGGATACTCAAAGTTTAGAGCAAAAATTAGTCCAAAGAGCAAACACATTGCTTGTGGAAGACTTTCAAGATCATCCACAACCACTGTACCTTCCAGAATGATTGCCGTTGTTGTGGCATCAAGATGCAGGGATTAGGGTATGGCAGCGGTTGCACACGACTCGGGAATCACTGTCAGAATCCATTTCAATGTTGGACATATCTTCATTGTCATCACAGTCCTAAAAATGGGAATAGCATAAAACAAAAATTAGGTCATAGAACAAAACATATTTTAAAGGAACACTCCACTATTTTTTCATATTAAACTATGTTACTCTCTTTACTAAGAGGAGTTGATACATATCTCTCTCGTCTCAGTGCGTGCACTCAATGGCCCTGGCGCGCGAGATACTTTAACAATTAGCTTAGCCCAGTTTATTCATTAGGATCCAAACAGAGAAGCGACCAAACACCTCCACGTTTTCCCTATTCAAATACAGTTACACGACCAAGTATGGTGACACAAAATAAAACATTGAGATGTTTGGTCACTTCTAACTTCATCTCTGTTTGGATCTTAATGAATGAACTGGGCTAAGCTAAGTGCTAACAAAGTGTCTCTGTGGCGTGCGCCAGAGCGATTGAGTGCACGCACTGAGATGAGAGAGGTGTGCATCAACTCGTCTTAGTAAAGGGAATAACAGTTTAATATGGAACAAAACGGTGGAGTGTTCCTTTAAAGGTAGTATAGTCCACCCAAAAATTAAAATCTAGTCATAATTTACTCACCCTCAAGTTGTTCTAAACCTGCATGAGTTTTTTTTTTTTTTTTCATCTGTTAAACTTAAAAGATGATATTTTGATGAATGTTGGTAACCAGACAGAGAGTAGCCATTGACTTCCATAGTAGGAAAAAATCTCAACTGTTTGATTACCAAACTTCTTCGGAATAGGCTATATTATTTTGTCTTCAAAGAAACTCAAACAGGTTTGGAACAACATAAGGGTGAGTAAATGACATAATTTTTATTTTTGGGTGAACTATCTCTTTAAGAGCACATAGTCATTAAAATGTGAAACTAAATTAATAACACTTTAGTGTCTAAATGTAATGGCCTTTTCAAACAGGACACAGCAGTGAATCCAGGGGGCAAAACATTCATCAAACCACTGCTGAAAAGACAAATAAAACTGAAGGCAGGTTATATAAATTAAAACGAATATAAAACTTATCTTCTTATTTTTTTTTTCTTCTAAACTCTTAATTTGTCTCTCACTTTCTTTTCTCTAACCCTTACTTTGTTTCACTGTCCTGACTGTTTTTCTTGCCTTTATAACACTTCTTGTCAGATATCAACTGTTTGAAGAACAGTTAGCCTGTTAAACAAGAATTACATCAGAGAAGAAACTACTTACAAAAGATGTCTTGTAAAAATCTTTGGGGTCCTCTCCCAGAACTAGTGGTAGGCAATGAAGAACGCTGTTCGTTCCGTATTGATGTTGGATTTCTGCAAAATGATAAAAAAAAATTATTTTGAATAGCGCTCGACACTAGCACAACACAGAGCAAAAAACAACAGCAAAAGCAACATGTGTTTTGCTATCGAGGCATGATATGTCGAGAAGCTTACGTCATTTTGAATCTGCTGCTTAAGTTTGGAGCCAATGTCTCCAGATTTGAAGTTATTGATGAAACGTTCAGTGAATCTGTCACAAAATAAAGACAAAATAAGGTAATAACTGCTTGTTACACTATCTTAATTAATGCATCGTGTTGTTAATTTCCATGTGAACGACACGTGAGCATCGAACTTTCAAGAAAGAATGAAAATAGGCCGCACAGCCAGGATTTTTACATATTATTAATGATAAACCCCGAAAATATAAACGATTAACACAGCTTTACTGTACATAAAACAGTGTTCAGTAAAACTTGTCTCAACTGGTCTCATTTAACATAAAAACTAACGTTACTTCAGAGTGTCTTTTCCTCTTACTGCACAATTAGGAAAATATATATCTGTTTTTAAGCAATACAATGACATTAAAGTGGATAAATAGTTGTTCAAGAGGCTTGCATACCTTGTTTTGCTGCCGCATCCTGAACACGAGCTGAAGATCCTCGATGTCGTCGTCTTCAAGTTTAACCGTCCAATTGCGCAAATGCGCATGCGCGAGATGAAAAAAAAACGAGTTGTTTCGTCTCATGCTGAAACTTAAAACCAAAGTAAATATAAAGCTTTGCTACTAAAAATATAAAGGACTGTGAAGCAGCAGCAGCCGATGGGCTTGCAAATACGCTTTTTATCTTCCTAGTTATTTTATAGTGTGAAGGAAAAAAGATTTAGAACCTATTAACTATATTATGAACAATATAGCTATTTTCAAACCGTTTCTAATTGTATTGTATTTACTAAAAATGTTGTTCATTTCATTATTATTATTATTATTATTATTATCCAAATTCTGTGCTCCAGAAATTTGCAACAGTGTGAACATGCCTTTAGTACAATCCACTTACCAATCTTAAGTACAATGTACTAGATTTGTTTAGTATCCACCTAAAAGTTCACAGTACACAGTGTAATCAAGTTAAATCAACTAAGTTTCCAAAGTAAGTTAAATTCACTAGTTTTTCTTAAGTAGAATCAGCAATTACTTTTTACAGTGTAGGTAGAAATGCACCTGCTTCTTATGTTATCACTCGATTGAATGGGCGTTATCAGTGGTTATCAGCTCATATATATGGGCCAGTAGGGGCCTGCTGCGCCTACTGGTAGGCTCAGAAGGCTGTTATCATCCATCCACATGGTTAATCACCGACAAATACAGGAGAAGACTCAAGCTCCAATCCCAGAGGAATCCAGCTCGCCGGTAAACGGAAGTCTACTGAATGAAGGCTACGTTGCAATATTTCGTGAAATACCTCCTTATATAAACTACTGCACTACAGTGTAGTTCTGTCCCACTTTTTGTGTACACACTTTTTATTTTGTTGCACTCAATTATTGCAGAAAAACGTCCAGCATACACGTCACCACAATCAAACTGTTGCCTTCAAATCTAATATACAAGCTAAAGCCATAAAAACATTTTAATCGGAATTTCATGGGGTTTGCAATAAAGAGCACAAAATAAATAGCAGCCCTCTTTGACAAAGCAATTATATTTTAATGAAGGCCTCTATGAGTTTGATTACAGTGGCGTGGCAACACAATCCCCCTCCTCCCCTCGTTCAGTTAATAACACTCTCGAAGAGCCGTGCTGAGTACAGGATCCTGGTCTGGCTCTGTGATATGCTCAGTGACACAAGGGAGGTTTAACCACTTAAAAACAATGTAATTACAGAGGCATTGGATAAAATCAATTAACTCCAAATGCTGCTTTGATTTAATGTGCGTCTAATTAGCATGGCAGTGTATCGGGGTGGGGGTCCAGAGGTGTGCATTCTGTGGAGCCATTGTATTCCTCTGTGCTCTTTTAAATAAGGGAGAGTATCTGTGTGGGGGTATCAGTTTAACAAGTGAAGGGCTATGATGTGTATTTCTTGTAGGTCTGCATGATTTACAGAATTAAAGCCAAAATTGTGATGCAGCTTAATTAATTATATATATAATCGAACCGTTGTTCGGTAATTATGGAAATTGGCCGGGAAAAATAAAATAAATGTCTCACAAAATAAAATTTCTCCGGTCAAATTGTCCGATTTAAAATGGCCTAATAATCCTGCCCCCTAACACAATCTGAATTTGAGAACAAGCCTAAAATGTATAAAGCAAAAATACACCAACTGATCAGAAGGATTATTTGCCATTTTACAAGCATTGAGTCTGCGGACACCACTCCTTTAATGGCTACCGTAAGCCTGCGACGTGATGCCCTCGCTGCCATGACAGCGCTCTGAAGAGGATTGCATTTCTCCACAGCCTGCAAAGCTCTCATGTGATTTCAATTAAATGCATCCAGTAGGGACAATGCATTCTCATCCCAAGGCGCCATATATGACACTTTTGCAAAAGCGTAAATAACCAACGCACATGGCACCCTTTAGCGCCAAATGAGACGCTTCGGTTATGGTTAAGTTTAGGTATGGGGTAGGGTTAGGGTTAGACCACAAGGAGGCGTCTTCTGCCCGATTTATTTTTACGGCTCATTTGGCGCTGAAAGGGTGCCATGTGCGTTGGATATTTACGCTTTTGCAAAAGAGTTGTATATGGCGCTTTGGGATGAGAACGGGCTGGTAGGGATGCTCATTTCGGTCAATTTTCCCGACCGACAACCGCCGTTCGAACCGTTATCTGATAAGATTATAATATTGAATTGGCAGCCAATTTGGCATTAAATAAAAATAAAATTGACCCCCAATAAAATAAATCTGTGACCCATTAAAAATACAAACTTTCACGCAGCTGCAGCATTTCTGAAAGTGACAACAGAGTTTCAACTTTGTTTCAGTAGTTGGTTCAGTGTGGTTTGTCTATATT
This sequence comes from Hybognathus amarus, assembly GCA_030378365.1. Taxonomy (NCBI): domain Eukaryota; kingdom Metazoa; phylum Chordata; class Actinopteri; order Cypriniformes; family Leuciscidae; genus Hybognathus; species Hybognathus amarus. The sequence continues at coordinate 215,958 of JAQIUQ010001854.1, read as the reverse complement.
TTATAACCATAGTAATGCAGTACCCAGGCATATAGGAAAAAGGAAGTCAAAATTGTCATGCGGTAATCAGCTACAGGAATGTGTGAGCTCTATCGTCGTCGGTTTCTGAATCGATCGCTTTTCTTCTCCTCTTTTGCTAAAGCAACATCTTTTCACAAAATTAAAAAGACATTAAATTCCCGGAAATGATTCAGCTGTGTCCTGGAGTTTCTTGGGAGTGTTTAAGCTGAATGGAACATAGTTCATGACCGTAAGACGGCAACACAGCTAACAAGGGAAACAAGGATTGCCATCCTATAGAGCAACTCAATACCAAGGGATAAGTGGCTAACTCACTGCCAGGTACACACTAGCTTCCTTCTCCTGATATTTAAAACACAGAGAGTCACAATGTCACAATGTAGAACAGTAAAAAAGGAAATGGAGATAACCAGTCTGAGACTATGCACTCAAGAAGCAGTCACTCATCTGGTACATCGTCCAGCTCGAAGATTAGCATGGCCATTGCAATGCAAAAGGCAAAGGCTGACGCAGCACAAGCTAGAGCAGCACATGCGCTAAAGGAAATTCAACTTAAAGTGGAGCAGGCACGAGTTCAAGCTAATCTTAATGCTTTAAATGATGAAAAAGAAAAGGATGCTGCCATAGCAAAGGGCAAATTATCTCATGGCTGGTTGACAAGATATGGGCTTTGAAGTATGGGCCACAGGGACTCAGGGATCTAACCGACCTCTTGGAAGAGCTACAAGCTGCAAAAGAAGACGGCTACCTTGCAGGCTTGTTGTACTTGGATACCTTTAAGCCTATCATTGAGATACTCCCATAAAACATGCAAGAAAAGTGGCTTTACTTTGGTACAAGATACAAACAGGAACATTTTGTTAGCTTCCCACCTTTCTCTGTGTTTGTAAACTTCATCGCCATGGAGGCAAAGGCTCACACTGACCCAAGCTTTAACCTCTTAACCTCTTGGGATGAGACTGTACACAAGACGCAATTCTCAGGACCAGCCAAGGCTGAGTCTAAAGAAAGTACGGAATGAATTGATCCAAATAAACATTGCCCTCTGCATTAAAAATCCCAACCTGTAAGGAAATGCAGAGGCTTCCGTGAAAAGAGCATAAATGATCGCAAACAGCCTTTGAAAGAGCATTACATCTGCTTTCGCAGTTACTCCTCCACAAAGCATCTTGCAAAGAACTAAGATGAAATGTACAGACTGCAAGAGCACTGCTCATGCGGCAGCACTTCAGAGGACAGTGGGGTGGAGGACAGAGCAGACATCCAGGAGGTCAAGTCAATGTGCACTCAGGTATGTGGTGAAAGATTGAGCTCCAGAGCATGTGCTAAGACCTGCCTTGTCAGTGTGTTCCCAGATGGATGCAGGGAGGAGTCCAAGAGAATGTAGTCCATACTGGACGTGCATGTGAATCGCTCCCTGGCACGGTCAGAGTTCTTTGAAGTTCCTCCAGAAGTTCCTACTCATATACACTCAAGATCTGTGCGGGGCGTTCAGAGACAGCGGGGAGGAGAGACAGCGGTTAAACTTACCCCTTTTCCACCAAAAAAAAAGAACTGGTTCGGAACTGGTGCTGGTTCAAATTTGGTTCGGAGTTGGTTCAACTTGCGAACCCGTTCAGAACCTGTTTGTTTTTCCACTGACTGAGAGCGGCCAGGGAACGACGTCATTACGTCACAGTGTACGTCGCCATACGTCTTAGCTAGAAACGCTTGCAAGTACAATTGAAATATGTAAGTCTTTTAATCTTTTCGTTTGATATGTAATCTTTTCTGATAAGTTATGTACCCCGGTCTTGTGTCTTTTTTTCTTTCCATTTATTTGTTCTATATTCTGACTGTTTTCTTCTTTGCTTATAATGTTTTCAATTATATGGCTTGCGCCAACTTCAAGCATAACAATTACAAAGGCGGACTCCATCGTGTTTCTGCAAATGTTTCTCCTGGCTTTGCAATCCTATATATTGGTCAGAAATGATGTTTAGAACACATCTAAACCCGCCCCAGCCCCCGACGCAAGTATGACGTGGTAAAAGAACGGTTCTAGTCCAGCAAAGAGTTGGTGCCGCTTTGGAACCAGTTCTCCCGGCCGAGAACCGGTTTCTTTGGCTGTCGAAACACAAAGAACTGGTTCGCAGGCACCGGCTCCGAACCGGCTCTCAAAATGCTTTGGTGGAAAAGGGGCTACTGTGGAGCCGGTGTACAATAAACTAAGCATTCCTCTGCCTACACTCTGCAACCAAATCCCTAACATTCGCGCCGAGATTCCTAAGCCAGAAGCAGCTTACTATCATGCCCACCTGAAGCACATTGCCGACAAGATTCCGCCTCTGGATCCGGATGCCAAAATCTTAGAGAGTCAGAGACATCTTACAGGCACACAAGGTCCGAGAGCAGATAAGCTGGCCCAGGAGATGCACCGTTTGCACAAAGGCTTGACCTAGGATGGATTGTTGTCATGATGTGTGCCTATGGTGCTCACAGACCACATGAGGTGAGGAGCTACAAAACAGCCATCTTGAGGAACGGTCGTACAAGTTATCTTTAGCCATGCAACAACCAGATCAGAGTGAAAGAGGTATTTGGTCAAGTGTCTAAACTTGACACTTGATTCTACCTATAAATTCTAATGATGGGCTGTGATGTTCTCATGCATGTGTTCAAGGGCAGTTCACATTGAGGTAATTGAAGCAATGAGTTCCAGCAGCTTCATCAACGCCTTGAGAAGGTTCTTTGCAGTCAAGTTTTAAGTCGGCAGCTGCACAATTCAGCACTGCAGAACAGCGTAAAAAGTAGCCTAAAATGACGCAAGACAATATTATAGTCCTAGTAATTTGTTTGTTCCAGTTCATTAGGAATCATTTCACGGTAGACCAGCTAAATTAGACATAGTGAGAGTGTACTGATTCAAATATTTTATGTTGGGAAGGGGGATTGGTGAAACATTTCAGAACTTTTCAGAATGCCGCAAGCACACTATAAGTGCACCGTAGGTCACATGACAAGAACCAACCAGAGTGCAGCCGCCCTAGCACTTTGGAAAAAGGAGAACACGGTGCGCCTAGCGTTTTCTACGTGCTTTTAGGCACTATATGTGAATCGAGCCTTAAGCACTCACAGGAACCCACTCCCAGAGCACCCAGTACAAAGAATTCACATCAACCTTTCCAGAAGTGAAAATGTCAGCCAATTTCACCCTCTCCTCATAAAAGTAAAGGCTGTCCTCCTTACACTCAGAAAATCTATGCATATTTCTCTATTTGTCCATCCTTCCGTCTTTGATGTCTATATTTGAAGGAGGAGTACTGAATAAAGAAATGTATCATTAAAATGGGCAACAGACAGGCAGAGCATGTGAGCATGTCTTTGTGTGGCTGATGAGCACTCCAGCTCGTAATTGCACATCAACTCAGAGGACGATGAGGGACAGGACGGCCTCCTCTGCATGTTTTATACACAGAGGCAGAGAGGAGAGCTCAACCTCCAAAAAAGCACTGGGCTAATGAGGAGCCTCTTTTACCACTTGTCCCCTGTAAAGCATTTCATCTCGCTTGTCTCCTCCTCTCTCTCTTCTCTTTCCTTCATGCCTCGACAGTTACTCGCTATGTTAACCAATTACTGTAACCAAACTAGTTGGCGAAAGATGTGAGGATGACTGCAAGGACATCGGCCTGAATACATGAAAACTTTAAACCTCAATACTTCAACTAGGTTTGAAACTCTTTTGCATAAGAGTTGACATATAATTATTTATAAATACAGCAATGTTTACAACTGACAATGAAAGTTGTAACTTTTCTAGTAGCTGTGCCAAGAGAAATCTGAATCCTGCACAGAGCTAGCAGCAGGATCAACTTTATGACTCTCTATGGGCTTCTCCCTTGACTTTATGCCTCCACGCCCCCCCCCCTCCCCCGATTGCCTCCAATCTTCTCCTCCTGTCTTTAAGGTAATTTCTCTACTGTGCGACACAGAGTTGTGTGGTTATGAAGCAATCGTTAGCCTATTTTTACAAAAAACGGCTTCTACAGGGCCATAACATAAGATACAAGGTAATGGAGCCTTTTATACATTGTTGTGTTTTTTTAAATAAATAATGGACAAATGGAGTCTTTAAACACCTCAGATGTTAAGTGATTCCGAAGTGAATGGATGTCAAAAGAATGCTAACAGCAGGTGAAGGCTTCTGGCCAATGGCTGCCCCCATGGAAGGTACGCTTCCAGGGCTGGATTTCCCCCTTGGCGGAAGCCCTGTGGTGAGGAGAAGAGTTGCGCTAATCACTCCGCCCAAGTAGCAGTGCTTCACCTTCTGAGAAAATAGTTCCCAGTATGTATTCGGTTAAAAGATGCCTGTGTCTCATATGACCTTGTTATTTTCACACTGTGTTATTAGGGGGAAATGATTCTTAGATGCATCGCGATGCGGACGTGGACTATTCTGAATCGAATTCACAAATGTCAAAAATCGATTTTCAAAAATTAAATAATATTTTTTAATATATATATATATATATATATATATATATATATATATATATATATATATATATATATATATATATACACACAGCTAATGATAAAATTATTAAATTTTAGTACGTTTAAAGCCCCATTTAAAATGTGGCTAGTAAAAGTGCTGTGTGGCTAGTAATTTTGTAAAACCAGCCACATTGGCTAGTGAGCAAAAAAGTTAATGTCAAGCGCTGTATGGAAGCGTCATTAAGAGCAGGGTTGTGTGCAAGCTATGCAACAAGGAATTCGCGTATGCACATCGACCCTTTAAGTTTCACCTCAATGCAAAACATACAATTGCACTGGTCTGTTGGACTTGGTTGAACAAAAATAAACAATATTTTGTTGCTTAAGCTTATGTATTCAGTCATTATTCAATAGTATAGGCCTACTAAAAATCCATTTGAAAAAAAAAAATCTTCTCACTGTTCTTAGTCCAAATATTTATGCGATTAAAATGCGATTAATTTCGATTAATTAATTACAAAGCCTCTAATTAATTAGATAAATTTTTTTAATCGAGTCCCGGCCCTAATATATATATATATATATATATATATAACGTAATATTGATGGAACGCAAAAGACGGAACTCTGAAGCACGGAAGTGACGTGCCCGGACCCTGAGTGTGATGCCAAATGGAAAGACTTAGAGCAAAGTCAAATAAGCATACCTCTTCAATCTATACTGGGTGAAAAAACTCTTCTAAAGAAACATCTGAACAAGCTAACTAATTGGATGGCAGCCCCTTTTAACGTTTGGCAGAAACTACTCAAAAATAAGGAATTTGAAAGAAACTCACGAATATTACGTTGGGTGGAATATGATACAGAATTTAAACCAGAGTTTGGACAGTAGATTCAAGCAATGGACTAATTTATCACTTCATACTGCATGATATCCTCTACTGACGGTTTGGATGCCTTTAAAAAACTCATAGATACATACTACTTAGGGAAGGAAGATTTCTTCAGATACCTTCAACTGAGACACCACTTTGATAAACATATTAAAACTACTGGGAAGAAGGGAACAGACCTGATTAGAATATTCATCAATGCATATAAGGGTGATAATAGCAGAAAACTGATTTCCAAGTTATATTCATATTTACAGTCGGACAGGGGACTCTCAACAATGTATGTAAAAATGAGGTGTGAAAAAGAAACCAACATAAATATAACTGGGGAAGATTGGCTGAAAATATGTAGAACACAATCTACCACCTCTAGCTCAGGTCTGTGGAGGGAATTCACTTGGAAAAACACTATAAGATTTTATAATATAAAAAAGTCACAGAGTAATAATCCTGAACATGGTCAGGGTTGGAGAGTGTGTGGTAATATGTCGGCTGGTCACTATCATATCTTTTGGGAGTGTCCTGTTATTTCTTTGTATTGGGTAGAGTTTGCGACGGCAATTAAGTCAATAATCGGCTCAGAGCTTGAGTTTAACTTCACTGTTATGTATTTAGGAAACCTACCAACAGGACTGAGAAAGGCAGATAGATATCTGTTACAAATACTCTTAGCTGGTAGCAAAAAAACAATAACAAGGAAATGGCTAAGTAAAGAATGCCCGAACAATTGCTGAATGGATAGAAATAGTGCAGCAAATTTATGTTATGGAACATTTGACTTTCTCTCTGAGACATGCCAGGAGTAAATGTGAAGCATATTGGGAAAAATGGATATCTTATCTGAGTACAAACTGAGATGTATATGTCCTGTTTTTTGTTTGTTTGTTTGTTTCTCCCTGCTTTACTTGATGTTGAGCATTTCTGTTAACCTATGACCTATTTGCCTGCTATTCCTTGGTCTGTCTGTCTGTTGTTATTGTTGCTGTTGTTGTTGTTGTTGTTGTTTCTTTTTTTGTCAAAAAAAAAAAGAAATAAAAAAAAAGAAATACCTATTTACATGATGGAAAGGTGATTACTATTCAGTTATAAAGTTTCCAGCATCAGAGAGGTTTGAGCCTTCATACTTTAATCTCAGGTCATTTTAGGTCACAGGAACGTTTATCTGGCCATATGCTGGCAGAGATGCCGTATCTGCCCTCCCAGGCCTCAGGCTCTCTCTGTGTGGGATTCCACTTGAACAGCTCTCCCTACTGGATAATCAGACGGCAAATGAGGCTTATGGGCATTGTGTGTGAGTGAGAGAGTCGGGAGGAACCTTTTTAGGAAAAACAGAACTATCAGACAATCTTGCAGGCTAAAACACCCTTAGATTTTTAAATAGGCCTACTATTCACACTGTATGCAATTTGGGAAGTATTTTCAGCTAATGCAACTTTTTTTCAATTCAAAATAAAGTACAGTGACAAAACTGCAGATCTTATGAAGTCATCTCTGATAAGTGAGAAATAATCAACTTCACAAACCAAAAAAAAAAAAAAACCTATTAACTTGTGAGATTGCACCCTGAACTCATAGGCTGTGAAGGTAAGAGTACATTAGTCTCTAAATAGAGAGAGAGAGAGAGAAAGGGGTTGACAGTGTTGATCCCCTGTCAGACAGAGTAACGGGGCCCTCACTGCAAAAAAAAAAAAAAAATTATCAATAAACAATACTAAAACATGTCTTGAATAATTTTATGGAATGCCCAAAACACTTCAGTTTAAATTAATTAATTAATTAACCCTCTGGGGTTCTTTGGGTCAATAATGACCCGAAGCGTTTAAAAAAATGTTAAAAAACGTAGCTTCATCGGAATGGTCCGAAACTTGGTGACTTTAATGGTACTTGGTATATGAACACCCCAAAAAATTGGGGACAGGATTTGAAAAGTCTAAGTGGTTGTAAAAAAAATAGTCACACTCAGGACCTTCGGGTCAAAAATGACCTGCATAGGAAATGAGTGGGAAATTGGCAAAAATGTGAAAATACTGAGTTTTTGTGTGCGTACAATCTACAAATCAGCAACGATCTTGAAAAAAAGCACACAACAGTGAAGGGGTGAATCTATAAAACATCAAGAGTGCAAAACAGACACATCCACACACACACACACATACACAAACACCCCTTTATACACAAACACACCAAAAAATTCAGATTATACATGTGTTTTGTATTTTTTAAAAGCTCAGTTTGTCCACGAGATGGCATCCATCTAATTTCAAAAATTGCTTTTATAAGGGCTAGGCTTGACTCCAAAATGAAATACAGCTTTTTAAAAAAATTTAAATAAATAATAAAAAAAAACATTTTTCTATTCAATGGGGAAAATTTGGTGATAATTATTGCATTAATACTAATTTTAGTTTTTTTTTATTTTTGAAATTTTCTCAAAACTCCAAAAAAGAAAAGAAAAAATATTATAAAAAAAGTAAAAAAAAAAATTATGATTTCCTTTTTTAAATATGAATCCCGCCCTTAGGGTTAATTTTGACCCGAAGGTCCTGAGTGTGACTGTTAAACGAATAACCCCAGAGGGTTAAAGAACCATAGATTTTTGGGAATGCCCAAAATGCATTAAAAAATTAAAATTAATAAAAAATGTAATTTAATTTAGTGAATGCCAAAAAAACTAAAAAACTAAAAAAATAAACATTCACCCAAATGCATACATTTAAAACAATAAAATAAAATTAAGGGAATGGCAAAAATAAAATAAATGAACATTCATTAGGGCCCCAAATGCTTCAATTTAAATGAATTAAATACTACTACTACTACTGCTACAATCATAGATTTTAGGGAATGCCCAAATGCATCGATTAAAATAAACAATAAAATAAAATAAAATTGCATTTAATTTAGGGAACGCCGAAAATAAAATCAAATAAAATAAATGAACGCTGTCATTTTAATTAAATAATAATAATAATAATAATAATAATAATCTAATAATAGATTTAAGGGAATGCATCAATTTAAATAAAACAAATTCATTGTAGTAAATGCTGAAAATGCCTCAATTAAAATTAAACCAATAAAATAAAACATTAATTTTATAAAATGTTTAATAATTAAGAATGTTTAAAACATTTGGATTATTATTTTCCTTATTAAATATCCATTGAAAGGCCTGCCGAGGCGGCTATCAGGCCTTGAGAAACGAGCGCTGAGATAGACAGCCTATAGGGCAGCAATAACTAACTCGCCAGCTGAGGCCCTGTGATTGCTGCCATGGCAACGGCAGGCAGGAGCTTCACAACCTGGCAAACTGCAACTGTCAATTAACACAGATATGTAGATATAGTGTAGTGGCTTTGAGCAGAGACACGTTCTGTTGATGCCCTGACATTAGACATGAGCAAGTGACTGTATACAGCATTCAGCAGTGTGAATGAGAATTAAGGACTGTCTGCCTTGTCTGTGTTCAGTCCTCTTCTCCAGCTTGTGACTGGATTGGCATTTTGGTGATGAGGTTAAAGCCAAGGAGAGACGGACAAAGATGCACCTGCCTCGACTAATCCAGATATTGATCATCATCATCATCCTTGTGCAGTCTGTAGATCAATGCAGACAATGAGATTCAGGCTGTAACCTCTCAAGGGACTTGAGAGGAGAGATGAAGTACTGTAAACCAGACCCTCTCCTACAAACCATCTAGGGACTTGATTGGGACTCAGAAGCAGGCTACACAATGTTTACAGCCAGGATATGATCTCAAAGGAGACATTACACAAATATAGAGCAGCACCAAAAACCACACTCTCACAGACACACACATTTAATTGCCCAAGGGGGGATATCAAGCTGAGGGCTTCGCTGCACATCCTCACATTTTCACATCAATGGCTGTCTGGAAACCTTAACATTCATCAACCAAACCAGACGATTAGACCCACTGTCTCCACAGGCACCGATCTGTGGTGAATCACATGCTTGTGAAGATTTCTATTAATGGTTCAAACAGCAGCCTTCTCTCATTTGTTTCCCCAAAATGAAAAAGGCATAAATGACAACCCAAAACAGTTATTGTTCTCCATAAAGTATCTTTATTAGTAGATTTTGACATCACAGCACATTGAAGGGTAATGTGCATCACAACAAGCTTGTGAAATTCTCTGCAAAGCCTTCAAAATGCAAATGTAGCATAATGGTTTAGCTAACATCATGGTGATAATACTGTCTACCCAATTGTGTAGAACTTTTGATTTAAATATTTTGAAATATCCAAATCTTGATAGGCAATCTCAATTTTGTGGATCATTAATGTCAATTGAAGTAATAATCTCAAATGTTAAACATTGATGAGCATGACGAAATCATAGAATTCAGATTCACATAGAATTTCACATATGTTCCAGTTGCAGCATCTTTGAAGGAAACAGCATCTTTGAAGTAAATCATCTCAAAAGAAATCAATCGTTGTCTCAGTCTGTCATAACTCCAGTCAAAGAAGTCGCTCAGCTTGACCTGACTGGCATTCTCAAAGGGATAATGGGGGAAGCAGTGAAATGTAATTCGTGTGTTTAAATGCAAATACTCCTCTCAGGCTTTCATCAGGCCCACTGTAGCCTGCCATGCCAGAGATAGGCGTCTCTGTTCATTACTGTCATACATCTGAACACTCTGAGCCCTGGCAAATATAAGTGACACCAGCAGGCATTAGATTGGCAGGGTGTTCCCTGTGAGTTATACTGAAGTCTCAGAGTGTTTGCACTGGTGGAAGGGACTGTTTAGGCAAGTAAAATCTTTACAGAATCCTTATTTTCTGCAAAATAGTGCTTGGAAGGAAGAGAAACTCATTTGTTTTTCCATAATTAATGGTGCTTGATAAAGCTAACAAACCTCTAATGTTAATACAGTAAATTTCAGTGCCTAAAGGGTCACATTTACATTGCCATATTTTGCAGGTGAAATCCAGTGATTTCAATAGGAATTCATGCAACTGGGAATTTTGCGTCAGGGTTAAATATTCCCCAAGCAAATTTCGCAATGGGTTCAAGTCAATCATGCTGATTCGCTGTGCTGACCAACAAACATTCTTAAATGTATTTTACAGTGTTTATTTCTTTAACAATTGATCGATTATTTGCACGTTAATGCTAGTGATAGAGACCATGCAGTCTCAGAGAGATGGTGTGATATTAGAGTGAATCTACAAATATGATGTATTTTGGTTGGATTCTTCAATGATTGCAGGTTGTGAGTTTGCATGTGACGTGTGAGTGTGTTTGTACTAAAAATGTATTAGAAAGAGTTATTTTTGCTGACATTTGAACACATAGTCGGAGTTCAATCAGGTTTAGAACATGGGAAACGTGGAAAATGTCATGTAGGCCATATTATATGTTATAATAGCTTGTTTTCATATGACGTCACGCCACTGCGTTGCCATGGCGTGAAGATACAAATGGAGGGCAGGAAGTGATTTGCTGTATTTAGAAAGCACTATAACAAACTCAAAATGCCTGTGTTTTTATCGTGTACCAAAACTTGTTGTTCATAAGGGGGAAAATGAAAGAAATTGATAGAAAAACTCTGGAAAAACGGCTTACAAACCTTTATCTGCGGTCGGGAAGAGTTGAATGGGAAAATGCGTGTGTGTGTAACGTTAGTGATTACTTCGTCAAAGGAGAGTTAATACAACTTAAGTGACTGTGTAATGTGTAACATTTCCAAACTTTGTAAAGTCGAAGTATGTCTGTGAGACGAGGTAGTTGCCAATATCTACCGCCTTGATGGCAGGAAAATATTTCAATTCAGTTGAAAAATCACTCCTCTTTTAACGTAAGGATCACGTCCAACATATATTAGATTTTTTGTTTATTTCTTTGTCTTGTAATAGCGTGTAAAGTAGTACAATATGGACTTTCCTCCATGTCGTCCATTAGCGCTCTTCACTCCCTGCCCTCCATCTGAATTCCGCGCGTCATCATAATCACGTGACTAAAACCCAGCTATTGGATATTATCTTATAGTATATGTTTAATTTGTGGAATGAGTAGTCAATGAAAGACTGTTTACTACTTTTTTCTATATTGTGACTTCTCTTGAAGTGATGCTCTGTAATTTATTGACGTGTGGAATTGTGTTTGAACCGTTTTGAATGGTTGTATAAAAAAACAATTTACAGACTCTGATGGTTAAAGCAGCAGCAGCTCCGTGTCCTTTGTTATGAATACATACAGTATATCCCCCCTCATCAGGTGGTGAGGGTGCTACAAAGGCAGCATATGCGCACAAGTCACGACGGTACCTCACAAAACTGATTTCGGACAGACTTCTAATAAAAAGATACAGCAGCAGGAGGGTCCAATCAGCTGTGAACAGGTGGGTAAAGGTCCTAATAGCCTGCACCATCTAGAGTTTCATGCCAGAACTTTGTATTTAACAATAAAGCTCTTTCTGATTCTGAACACCTTAGCAACAACTTGGTGAACACTGACAAAATCTTAATACCATGGGGATGACAGATCAATTTTTCTTTAGAAATGTAGTTCTTTTGTTGGTCTTGCTTTTGCTAACACGGTTTTTAAGATGTCACTGATACAAATTAAAGGACATCTGACAGACAGAAGCCCCTTTCACGCAGAGATTCTGGAAAATACATGGATAATGTGACCCGGCATTTGTTCCGCAATGGCATGAGCGTCATCATTATGACATTCCCCTTACGGCATTAGTCCTGGCTTTTGTTCACACAGCACACGTTCCGGGACTGATTCTGGCAATGTTACTAGGTCCCCAACCCGGTATTCGATGCTGCTATCAATCCCGGGTCGTGTTTGCGTTCACATAGAAGGCGATTTTAAGGCGATTCTGGTAATTTCCTGGGATCAACGCACTGTGTGAAAGGGGCTAGAGAGGAAGTTGCAGCACTTGCAACATGGTGCTTTGCTTTTTGAACATCAAAGAGATGAGTGTAGACTACAGGGAACATCAAGGAGGAGATCACAAGTGGGCCTGAAACAGAGAGGGTCAGGCAGCTAACATCACATCAGCTCTATGATCAAAATGGATAACTGCAGATCTTCATTCCTAAGATTATAGGGGTCATATAATGCAACACATTCTCATCCCAAGACATCATCTAACTGACACTTTTGACCATACGTAACATCCACAACACATTCTAACCCCAAGACGCCATCTAACTGACACTTTTGACCATACGTCAACATCCACAATGCATTCTCACCCCAAGGCGTCACCTTTGACCATGCTTCAATATTTGACACTTTAGGCGCCCTTTCAGCGTCAGTTAAATGGCGCGATCCTACGGCGTCATCTGAACTGAACGTTACGGCGTCATCTAACTGACGCTAAAGGGCGCCTAAAGCGTCAGATATTGAAGCATGGTCAAAATGCTTCCCAAGGCGTCAGTTAGGTGACGCCTTGGGGTGAGAATGGGCTGACATCCAACGATCCTAGGCCGTCATTCAACTGACGCTTTACTAAGGGTGTAACGATACACAAAACTGACGGTTCGGTTTTCCCACGGTTTTGACGTCTCGGTTCGATTCGGTTCGGTTTAGAAAGCTAAAATGGCTTTTTTTTTTTAAACAGTGGTTTAATGAAAAAAAGGTCTTTGTCTTTAAATTAATTCAGTAACAATTAAATATTTCACAAGGATTAAAACAAATCTGCTAATGCTGTAAACTATATTGAAGGCTGCATATTACTATAACATTAAAGGTTGTAGCCTAGACTTTTAACCTAAATTCAGATGCCATTTATTTTTTAGATATAATAATCAACACACAACACATTGTATGAAAACATGTAAACTGAACATAAGGCAGTTTTTACATTAACTTGTGTTTACTCTAATAATTTACACAGTTGTCATTTTCATGAAAGATATTTTAAACATAAATTAAATAATCAAGATATCATTAACAGGTTAAGTAAAATATAATATACAGGCTAACAGTACATTTATTTAGTGCAAAGGTTCATTTATAGGAAGTTGTGGACACTGATCACTTGCCTGCTGAGGTAAATATAATGCTAGTGACAACAAGCTAAAGCTTTGCTGTTTTATTGACGTCTTTCCGCGGCTGAAACACTTATTGAGCGATTACACAAGTTATGATGCCTTTCAGTAAGTGTACTGTATCTTTCAACATACCTTCAGGTGTCTTTTCTGTAACTGAGGAAGAGATGATCGCGTTTACTCGCGCGCGCGCTGCCGCTTGAAATGAGGAGCCTAGTAAGCGATCTGTCACGTCACATCAAAGAGCGCCAAAATGCCATTATTGTTTGAATTTCGTGATCAAATAGACAGAATTTGAAAGATTACACCCTGCTTATTATCGAAAGTAACAAAACATGGAGCTTGGTATTTGGTGTTAATGGTGGTTAGGCTACAAAACTGAATTCGTTGTGTACTGTATACATAAGACATGAGGTCCGTTCAGTATCACGGTTTTTCGGTTCGGTTCGAAAATCGTTACACCCCTACGCTTTACCTTTAGCGTCAGTTAGATGACGCGGATATGTTTAGGTCTGGGGTAGGGTTAGTATTAGATAGCGTCATCTAACTGACGTTAAAGGGTACCCTAAAATGGTGTATGCTGACGTATGGTCAAAAGCGTCAGTTATGTGACGTCTTGGGATGAGAACTGGCTGCAACACATACAAGTTCATTTGATTCTTTAGGGTCTAAATGAAAAAGAAAACATTTTCCTGGTCAAAAATAGCTCTGTTTTCAGCACACCGTTTCAGTGCATATGCCTTTAAATGATAATGCGCTTCGCTCCCTCCGCTCCTCCGTTCTGTGGGGCGTTTTGACACAACGCACGTGTAGTGTTGCTTTGACAACAGTTGAAGGTGTATTTTGGAGAAGAATGGCAGCGGGAGTCTCTGTCATTTGCAAATATTAATATAAATGTTAATAAAATTTCACACTCACTTCTGGAGGTGCAGCAGAGACATGAATAGTTGGCATTAATTCTTTTTGCAGGAGCAGCTTCTTAGCAAAACCAGCTTTATACAGACCCTCATATATAAAGCCGTCTGGTGAGAAAAGATTCACGAATTGCGCAAACATGAAAGGATTGACGACGTAGATCGTGGGGAATATTTTCCCTTCGAAAACAAAACTCAGCCACTGCGTCTTTAGGAATATCAAAATGACAGCTATGTTGATTAATGCACCCAAGAACAGAACAACACAATCGCTTAGACGCCATTCTGATCCAGTGTATCAAGAATGACGGACTAGGATGATAGCTCGCTCAGGGCGGGTCTGTGTGGAAACGGTGCTGTCAATCAACAATCGTGGGGCGCCAGACAGCTCAATTTGAGGCAGGGGAAAACATATAAGGAGATTAAAACAAAAACACTGGATAGATTTTTATCATTATATGATGGGTGTACAAGCACTGCCATCACACGTTTCAGTACAATCAACTTGAAAAAGTCCATGTACGATTATACAACCCCTTTAAAGATGACTGGCATGCCATCACTTAAACTTCCACAAATGCACAGCCCAGTATGGGAGCCGCTCTGCCCTGAAGCTGTGATGAGATGATTCAACGCAGACACTGGTGAATTAAAAGAAGCTCATTATTGGCTGAGGGCTACAAAAATGTCCAGTCCATCTACTCAGTTAGACGCCTTCTTAAGACCAGGACTTTCCTCGAGCACCTCAGTCATCTCAACCATTATCAAGAGCATACCCTCAAAAACCAACAGACTGCAAAACAAAGTCTGCTGTACCTTCAGGGCGTGAGGCTGTTAAAGCCAAGCTATGGTCATACAGCATGTCACTGTCTAATGGTCATGTTATGTGCACCTTCCATTAATATAGTAACATTTATATGTTGATTTTGTACGTAATTTTGGTCTTTTCTGTTAAATTGCTCATGTCAGTGAAATTATTTGACACAGAGTCTTCCATCTTGGTGATTGATTGAAATATCATCAGTGACAGGGGATAGACTCAGTAAACACCTTAAATAAAACCCTATAATCACTAATCACTAGCCAAAGGGTATAGGCCTCTAACATGCCCTATAATGACCTATATTTGGTTTTGGAAGAACACAGAGATGTTACAAAAGAGGTACTGCCATCTACAGTTCAATTAAGTGCATGTACCACATATTACGAATACAAAATTGTTTACAGCCCAAATCAATATCTTACAAAAGGCAAACACATTGCTTGGAAGCATTACAGTAAGATTCAGCTGGCGCTCTGCCTTCTGCCTTAAGACTCATGGTTATTCATTATGGCTTGAGGTTGTGTGCTAAGGTCACACAGTCAATGGCACCTGCTCCAATACACATAGGCCTGCCTGTATTTTTCAAACAAGGCTGAGGGACATTATAGCTGGATCAGGTGGATTTAATTACGGTTGAAGCTAAACTCTGCAGGTCTATGTACAGGAGCTATAAAAACTACAGCAATACAGGTTGGTAGAAATGTCATTGGATATGAGAAGGATACAGTTATCAGTGAATTATTGGGCTTGCATGCCATAGTCAAGAGAATCCAACACTGGCTACAATGCTCAATGTAGCAAAAGCACATTGTAAATAGAAACATTTGACGTTCTTCACAGAGCGCTCACATAAATACACGTCTGAAAGCAGCTGTCTATCAGCAACTATCCGGACTGACCCGATTCTCAGTACCTACTACTACTGGAACTGCAGAAAGACTGGTACCATTATTTTATTAAAATTGTAGTATCGACTTGATATGTCGAAAATTGTTTCAACTGTTTTTGTACAAATAATGAAGGTCAGTGTGGTCCAAAAGAACACTGGACCTCACTGACTTTCATTGTATGGATGGACATTCATTAAATAAATAAATAAATAAAAAATAAAATAAATAAATAAATAAATAAATAAATAGCCTAAATGATTTTCTTTTGTGTTCCAAAAGAAAATCATACAGATTTAGAACGACACAAAGGTGCTAAAATTATGACAATATCAATACACAAATAAGACAAACACGATAACAAAAATCAGTCTATGTTTGCTTCGAATGTTAAATTGTGTGTCCTCACATATGCATGCGTTTACTCTTGGTGGTTTGTGTAGACTTAACCTGTGTTTGTGTGATTGCATATGGCGTATTGTAGCGCTTGCTCCCCGGCACAGTTAATGAAATGCAAACAACCCAAGCCGAGAGCAGCGGTGACGTGATCTATGCTCTGCTGCTGAGACAGGAGGAGGGGAGAGATGTTGCACGGTGTTTGTCCATTTGCGTTTGTGTGTACGTGCGAGCCCTTGGGGACAGCCTGCACTATGGAGTTTGTGAGGTTGGGGGCTGTGCAGACAGAGGCAGGCTGGTGAATAAATCATGGAGCGATAGCGAGAGTGTGCCGCAGCCGTGACGCCCAGCCCGACTGCAGCTCTGCCAGAGGCAAAAAGAAAAGGTCAAGGACGTGTGGAAGAAATGTTCACAAGTGTGGTGCGAAACGTAAAATAAATAAGAAACCCCTAGCTTATATGATCATGTATATGTGTGCGAATAGTATTTTTATGCTTTTGACACCTGACTCTCCAGCATCATCCATGTGTGCATTTGCCAGGAGTGACATCCACCCCCTCAGGCTGTGCGAGTGTGTAATTAAAGCTCTATCACACTGCACAGTGGGGCTGATTTAACGTATCTGCAGCGAGGCATTTCTGCAAATGATGACCTACTGCTAAATGCTATTATGCAAAATGCCCTCCTAGCATTAAAAAAAATGCAACTCACAGCTAGTGGTTCATATTTCAAATCTACAGAGTTAGACACAGCTTCAATACATTGTGATGTTTTGATGTGGCAATCATGGAAATGGACAATCCGCAATTTTACTACTGAAATTTGAAGAAGAAAATAAGTAGCCTAGCTACAATACATGCTCCTAATAAAAAGATACTAAAATAGAAGATATTTAAAGGGGCATATAACTATGCAATGAAATAATTTAACGAGAGTATATGAAAAATATGAATAAACATCTCAATTAGGGTGAAACTATCAAAGATAAACAAATGCATAGTTTATATAAATAAGCCCAAATATAATTTACATACACTATGTTCAAAAATTGTTTTTAAATAATGAAATTAATACTTTTATTTAGCAATTAATTAATTAAATACATCAAAAGTGACAGTAAAGACATTTATATAATGCTACAAAAGATTTCAATTTCAAATAAATGTTCTTTTGAACTTTCTTTTAAAACAATTCTAAGGAAAAAAATGCATCACTGTTTCCACAATCATGAGACACTGGGCATTACAGGAAGAATATTTTTGAAAAATATTACACAATATATTTATTTCACAGAAACACAGTTAGACTATTTCACAATATTACTGTTTTACTGTACTTTTGAACTAATGCAGCTTTGAAGATTGTTAATGTCAAAAACAAAACAAAAAATCATTTTAAAATGAGTTAAAAAACTACAGTGTCATGCACTGTTGAGTAATTTGTATACAGTATTTTAAAAACAACTGAACCATTGATGGCTGTGCTGAAAAAAAAAATGTAATTAAGTTAGAAGCACTGCTACGTTTAGCTAGTTATTTCTCAATACTTGTTACACGAGATAAAGTCTAGTTTTTGATTGCTGAGGAAAGCAGTGAGATTTCACACATGGCTAGATTAGAGCAGCTGACATACCTGATATAAGGCACAAGAAAGATTTTTATTAGCACTCACAGGGGAAGTACTTACTTCATTTAGACATAATATCTTTTAATCTTCCCTTGGAAATGATATGTATTATTCCAGCACACATTTTATTAACTGGTTGGTGTAAACCCTTGTACAGCGTTCCTGTCTCAGATAATCCAATTAAAACAATGCAGCGACAGGCCTCCAGGAGATACACTGAACCAAAAGCAGTCTGCTATAGAGGCAAGAGCACTGTGAAGCTGTGTGCATAACTGGATGGGGCATCAAATGTCAACTGCCTAATTTGTGGACTGAATGGATTACATGACATGAATGATAAAATACAGTTATACTTTGATGCATTTTGTTGTCAAAAAGACAAAAGTCAGTTGCATTTTGTACACAGAGTTCTAAACCTAAAACTAAAGTTTTGTGCCAATAAGCATGGATACTTTGCATTTAGTAAATAACGGAAACCACCTTTGCACACAGCATTGTTCACAAAATCCTCAAAAATCCTCAAATGAGACTTGTATTTTGTTCAGAAAAGTGTTGTTCTGGAACACAAAATGTATTTAATGATTCTGACCAATGAGATGGGCAGGGTTACCCATGAACTGTTCCTTTTGGGCAAGTGGTAATTTGTGCCCCACAAAGCCTTAAAAATTATATAAACCCAGGCAAAGACAAATGTAGTTGAGACATTAGAATCTGTGTGCTGTGCCATTTTAGTGGTTAGGGAACCACAACAAACTACCAAAACATTGATGATAAATGATCCCTCTGAAAGATATCTAAATCTGAATAATGAACCAAGGCTTGCAAAAATGTTAGGTGCAAATGGGGAAAAGTGCAAAGCAATTTGCAGGTAGGGTAACATTTTCATGGCCTACTAAATGTTAATTTTAAGACGATCTAAATAGTGCTTTTATGAAACCCTTTAAGAAAGAACGCTTGCTAGGGTTCATTAGCTTGGGCTTAAACAATAACACATCTGTAAATTGGCTGTCGTCCACATCTTAATTGACTATCCATCATCAACATCATATCTTCAAGGAGCTACTAAAGGAGGGAGATGCAAAGGGGAGCACTTGTAATTTCTCTCTTTATCTGTCTTGAGTGTGACCCCTGAGGGTATGGAGCATAGTTGGTTGCGGCATTGCAAGCCCCTGATTGGCAGTTGATGCCTGAACAAACTTGCAGCCATCAAATCAAGTCCAATGAAGCTATATTTCAGAGATGCCAATCAAAGAGCCTTATTCCAGCCTGGCAGGGAGTCTTTTTTAAAGCTGAAATGACTGCAGGCAATGGCACAGACAGACACCAATCTCTCATTTGATTACAATGCGAATTTAGCTGAAAAATAAGCCCATTACGTTTTTCTATTTAATATCAATGAACACTTATACAGCAATCATCCCCATAGCTTTTATTTATAACATTTAAATAGAGCTGATTAGAAATCTCCATCTCAAAACATGGCCAGTTTTAAGAGAATTGGATTGATGGCAGTACAATTTTATTCTGCAATACTGGTACACTTTTATCTTGTGTTACACCAGGGTTTGATTATATCAGATCTGTGGGGATGGAAATCAGCAATATTATATCAATATCTGGGTCATGAAAAGATAATATTGCAAAGTTTTGTCTCCAAACAGATCGTCCTGGAGGGCCACTGTCCTGTCCTGTCCTGAGTTTAGCTCCAACCCTAATTAAAGAGTTAGTTCACCCCAAAATGAAAATTCTGTCAGTATTTACTCACCCTCATGTTGTTCCAAGACCTTCGTTCATCTTCGGAACACAAATTAAGACATTTTTTATGAAATCTGAGAGCTAGATCACTCCTGCATACTAGTCCATAGGCTTCTTGAGGAACTGAAACTTGCTGGCCTCGAAAAGTTATTAAAGACATCGTTAAAATAGTCCAAGTGACTTCAGTGGCTCAATTTTAACTTTATCAAACGACAAGAATATTTATTGTGCGCAAAAAACAGCGTAATAGCGTAAGCTTCTGTTATTGTACATCACATGCATCACACACGACCAGCGTCGGCCAATAGTGAGCCTATGTGTGACGTAGCTCTACACTATCAAACTACGTTAACTGACTAGAGGCTTATAGAGAAGAAAGTGAATAGTTGAAATAAAGTTGTTATTTTTGTTTGTTTTGCGCACAAAAAGTGTTCTCGTCGCTTGATAAAGTTAAGATTGAGCCACTGAAGTCACTTGGACTATTTTAACAATGTCTTTAATAACTTTTCGAGGCCGGCAAGTTTCAATTCCTCAAGAAGCCTATGGACTAGTATGCAGGAGTGATCCAGCTCTCAGATTTCATCAAACATATCTTTATTGTGTTCTGAAGATGAGCGAATGTCTTACAGGATTGGAACAACATGAGGGTGAGTAAAAACTGGCAGAAATTTAATTTTTGGGTGTACTATCCCTTTAAACACACCTGAACCAGCTATTTAGTGCCCTAGTAGGGGAGGCCATAGATATCCATAATAAAGGCTAGATGTATCATCCTAGATGTAACTTGCTAAATTTTCTACCAATTTCCAAACGGTTTGGTTTGTTATAAACGTCAGAGATGTAGTTATGACACTGCATACTTATAAATAATAAGTGTATTAATAAGTAATCATCCACTATTATAGCCACGTTAATAATGTTTATAAGAAACGTTTGTTTACAAACCTTTTGTGAATCCGTCAAGATTTCAACAAGATAAGAGTATTTGTGTTTGTGATGATCACTCATCTTACATCAGGTAGCCCACCACAGAGCCCGCCAGAAAACTTGCCTGTGACAAGATGGCCGACGGTGATGACAGATGAGACTCAGCCACAACCTTTATAATGGATATCTATGGGGAGACCCCTGCTCCTCATCTTATTTGGTTTTTATCACTTAAGGTCCTGTGGCAGGTGAACGAGTACCCGTGGAATGAATAATAAATGCTAATGGATAGCTTTCTCCAAATTTCATCTAGACACAGATCTTCACCTGGAAGTAGCTAAACATGAATCATAAATCACAGAATCACCTCAAATCTCACAATAATGATCATTCTGTCCACAGAGCTGCATGTTATCTGCATGTCCTGATGGGACAGGTCAGGTCAAAGTATCATGACCTACTAACCTCTCTGGCTAGACATACTGATGTGTGGGATTTATGCTTGGCTGGTGTACCAGACTCCCTAGGGAACTATTATAAGCCAGAAGTCAAAGGTCAAGGCTTCTGGCTGACCAAGTTGACCCAACGCAGCCATCTTATCCCGGTTAACGGCTCCCCAATCGTGATCTGATCACAGCGCCCTTCAAAACTCTCAGAGGAATATTGCACAGGCAGAAAATTCATGACTCATCTCACATCTAAAAATCATTAGCGGCTGTATGACTGGCTGACTGAATGAGACAATTAGGATTCCCCATTCAAACTGAAGCCCCTATTGTGAATACCAGATGGAGATCTTTATAAATCTATCAGGCTTTCACAGAATCTCTCCACCTTTGTTCAGAAAAAAGAAAATATCCATTCTATCCATCCTCTTTCTCTTCCCGCATTTTCTCTCTTACTGATATTGTTTTCAAGATTGTTGTTCAAACTCTACATATAATGGTTTATACAATGGTAGGCAAGATTTAAAAAAAAAACATCAAGCCTGCAGACAGAGAAAGGAAAAAGATACAAATATTATTTGAGCTGACAGGAGAGCCTTTTGCTTTTGCTGTTCTTTTCCCCAAAATATCTATGGCAATGCAACACTGTACGTCTGGAGAAAAAGCCTTGTGATTGTGCACGCACACAAACACTTTGTGTGAGAAAGGCAAAAGAAGGCTGTGATAGGATGATAGCAGTGGGTTTATTAGAAGGTATCTGATCGATATCCATTAGAGTTTTAATTTGCTGTGAGCTTCTGCAGGCAGTGGAGGGAGGATGATTGCTCTAAGACTGTTTGGATGAGTGCCTCGACCAGTCTGCCTTACTCTCTCCGGTAATGAGATCTCACTGCTCTAACACACAGACACAAACCTGTTTCAGCCTTTCAGATGAATAGAGGCTTTCTCATATACACAGAAGCGTGAACAGGGAGTGCAGTGTGCAAAAACACCCACATTCGCAATAAAACTTAACCAGTGAAAAAACTTTCTCTGGATTGCATTGCAGTTTAAATGTACCAATATACCAATATACCACAGTTGCAGTAGGGAAAGGAATATGCATTGTTATCCTAAATATTACAGCCTCACCATAACACTCGTGCACTATAATCGAAGGGCCAGATTTACTAACAGCTTGTGTCAGCGCTAACCCTCTTTTGGCGTTAAAAAAACTACTGTCAGGGTTTACTAAAGACATGCAGTGAAACATTAGCCCTGAAAACGCTTGGACACAGTCATTTTTGAATATTTGCTGCATGGATATAGCAGGTATAGTTTAGTTTAATTACGGGTTATAATAACTTATTTTTTCATCTTGCTTTTATCCATTATTAGTACAAGACCACGTCCGAATAATGGCCAAACATTTACTGATGAGTTTATTGTACTTCACACAAAAGGTGAAGCATTTGTTTTAGTTATAAACATAATTTTTACAACTGAAGAGCACCAGCGCGTTTGTCAGTAGATCACATGCAGAAATTTCCACTCGCTTTTATGGGATTGTGCTCTCAAACTTTGATCAAACGTTTCAGTAAGTTTGGCCACACAGTCTTTTGAAATCATTCGATAGATTTGTATGAGGAACATACCAAAATGTAAGTGAAAATAGACATTATGGCAATAACCATGTTGAACTAAGCCCTTACAGAATGTGTCTAATCCTTGCCACTTGCCAAGTAGTCACTGCTTATCTAACTTTCTTGGATATTGTTTTTTCTCTACAGTTGACAGTATTGGATTTCTGGATAAACACGTGCGCTTATAGCTATAAGATGTATAATGTCACTGACATGCAATCAAAACTGCAGCTGTAAACGTTCCAGTCCAAATCTTTCCAACCTTGCATTTATCCTCCAGCATATTGACCATAATCAAACCTAACCAAACACCAGAACCCGATATTTAACCACAACTCACAGGAAAACCCCAGGAAAGTAAATCTCCAGGAGCAGGAATAGGTGCCCGAACTACAACTTCAATATATATTCAACTGCTCAAACTTGGGTAGAGTGTTATTTTAGTATTACCTGTATAACATTCAAGTTTTATCAGAATTTTGAGTTAACTTTTATTTTTAGTTTCATTTTAATCTTAGTTTATTTGAGTCATTTTGTTATGGGCTTTTGTCTTTATTCGTTTTTTTTTTTTTCTTTTCTTTTTTTATACATTATCTTAAGATTCTAGTTATCTTAGATAAAGTTTTAATATTTGGATTTTTTTTATTACAGCTATTTCAATTGACTAAATAGTAAATAGTTTTAGTTAAAAATAACAACACTGCTTGAGTAATGATCCAAATTGTTTGTACAGCTGGCGCTTACATATTCTTTTTGAAAATGACATGTGG
The DNA here is from genome assembly GCA_030378365.1 of Hybognathus amarus. Classification (NCBI taxonomy): domain Eukaryota; kingdom Metazoa; phylum Chordata; class Actinopteri; order Cypriniformes; family Leuciscidae; genus Hybognathus; species Hybognathus amarus. The sequence goes on along the minus strand of JAQIUQ010001854.1, from coordinate 192,367 downwards.
CTCTCTACTGGCTGAACAGGTAAATGAACCTAAAATAAATCATTCATAAGAATAAATCAAAATGCTGTTTTAAAGATATATTTTGATTTGTTTCATAGCTGTTGATATGAGAGACCCTATAGCCATTTAAATAGCTTGAAAAATCCACAATTAAAAGCTTTTTATATTCCAAATTGCAGATGCAGATTGTGATTCAAATGTCCTCAATGAAAATTGAACTGTACATTACTAATGTTTGAACCATTCATTACTTATGAATGGTTCAAAACCTGACCAACAACAGATGCCTTCTTAGTAAGGTTAAAAAAACTGTTCTGCATTACAAAAGTTATGACTATGAGGCGTCTTATGGAAAGAACTCAGATCTTTCTGTTTTTGTGAGGAGGTTTTATGTGAGTTGGCAGATACATCTTCAGTAGTAACAGGCTTGTATGTGAGCTCTTTATAATCAGGACTCCAGAGATTTCTTACAGGTCTCTTTTTCTGGCTTTTTTTTTTTGCCGTTGCCACTCCGCCTCCTTCACAGCGAGAAACACACACACAAAAAACACTTACAGCAGTGAAAAAAAGAGGAACAAAATACCAACAGTAAAAACTTCCCGAGATGGCATTTCCATGCAGGATGAATCCCTCTGTCAGGGATATTGCTTTTGATATAGTCTCCAGAATCACTCTGCATCACACTTGAGTTTTATGCACCTTCTCTCCTTAATATGTTAGAAACCCCCAAACTATCTCTGAATATGCAAACATGCTAAAATATATGATAAAGCTATATGTGATAAAATAATGAATGTGATAGGACATGGAAAGTAGCACATAAAAAAGAAAGGAAAAAAGAATGAAAAGATAACTGTGAAAATCCAAACCAAGGAATGCAAGCTATTTTTTGCTTTCAAAAGTCAGTATTTAACAAGGTAAGTCCTAAATGACTCTTTGTAGAACATTCTGGATCAAACTGCATAATTAAAGCCATCTCCTCCACACCGCATGTGTTCAGAGGGAACTACACAAAGAGGGACCCCCCCTGCAACAAGGAGATTAGGAACAAGCAAGCTGTCAGATACCCATGATCCTCTTTGCTCCTTCACATCTCCTCTGGGTTTTAATTGTGCTTCGGCTCAGGCCACTGGTGAGCTAATTGCACTTTTGTCGAGTGCCAAGTAGAGTAATTTACCTAAAATTGAGGCTGTTTCCTTGGCAACCCACATCATTCACAAGGGCAAGTCTGCTTACTGTGACAAACTGAACTACAGTGCATACGGTAGCTTATATATAGTTGACTCATACCTGAAAACAAAGCACTGAGCTTCGGACGGACGGACGACGACGGACGGACAGACGCGGGCAACGGGCGAACGCGACGGACGGGCGAGGCAGCAGGCGGACAGACAAGCGGACAGACAACAGACAGACAGACAGACAGACAGACAGACAGACAGACAGACATAGACAGACAAGACAGATAGACAGACAGACAGACAGACAGATAGACAGATAGACAGATAGACAGATAGACAGATAGACAGACATAGACAGATAGACAGAATAGACAGATAGACAGATAGACAGATAACAGACAGATAGACAGATCAGACAGATAGATAGATAGATAGATAGATAGATAGATAGATGAATCAATAGATAGATAGATAGATAGATAGATAGATAGATAGATAGATAGATAGATAGATCTGAAAAGACATACTGTAGTTCTGTCTGACGTTAAAGTGCAACACAAAAATAAGTGCTTTCTTGTTGTCGCTAATTTTTTGTTGTCTATCGATACAGTGTATATATGAATGACAAATTTTGGCTGTAGTGTGTGCATTAATGTGTGTCAAATGCCTGCTAATTATGTAGCTTATTCCAAACACTTATAATGGGCACATTTTGCAATTAAATTGGCTTATTCTTATTGTTGACATTAAAAATGATGCATGCGTTTTTCCAAGGGTTAAAGTCATCTGTAAATTTCTTGATTGATGTTTTAGACCGTTTCCACCTGGGCATTTTTAGTAATATTTTCTAATTCTCATCAATGTGTTTGCCCTGTTTTGATCCATTTTCCTGGGAAATGTATTTATTTTAAATTTATTTTGTCATCATTGTTTTGTTTTGGTGCTTTGGAGTAAAATGGTCCTTATCAACCGATTGACAGGTCAATAAAATTCTATCACACTATTTTGGCAGTTAGTTTTGGCCTTTTTTTTAGTATGTGGATTTTGATAAGCTTTTGAGCTGCAAATCGTTTTTTGTTCGGTTAATTAATTTTGTGCAATGGAGCAAGAGTACTGTTGTGAATATTAGGCACAAGGCCAGAGAGAACACGATTGTGAGTGATATATATATATATATAACTCTGCCAATGAAAACAATTCCAAGTCAAAGCAGAATAACCATCGAGCATGTTGTTTCTTTCTGAATGAATCAGTGCTTCTGAACGAATTGGTTGAGTGAACAATTCAACTCAAGTGACAAAAAAAGTCACTGAACAATGGCTGACACAGAAGAACTTGTAATGTAATGTAACAAATCAATAACAATAGATACATAAATCAATAAAAAATGGCTGAACTTTGCTGCATTTTCATTTTTACATTTTAGTATATTTATAAGCTGCTTTCTCCTAGGGACCAGAAATTGGTTTTACTATCCTTGTGGGTACAACATCTGGTTTACACACACATACACACACATGCACAACCAACCAAGCACTGGCTTTGCTGTTTTTTTTTTCTTCCACGTCTCAGTTTCTATCTCTATAATTGACAAGCGTAAATCCGAGGCCTTGAACCGCTGTTATGCACACTCATCAGTGCTCACACACGGGCTCTCTGCAGGCAGGGCACTGCTTCATCAGTCACACCATCTGATCCACTCTTCCACAGGGGACAATAAAGTCACCTCACACTCTCCTGAGCAGCTGACCACTGCAGCACTGTGCTGGGTCACTTAATGAAGTGGACTATATTGGATGCCTGAAATGTGTGTGTGTAGTGCATGTAAGTGTCACAGTCCTATAGCTCCTGGTGTTTGGCAGAGCATGCAGCTGAAAATGGAGCGTCTTAATCAGACTCTGCCCTGCATGATCCTCAGCACTGACCTGGTCAATCTGGCAATTCAAGGTTTGGCTGGTTAACATGGTTATATAATTTTGGTGTAGTGTGTATTTTTTGCGACACCTAGCGGTTCAGTTGCGAGTTGCACTAAGGGCTCAGCCCACTGCTCACCCCTCTCTTTCGAAGAAGCTACGGTGGCTAAAACGTATCGTCGCCTGAGACAACAGAGAATATAGCCAGAGTAAGCCAAGAGTGTGTAACATTGTCACTGTTTCTGTACCATAGTCCATTATAAACCAGATCATGGATGAAGTTTACAAAGCCATAGTCAGGTGAGGACCAGGGTCTTAATATAACAATAGTATTTAGCTGATTGCCTCATAAACGTAACCAGCACATTTCTCCCCAAATAGCAAACCCATAATACAGCAAGGGAGAAGAACCACATGAAACTATGCAGCTATATATTTTTTTCTAACAGGGTAAAATTTTAGCTGGCTAAATATAAACTGTTACTGTGGCCGAGCTGGTTCACCCAAAAATGAAAATTACGTCATTAATTACTCACCCCCATGCTGTACCAACCCCGTAAGACCTTCGTTCGTCTTCGGAACACAAATGAAGATATTTTTGATTAAATTTGAGAGGTGGATCACTGCTACATAGGCTGCCTCAGGGATTGAAACTTGACGGCCCAGAAAGTCAATGAAGAAAATGTTTAAATACTCCATGTGACTACAGTGGCTCAACTATAAGTTTATCAAGCGACGAGAATAGTTTTTGTGCGAAAACAACAAAAATAACGACTTTATTCGACTATTCCTTTCTTCCTTGTAGGCCTGAGATGAGAGTTCAAGAGATTTCCACGACGCACACGTGAGAACTGAACTGAAGTAGTTGAAGGAGATCGCAATTCTCGTGCATGCGTCGAGGAAATCTCTTGAACTCTCGTCTCAGGCCTACAAGGAAAAAAAGGAATAGTCAAATAAAGTCGTTATTTTTGTTAGCGAAGGAGAAGAACTAAGATACATGAAACATTCCATCAACTACATATTTTACACCAGTGACAAGGGAAAAGTCACTACTCATGGTGTCTATGGCTTCCAACTTTCTACGCCATCTCTTTCGAAGTAATGACAAAACGCGCTCTGTAGCGCTCTTTGTTCGCTGTCGGCTACGGTAGAAACTTGACGTCACAATATGTCGACCTTCATAGAAGGGCGCATAAATATCATATGGTGCGTTCAAGTCCTCCTGGGGAAGTTCGTATGTACGAGATGGGAAGCCGTGTTTACGACGCAGTGCGTTCAAGTCACTTTTGTCGGAGGAAGATGGTGGAGAACTTTCTCTTAATTAATTACACAAAAATACAGTAAGGTTCCTAAACTCTTGTTCCAGAAAATGAAGAACAAAGAAATGTGCCCTGGATGTACTTTGTTTTTTTTATGTTTTTAATTAATTTATGAAGCTACTGCCAACTTGATCGTTACACGTTACAATGTTATATTATAATGCCTTTAAATTCTGTGCAGGCAATTCGCTTAACTGTGCTGTAAATAAGAAAACCTTGACAATTTCACTGCATAATATTTAAAGGAGTAGTTCACTTTTAAAAAAACTTTTGCTGATAATTTACCACCCCATGTCAGCCAATATAATGAACGAATTGACTCGGAAAAGATTCGTTCATTTAAATTCGAACCGTTTGGTTAATTAAATGCGCTGACAGCTCACCTGCTAAACAGATTTCTCTGAGCGGAGCGGGTGACTGGTTTCAGGATGGCGGCCCACGGCTCGACTACGCCAATAGGCAGTAGTGGTCAATAGGGCGTCCATCTGATGTCTATGGAAGGGGTGCCGCGGTTATGTTGATATAAATGTCTCATTCTAAGGTAATAAAAACATTATGGTTTATAAGTTCTTTATACACCACTGAAAACATAGTTATGGATGTCATATTGCATTTCTGTTAATAGATACTCAAAATGTTTACACATTGCACCTTTAATATGTGATTTATTTTAGCCTATTTTAGTTTACACTCAAATGACTTATTCACTACAGTACTGACTTCAAAAAATATACAATAAATACATTAAAATTATTTATTTAGAAAAACACAAAAATAAATATTTTATTTAATTTCATTAAATGATAATCACTTGCAGAACCAGATGAGATCAAGAATTACCAAAAAAGAGCAGTTTGGTAGGAGCTATTATAGGTACATATCCAGCGTGTTCCTGCAGCAGCCAAGCAACTACCACTGAGATGAATGGAAATGCTAATAGATGGCTTTTTTATGGACCTCCTTGGAGATATATACAAAAAAAGAGATGTTTATCCTCCAGATCGTCCATTTCCCTGTGATGTCAAAGCAGCTGCTAAGACAGACTTGTCATCATCTGTATCTCATTTGTGCTCAGTCCCAGTGCTACAATTCATGTTTATTCAGCTTAATTAGCTCCCTATCTCTCACTCACACTTGCTTTCTCTCTTTATAATAAGTGGGTCATTGGCAAGGGCTCAGATTATTTTTTTAGAACAAAACAACAGTTGGCCAAGAGGCAAAATTTAGCACGATAATTTGGAGAGGAATAAAAAAAAATCTGTAGGAGACTTTTTTGTTGTTTGTTCTTTTTTTAAAAAGTCTGGAAAAAAACATCTAAAAATGGTTACAGAGTAAATCTGAGGGAGAACATGTGAAAAATACTGTACTGTACTATATATACTGCACTGTAAAAAAATATTATTGGTTTAACTTAAAAAAAATAAGTAACCTGGTTGCCTTAAAATTAAGTTCATTGAACTGGAAAAATTGAGTTAATACAATGAAGGAGAGTCATTTAATCAACAGAAACTCAAAATATTATGTTATCTGAACTACATAAATTATCTACTGTAAGTTGATTTGACAAAAGAAAAAATGTTGTGATTACAAAATATTTTTACAGTGTATATATATATATATATATATATATATATTTATATATATATATATATATATATATATATATATATATATAAACTGGTAATTTGTAACATTTGTAGAATGTAACATTTGTATTTTTTTACAATTATCAAACAAATGTTTACAATTACATAAATCATTCTTAGTAAATAATTCTTAGTAAGTATCATAATATAACAATATAGAGATACTATATTGTGATATAGTGGACAGATGCAAGTCAGCTACACTGGTATGTGTGTGCGTGTGTGCGAGAGAGTGGACACAACTGCACAAAGTAGCTTCATTACAGAAGCAGCAGGGTGTTTCTGTGGGATTAACTGTGCAAATAGTATTCATTTAAGAGAGAATTATGCTCTCCTAACCTTATGCTCTATCCTCTATGGCCTAATGGCCCAATTCTGCTGGGAAGAGCTCTCCATCATACAGGCTCCAGGGCAGAGTTATTTCTAATTGACCAGCCCTGCACTTTTGTTCAGACAAAATAAACACAATCTTTAGCTGGAGGTTAAGACGTTAGCTTCATCATACTAATAAACTCTGGGTGAAAAAAGGGCAATTCTTTAAGAGTTGTTGCAAATTGAACATCTATTGATATTTTAATGAGTTATTTTAAGCTTAATTTAACTTCTCTTTCATTTTCTTCTGCTTATCTTGTAATCAACTCGCTCAGGGACATTAAGTATGCATGCAAAACTCAGCGCTCTAAACAAAACACTGTAAAGTGTGGAGAAGGCTGTGCTTTTTAAAGACTATGCCAATGAGGTTTCGCTAATTAAGACACTGAGTTCTGTGCTGATGAGTGTGAGTAACGAGCGCTACCACACTGTAATATTGCATATTCACGGCTACAGATCAAAATCACATCTCTAATAGTCTTTAGAGATAGTGCTTTTTTTAATTTAAGTAATTTCCTAAATGAAGATTATCAATAAGAAATGTAATGATTACAGCATCAACATGTGATTTGATTCACAAACCATGTGAAAATGTATTCAATGTATTGTTATTATATGTATTGTTTCTAATACAGTAAAATTGACATCTCTTCTGAACGCTGTTACCTAGTATGGCAAGCCATTTTAACTTTTACTACTTTCCAATTTCCAATTAAATTTTTTTGATATCAAGACTTCAATTGTTGATATCAATAATTGAATTGTTGATATAAAAAAGTAATTGTTGATATCAACAATTTAATTGCTGATATCTGTAATTGTATTTTCACTAGTGAAATGTCACCATAGGCTGCCATTCAAAATCAATTGTTGATATCAAGAATTGATTTTTTACTAGTAGAAATATCATTTTTGATATCAATAATTACATTGTTACTAGTAAAAATGTGAATTCCTGATATCAATAATTAAATTGTCACTAGTTGAAATGTCTATTCTTGATATCAACAATTCAATTGCTAGTAAAAATTTTAATTTTTGATATCTGAAAATGTATTTCTGATATCAATATTATTTCAGATATCTAAAATGGCTTTCTTACTAGTAACAATCACATTCATGATATCAGAAAATAACATTGTCAATATTTAAAATGAAATCTGCGTCAATTTCTGCGTCAATCAAAATCAGAGTCTCAGTCCAATATTACACATGCGCTGATGACTACAGCTCTGCAGTAAACTAACACTGGAACAGAAGCTGCCTTGCCTTGCTCTGGCTATACTTACCCTGAACAATACAATAACAAAATATAGAACAGACATATAGCACAAAACATTCACTTTCCCATATCCCTAAAATCTTGATTTTGAAAAAAAGTTCATGTCTATTTGTCAACAGTCCAGCAGACCAAATACTGTATGATCATTCATTTAAATTATCTTTGCATGTCTCTTTTCTCCATATCCATTTCTTGATAGATATTCAGGACACAAGAGAAAAAGAGGAAAATACTCTCCCATATACTCATTCTCTCTCACCCTGTTCATTTATCATTGCAGCCTGGGATGAGCATCTATTCTGTGGTCTGTCCAGAATGAGAGTTCAGCGTCTGCTGTCAGAGGACTGATCTCATTCGAAGCCAGTATATTGGCCTGTCACTCCAGTGCCGTTTGAGCTGGAATAGTGTGAGATTGGGGTGGGGGTGCGGGAGCCGCAGGGCTTCAGGTGTAACAACAGATATCGCCCCATTCTGCCAAACAACAGACCCAATTTAGCATCTCCTGCTGTTTTACTGCACATAGACGAACACAACCTGATCGTTTATGACACAAAATTCCATCTCTCACTATGAAAATAATGTTGCTGAATTGCAAGATATTGGGCCAAAAAGCCAATAGTTTTTGATGATTTTCAAGTCTGAAATTTATGACAAAGAAATAAGAAGGTTCTTTGGTTTTAATCTCTTGCAGTGGTTATTAACATTTCAACCCAAATTTGGGTCAAATATAGACAAACCCAAATGTTGGGTTAAAATGTAATTAAAAAATGTACCATTGAAAGTGAAAGTTGAAGTTGGGTTAACATTTTAAATGACATTTTTAACCCAACATTTGGGTTTGTCCATATTTGACCCAAATTTGGGTTGAAACAACCCAGCATTTTTTAGAGTGCATGATAGCAGGAATGGGATGGTAAGTGGCGAAATACAGGTGAAAATTCACATGATATCACTGTGTTTGGCAGGTTAGTGTGTCTAAGCTATAATGCTCGCCTTTTTCATGTTTACAACTACTCTGCAAGTCAAACTAGGGCAAATGCACACACTTAACTTGATGCAAGTTAGTTTTTAATAGACAGAATGTTAATATAACTTAAATTTTATAAAACAATACATTAAAAATGTAATTAATTAATTTTCCACCATAACATGCACTTTAAGGAAATATTAAAAACTACAGTTAAGTTTTACCCCAAATGCGGCCTATATACATATTTATAATTTATTTATTGTTTAACCAGACCTTATATTTCTTTGAGAAACTCAAAAGTGCTGGTGAGAATATTCATTCTGAAAGTCAGGCAGCTTTCTGATCGTGGTTATACAATGCTTTTTGCCTCTGATGCCCTTTATGCAGTGAATATTACCCTGTAGATGAGAGTCTGAGGATGCTCTTGGATTCCTCTCCACACCAGACAGACTCATGGCCTGGCTCTGCGTTCACCAGAATTAAATCAGCCACTTTTACAGATGGCCCAAGTGAATTATTTATGATCGCAATAAAGTTATAGCTGCCGCTAATTTGGAGTTTGATGAGGTTATCCTATAACTGAGGATCCTGGGCAAACATGAAGTATTTATTGTTTTCACAGATTTGATTAGTCCTTCATGGATTCATCTAGACAAAGTCCAATGACGTGCACAGCATTGAAGCTGCGTATCTGTGAATGTGAAATGAAATAAACTGCATCCTGAAAATTAAATATTACATGTAGTTATTTTAGGCCACATTTTGAGGCCAGATTAAATATTATCCTCACATAATATATAGCCTATATACAGTGACCTAAAGGATTATTAGGAACACCATATTAATACTTTGTTTAACTCCCTTTCACCTTCAGAACTGCCTTAATGCAACGTGGCATTAATTCAACAAGGTGCTGAAAGCATTCTTAAGAAATGTGACACGAAGCTCCCGTTCTCCACCACATCCCAAAGATGCTCTATTGGGTTGAGATCTGGTGACTGTGGGGGTCATTTTAGTAGAGTGAACTCATTGTCGTGTTAAAGAAACCAATTTGAAATGATTCGAGCTTTGTGACATGGTGCATTATCCTGCTGGGAAGTAGCCATCAGAGGAGGGGTACATGGTGGCCATAAAGGGACTGAAATGGTCAGAAACAATGCTCAGGTAGGCCGTGGCATTTAAACGATGCCCAATTGGCACTAAGGGGCCTAAAATGTGCCAAGAAGACATCCGCCACACCATTACACCACCACCACCAGCCTGCACAGTTGTAACAAGGCATGATGGATCCATGTTTCTCATTCTGTTTACGCCAAATTCTGACTCTACCATCTGAATGTCTCAACAGAAATCGAGACTCATCAGAACAGGCAACATTTTTAAAGTCTCCAATTGTCCAATTCTAGTGAGCTCTTGCAAATTGTAGCCTCTTTTCCTATTTGTAGAGGAGATTGTAGAGGCATGTCTACTGTAGGATTCAGAGTAACCTCCCACTGCTGTGACTGGCTGGCATGGTTGCATATGAAATAGTTACGTATTACAAGTGAAACTCTCTCGAATACTTTTACTACAGCCATTTTACGTATTTATTACAGCTATCGAGATTAAGGAATCGCTGAGAAGTTTTTACAGTCTTTAGATCTATTCCCATCACATAAAATGTTGCCGTGATGACCATTGAGCAAGCAGATGACAGTCTGTTGATCACGAGAATGATGATGGTGTGTTCACACTGAACGCAAATTTAATTATTTGCAAGAGTAGATTACATACAAAGTCAAGACACAATAGACATCATTCATGCCGGGGTCACGAATGAAACGAATTGGGTGACGCATTTGACATGAACTCTTCTATGCAAAGTTAAAAAATTATCTCGGAAAATTCAAGCATCTAACTAAACATGATAGATGCGTATTTGACGTCTCATCGCGTTCAGTGTGAACACGCTGCAACACACTTTCATCCTATATTGACGCTAAGGGTGCCATGTGCATCAGATGTTGAAGCATGGTCAAAAGCATCAGTTAGATGACGCCTTGGGATGCAGAACGGGCTGGAACACACCATTATCATTGTAACACAGTAGTTGCACTTTCTCTAATGCTTTCACCAATGCAAACACAATGATGTACTCAGATACAGTAAGAGCTTCGTCGTGCAGTGTCACATGCATCATTGATTTCATAACGAGTTGTCCAGCTAAACTCACCCTGTGTGGCAAGAGTGTTCTTTGATCGCTTTCTGTATATAATTTGTTCACAATTTAAATAAGATTATTTTCAAGTTGATATCACTGGCTTGACTTACTGATGCCTAAACAGTATTGAACGATTTTGAGAGAAAGATTACCTGAACTTGAACAATTAGGCTACACATCAGAAATTGTTTCTTGGTAGCTTCGAGTGATTCTATTTTCAGCCATTCATCGAGGCCAGCTCTGTATTGGCCCAAACTAGTTAAAGCTAGATTGGCCTCAGATGAAGGAACTAAAAATACTTTTGTGTTCATTTGTATATCTGAACACTGATCAACTGCCATGCTTTGCTCGTTTGCAAGCCATGATATCTCTCGGGGAAACTCAAATCGCGCTCATATACAGGCAAGGGGCACTCATATTAATGTTAAAAAACCTCAGAAAGTGAACATTTCATGTCAGGGGACCTTTAAATATACACCTAATGTTATAAAAAAAATCCTTTGAAGGAGTCCACCCTACAACAATAATTCTGACTTGGAGAGCATGCACTTGATTTTGAAAAACAAAATATTTTGTTCACTACTTTTATTTAAATAATCAAGTTGCCATCTTTCAAGTTGCCTAAATTAATAAATGCAAAATAATTAGCTGAGTGTTATGAGAGCATAAATATTGTGTTCCTCTGAAGACCTCCCTCATTGCTTGCCCCCTGCCCTGAAAACACAATACATTAAACATGCAGAATTTTGATCAGCATTGGCGTGGTACATATTTCCTGTTTTGTCAACAACCCTGCTTGGCCTAAACAAACACATGGCCCATTTGTGAGTAACCCGAGTGTTTGGGAAGTATTAATATTCATCCTTTTCCATTCAGCTTGCTCTGTCTGAGCTCCCTGAGGTATTCACGTCTGATCAGGACCAGCAGTCACGCATGTGAAGAAGCCTGAAGAGTGCAGGAGGTTTAATGAATCAAAGCCGTCTATCTCTATTTCTTCAACTTTCTCTTTCCTCTTTCCATTTACATCAAAGTGCTGTTGTAGAGGGGAAATGAAGTACGATCTCCCATATCTTTCCTGCGATTAGCATCGTGTTGTTTCTCTGTGAACTCAAGCCGTTTAATCAAACGCACAGCAGGCCTAGGCCGGAATGACCTCCGAAGCAACCAGCGATTCTGCTCTTATACATGAGCATCTGTCTAGCTATTTATATAAGTCCATTAGCCATTTAACAGTCAAAAAGTAGCGAAAACATTCAATATTGTGTGATCTGATTTGACTGATTTTATTTATATTATATTATTATATTATATTATATTATATATATTTATATTATTTATATTAAGCAGCACAATTATTGATGGTAATAATAAGAAATGTTTCAAATCAGCATTAAAGGAGCTGTATGTAGGAAATTTATTTCAAATAATCATAAAATGGCCTTGATATGTCACTAGACATTAAGAAATCATGTTCATTTCAAATAATTATATCACTGACAACAGTAGTCTGGCCAGGATATTGTCATTTAAAAAGTGAAGTTGCAGCCCTCAACTGTCATGTTGTGTTTTGGTCTGAAGCTCCACCCTCCACAGATCTACCAATCACGAAGCCAGCAGTGTCGAAGCATCCGGGTTGCCAGCTCTGCTCTATTTACCACAGCTGTAGCTACAAACGTATGGGATAAAAAAATGTTGGATACTGCAGCCTATCTGGCAACTTTGAGTCAGGGGAGGGGGAGGGAATACACCGCTCTACAGTAATTTGAAATTGATTGCAGTACCAGTTTTGGCCACAATCTTACATACAGCTCCTTTAAATGATTGCTGAAATAACGTGCGACACTGCAGATGGAGTAATGATGCTGAAAATTCAGCTTTGACTTAGGAAAACATTGAATTTTAAGATATATTCAAGTAAAAAAAAGTATTTCACAGAGATGTATAGTAACGAAGTAAAACTACTTAAGTACTGTACTTAAGTACTAAAATGCTGTATGTGTACTCTACTAGAGTATTGTTCTACTATTGTTCTAAAGTACTTCTACTTTTACTTCAGTAGACATTTTCGATGAATTTAAATACTTTTACTTTGATATTTTTTAATGTTCTGCTAGTTACTCGTTACAATTATAAAAGTTTTACAAATCATTCGTTGCAAGTTGGCTTTCATGCTGCCTAAATCACACACCAGGGTTGTCCAGCAATGACATTTTTTCGGAGGCCGCCAAAGCAAATTTGTATCCCGCCAAAGTGCCTTATTTGATTGCTAGTTCAAACTTTTGACTGCTTTCTTTAATAATTACATGACACAATACTTGTACTTATACTTTTAGTACTTAAGTAGTGAATTTTAAAATAAACTACTTGCAATACTTAAGTACAAAAAATGTTGAATACTTTAGTACTTCTACTTAAGTGTGGTGCTTAAAGAGCACTTCAACTTCTACTCAAGTCACTTTTTTGATAGAGCACTTGTGCTTTTACTCAAGTCCGGGTTTCTAGTACTTTATACATCTCTGCAGTCTACTGTATTGTAAATGCAGCCTTGATGAGCATAACAGAGTTCTAACAAAAATCTTACCGAACCTAAACCTTTTAAGTGCATATAGTTCTGTCTTACTTAATATTTAATGTAGTTTATGTAAACTTCTAAATTGATGTTCTGTTCTCCATTAGCTGCACCTGCCAGTGTTAACAAGCCAGTATATTCAGGTCTAGACAGAATTTTGAAATGATAAAGGTAAGAACGCATCTACCAACATCAGTACTGCACATAAGCATGCAAACAACAGAGTGAGTATTTCCCTCTGCTGTTGTACACAAGTAGCTGTGGACTATACTGAAAATCCTATTACACAGAGAGAAAAATGTCATTACAGTAAGAGAGCCATTTCTGATTCTATTTTCTGTAGCGATGAGGGAAACCCTTGTCGGGGCCGAGTGAAGGGTGTCATCCATCAGATGCTATTGCCTGTCTGGATGATAACTCTTAATCCACTTGTTTCAGCAGTAGATAGATTAGCGCAGACTGATGCACCGTGAATGAAGCGCTGCCACTTGTAGTCAAACACACAGGTGTTAGGAGCCATCTAAGGCAGACGAGGAAACGGTCACTCTCTGAGCCCAGAGCCAAAGTTAATAACACATAAGGCCTTAAAAGCTGATACAGCATTGGGAAAAAATATGTTCAAAGCAAAAGAGAGAGGAGAGGGAGAGGGAGAGAGAGAGATATAATTTAACCAAAGCTTTTGTGATGGAAGTGATGGAATGGTGTCAGTATCTGCAAAAAGTATTTGGACACGCCACATTTAAAATGAATATTTTTGCATTATATAAGAGTGTATATAATCAAGTGGCATATACAGTAAGAAATATAAAAAGGCTCAAACAGTATGAGCATGGAATAATGAAATGTATACTTTAATGCATTGTGTGTCATTTTGGATGAAAGCTTCTGCCAAATGCACAAGCGTAAACATAAAAAAAATATCAAACAATTGTTCAGGTTTAAATTATATAAAAAAGTATTTATATTGCTCAAAAATATATACAATATATTTGGACACTTTCAAATGTAAGTGAAACATGTTCATAGTTCATTTTTGTTTAAAAAAGTTGTGGTTATTTTGCTAAAGATCTGTATAAACTTAAAGGAGTAGTTCACTTTAAAAAAAAAACTTTGCTGATAATTTACTCAACCCCATGTCATCCTAGATGTCTATGTCTTTCTTTCTTCAGGCGAAAAGAAATTAAGGTTTTTGATGAAAACATTACATTTTTTTCCATATACTGGACTTCACTGAGCACCAAACAGTTCAAGTTTCAGTGCAGTTTTAAAGGGCTTTAAACGATACCAGACAATGAATAAGGGTCTTATCTAGCGAACCGATTCGGTCAATTCAATGATAAATAAAAATGTTTAAGTTTTATAAGCACAAATGCTCGTCTTGCACTGTTCTGTGATGCGGGTTTGTGCACTCTCCTGTTCAAACTCGTTCATCAAAATGAACAAATCATTTTTCGAGTCATTTCCGTTGTTGAATGAACCAAATGACTGAAAAAAAGATTCATTCATTTTGATGAACGAGTTTGAACAGGAGAGTTACGAACATGTGATTTCTTTAAGTATCAAAAAGCATCCAATCACATTTTGGGACATTGTAAAATAGAAAATATCAGAAAATGTTTCATTTGATTATCTTGCGCTATAACCAAACACTATAAAAATGTTTGGTTATAGCGCAAGAAGATACAGGTACACTATTAGAATTATAGAATTATCCAATGGTTGATCAATTCATCTATTGTTATGCCATCTTCAACAATACCACTCGGATATGAAAAAAAACCCTTCCAAGAGGGCATTATTAAAAGGTAGAATGGGGGGTTGGGCGGAGTGCTGCCACGCGTCTTAAATGAAAAATGGCTTTCTGTGTCCCAGGAGCCTGTGAGCGCTGATGCCTTTAGATGCCCAAGCAGGCGAGCATATAAAACCAGGGACATGCAAAACGAAGGAAAAATGAATATGCGAACAAAGGCGGAGCTCCTATCCCTGGGGTGTGAATACGAGGACGGGTGCGGGGAGAACTGAAATCACCTCATCCAGCGAGCTACATCATTTGCATGGTGCATAATCTCCAAGGCTCTGCCATGCAAATGCCTCATAATGTTGATACGGTAAGCTTTCGAGTGGCTGTCAGGGGTGAATTTATATATGCACTGCCAGCCAATGCAGGGCCCTAAATCACTTTCAATATACAGACTCTGATTTAGAGATATGGTTAGTTCTCCCTGCTTTGAGGCCTGAATCGAGCCAGCACAAATCTGAATTATCAGATTTAATTCTGCATTTTTTGGTCCCACCCTTCTCTACCAAGTCTATTTCCATTTACTCTACAGTACATTCATATTCAATTTCTGTTTTAGTTAAGGAAAGGCATATTTAGCATGTTTATAACACCCATGATTTCATAACAATAAGAAAGAGAAAAAGCAAAAAGACCACTTTTTCTGACTGGTATACCATTTGATAAGCACCAAAAACAAACAACGACAAGCCAGAATTCAAGCTTTTGCTTAATCACGTTTCTCCACAAACAGCTTATCCGACTGCTCATTTGGATGGATGGAAAGGATGGATGCTAATGTATATTCAGGGCAGAGAAAGCAGTCTCTAGCACACGCACACACAGCGGGAAGTTTATTAATAGCTCTAATTTGATAATCAGGCATAGGGATCTGGGGCGATTTGTAGAGGAAGTAATTGTGCCTGTAATTTGTGGCTCAGTCCAGCTACAGCTTTCATTTCCTCTAATGGAGTGGCTGTGGCACTGGACGGAGGAGCACTGGCTGTCAGAGTATAGTCAAAGGATAGTGCAAAGATTTTATACTTATCCATTTATCATCCCTCCTTCATTTACATTTCCGCTCCTGACACTGATGAGGCCTATCAGATAAAGACAGAGATCATATCACACCTCAAGATAATAATCGTATCTGACACTATGATTTACGGTGTTCCAGTCACAGTATATAGCCAAGTCAAAATCTGATTAAAATGTCTGCCCCCTCTGCTGAGTCCACTTCACAGCTCACAGGGGGCAAATAATGGCTTAAATAATGGAGTTTAAGTTTTAATTTTAAGGAGAATACGATTATTTCATATCCTGAATGATTTTACCTTCTTTATTGGGGTGCTTTTAGAGATTTTTTTACAGATGTTACCAAGAGACACAGTGTCAGAAAGTTGTCTCTGTTAAGCTCAGTGCAATCAACTGCAGTTAAAAGATCCATATATCCTGATTTAAAGGTTCAGTACTTTCCACCACAATTAACTAACACAGTCTCATCCCATTTTGTCATATAGCTGACGTTTTGGGACGTCTTTTGACCATTCGTCAATATGCAACTTTTTAGGGCCCCTTAAACGTCGGTAGATGACGATCCTGGGTCGTCATACAACTGACGCTTTACCTTTAACGTCAGTTAGGTGACGAGTTGGGTTTTAGGTCTGGGGTAGAGTTAGGATCTGATAACGTCATCTACCGACGTTTAAGGGGGCCCTAAAAAGTCGTATATTAACGAATGGTCAAAAGACGTCCCAAAACTTCAGTTATATGACGAATTGGGATGAGACTGCGCTGAATTAACCATCTTACACATAATTCACTTCAATTAAATGTATTTGTATAGCGCTTTCACAATACATATTGTTTCAAAGCAGCTTTACAGAAAGTGCATTTTAGAAAGTTAGTTAATACAGTTAGTTAATCATGTATTAATTTAGGGCATACAATATTGCCGCCGTTGAGTCGTCTCTTAACAGGCGTTTAGTCGTCAAGAGGCATCTCAGAGGTCTATCAGAGGCAGGCTGGATACACACTGGAGCTGACGAATGGTATTTCCCTTGGGACTAGCGTTCCGAGATAACAGCAGAAAAGTAGATGGGAAAAAATTAGCATAGCTGCTGTTCATAATATTAATGCATTCGATCGAATTCAACAGTAGTATAAAAGGTAAGCATTATGTGAATGCTTGGCTAAAGAGCTGCATCTTTATTCTAATTTAAACCGGAACAGCGAGTCTGAGCCTCAAACAATATCAGGAAGGATATTCCAGAGTTTAGAACGCCCTCCCTCCTTTAGTGGACTAAGATATTCTAGGAATGACCAGAAGCCTTGAATTTAGTGATCTTAAAGAATGCGGTGGATTGTAGGGGATAGAAGGTACATTAATACACAGGAGCTAGACCATTTAGGGCTTTATAGGTCAGTAATAATACTTTGTGTAATTGATTCTGAAACTTAATCGGTGTAGAGATGATCAAATTGGTGTTATATGATCATATTTTCTTGACACAGTAAGAACTCTAGCAGCTGCATTTTGCACTAACTGTAGCTTGTTTATTACGGATGCAGGACAACCAGCAAATAAAGCATTAATTACTAGTAATCTAGTCTCGAGGTCATGAATGCATGAACCAACTTTTCTGCATCAGAAACAGACAAGATGTAATGTAGCTTAGCAATGTTTAAGGTGGAAAAAGGCTTTTTCTTGTAACATGTGAAATATGATTTTCGAAAGATAAGTTATGGTCTAGTACAATATCGAGGTCTTTTACTGTAATGGATAAGGTAACAGGACATCCTTCTAAATTAAAGTTGTATTGTAAGAGGTTAAAGGGATTCTATGCAGTTTTTTTTTGGCTTAACTGAACAGCTTTCATAGTTATTGAAATGGTTATATGACTTATTTTGGGTTGAATAGTTGCCGAGTGGTTACTACGTCAGTAACGTTAAATTCAAGTACTTCACAGCAACTCTAGGGGTCACTGTTTGACAAAAACGGGATTCCTGCATAGTGTAGTAGTACTCTTTATTTTAAAATAGTACACACTCACATGAAGACTTCAGTCTTATCATGAGCCTAATAAAAGTTATTTTATTCTATATGAGAAGGTCACCTCAGCCAACATCACATTAACAACAAAATAGTAATTACTTTAACATGGATGCACCCTTTTTTCAGAAACGTTTGCTCAATAAACAGCCAAACTGAAGCAAATTTCTACAAAGTAATCAGAACATTTGAACGGAACATTTTAATTGTATGTGGTGCTTCATCCACATATCAGCTACTGTATGTGCAACAAAACCCAACTCTAACCCATAAAATAACAGTTTTAATGTGTTTTTGATCAAATAAATTAAATGGAGCCTTGGTGAGCATAAGGCGCCATTCACATATGTAGCGCCAAAATAAACGTGCTATATATGTGAATAAAGCGCCGTTAAATATATAGCACCTATGGTGCGTTTGCGGCATTCTGAAAAGTTGAGATGTTTTTATCTCTGATGAAGGCGCGGACGCGCTTGGAAATACGATTCCATTATTAGCACGCTTACTGTATGTCGACATTTAAAAACTAATATGAGCAGGCAAAAGACGTGATATGTGAACAGGCCCTAAGAGAGCGGTTTTAAAATTAAGACCCCAAATGTTTTTTATGGGCTCCAAAATAATAAAACATGAGCATGAACTAACAGTACGTTATGTGCGAAAAAAAGCTTATGTCAGAATAGAAAGATTAGGCTACTCAAGAAAAATAGGTGTGTAATTGTGTTTGTGTTAGATCGATGTGCTTGGTCAAGCATCATCACTGCTATCATGTTCACAATAGAGTCATCATGAGGCAAACAGGAAAGAGACTGACAAAAGGGAACAACAAGATCAGGAAGAGAACAATCAAGATAAAGGAGTGTGGTTAGATAATCAATTCTCTTTGTATCTGCCAATATTTGTATACAACCATTTGTCACAATTCAAATTTATTTAGTTGTCAGCATCTAAAAATAGTACTGTGGAAATGACAAACTAAGAAGGGAAAAAAGGAATACGAAATACATTAGAAATGTCAAAGGAGTGGAAGTAGCTGTAATCTCCCACAGAAGATCACCTGTAGAGTCCTCCTCTGCCCTCACAATACATATTTTCTGCTATATCCTTTGTTTACAACATCTCCCGGTCAATATATTTCCTGTGGTCAGAGATATTAATATTAAATTGATTAATTTTTCAGTCGCCACACATCAGTCACTAATTAAGAATGATTAAGTCTCCATGTTGTTTCATCAAGAGAAAATGTCACTATGGTCTCCTGCCTTAACATGTTAGAAGAGAAATCCAACATAAAAACAGTACACTATAATCATGATGATAAAACAGTAAGGAGAGAAATAAAGCAACATATTCGCAGTTCAGAGGTCCATAAGCCCTCGTTCACCTTTAATAAACACTGCACTACTACAGGCAATGGTCTTTTACGGTTTCCCTTTATTGTTTAATATCAACAGCAAGCAGATTGAAGCTAGCAATTCAGCAATTTCCCCTTTCCCACAGGAAAACTCCAGCTGAGAAAAAGAGCTGGGCTGTTCAGAGCCGATCAGAAATTTTATTCAAGGGTTTGATTAAGCTGTAAGGAAAAAGAAAGTCAAATATTGGGAGTTAATAATAATATAAAATAGATATAATGAGCAGGGTTACATTGGTTAAAGTGCTGTTCTCACAGATATTACTCCATGAGAGCATATCCATATGGACAAAGAATATGTACAAAATTAAATAAATCAAATTGAATGAAAATGTAAATATAACTTAATATGAACTGATGAAAGTTAGACTCATACATTTAAGAAAAAAACTAAATGAAAACTGCGATTGAGAGGAAAAAATATTCTATATAATCTTCTTTCACTTGTTTTGCCTTGAACTGCTTTTCAGTGGTTGTCTTCGGTGTAATTGCTCCGAATAGGCGCAACTAATAAGATACACTGACATTATTATGGAGATATGTTTTACACTAGACCTGACATTTAATAGCTCAAGGTTATAGTATTTATTTTCTATCATTCTATTCCAAGAAAATTAAGCTTTCAGATCTGACGTTGCTATAAATACACATGAATTTCAAGAATATCTGGGGGGCAAAATCCTAATCTCTTAATGTTGAAGAAATGAACTCCTTAACATTTCTCATTTTAATTGATCTCTCTTCCTTACTCACTACCTTCCATGATTATATTTTGCAATGACTCGTGGTCCACCGTGTCTCTGCAGACGCCTGATGGCACATATACTGCCATTTAACGAAACAAGATTACATGGAGACTAGACTGTTTATCATCACATTCAAAGCAGAGCAGGTTAAACCCTCAAATGACTGAAAAAAAAACGAAAAAAATTAAGTAGCTATTGTAAATAATACAATACGCAATATAACATGGCTCACAGTTATATTTGTTGTTGTGAGACTGATTTATTTCTGTAATTCCACACAAATACATAAAGGATTGAAACCCGGCATGCCTGCCAAGGCCACTGATGAAAACTAAACATGGCTTGAAGTTGAACTGGCTCTTGGGAACCTTCCTACTCATGCTTGCAAGTCTCTTTCTTTGTATTCTTTTCTCTATCTAATTTTCGGCAGGATGTGAGAGCTAGGCGCACTACACTGATTTCCATCAGCACCCAGGAATATAACCTCTTTGTTGCCTGGGCAACCTGCATTTGCCTTGCCGGCTTTTTTGCATATTGCTGCAATTTTTTTCCATTAGTGAGCCAGTGGTAAACAGGAGAGGAAGATAAGGCTGGAGGGGGAGGGAGAAGGTTGGTGGAAGAGATGTGAGAGGAAGGGCACTGTGCTGTGCAAAAACCAGCTGGTTTAGGATCAGTCTTTCGGGTCGCACCATGGCACAACACCTACAGCACCCCAAAACAACAAGCTATTCATTAACCAATGAGTAGATCTCAGGAAACATGTCCAGGACTGCGTATCTCAAAAGCATAGTGAGCTAAGGTGATCGCAGACATCTTTCGTAGCAACGATCCTCTTATGCTATGTTCACACCGGACGCGAATAGCATGTCAAATTCGCGTCTGACCGCGTCTCAGTTTGACGCTTGACCACTTTGTGTTAATAGCCTCTATGCACGATCGCTTCCGGGTTTGTCTCAGCACGCCCAGTTACATCCGGTACTGCGTCTGTATAAGGTCAGAAGCCGGTTTTGCGTTAGGTGGAGATAGTGTCAAATTACACTTGCTGTTTATAAAAACGTCTTGCGGTTAACGTGAATGATGTTAGCAACACTGTGAGGCAGTTAGCTGTCACACAAGAGTGAAAAAGAGAAGTTATTTAAATTATATATTTCGAGCTACATCAACAACTTTGAGGGTTAGTATTCTCTCATATCGTACGAAATTTGACTAGCGAATCAGCGTTTCTAAAATCGTTGTCTCGTTTCTGAGAAAACGGATTTTATTAAAGTTTTGCATCTATACACTTGGCCTGCAAAAAGCGCTTCCGGAAGTAGAGACGCTGACTGAGATTCTTTCAGACACACGTCATCAAGGTTCGTGCATAGAGGCTATTCGCACGTTAAGAGCGAAACTGATGCATGTAAAATCAAAAGTTTGAAGCGAAATTGCTTCAAACTTTTGATTTTACGCACGTCAGTTTCGCTCTTGAACCCGTCTGGCGGCCATCTTTTCTTATGTTGCTCAAGCATTGATTGAGAGATTCACTGTACTGTATTTGCTCTGGAGAGCGAGAACAGCGGCGTGGGGTTCATCGTCGCCGTATTTGTGTCCACCGGACCCTTCGGAGGCGAACGTTTGGCGAGTTCCACCATTTGCTCGCTCCAGGAGCTGTGCTGGATGACGGCCGCTGTCAGTGGTACTTCCGCCAGTCCCGCGGCCAGTTTTATGACCTGTTGTCCCACATCGGAGCGAGGATCACCCTCGTCTTCATCCATCTAATCTAGCTGTCATTTATTTTTGTTTTGATGATAAATAGAGCCAGCCTTCAAAAGTTATTAACCTGTCCTGGGATTTTTTTCTCTCACGTCCAGACACGAACTTATGCACATGTATGTTGGTTGTCTTTACATCATAATACTATTTCATATAATCTATAACGTATATAGAAATAAAGTTTCAAGTGATAAAATATTTGTTTTGTTGTGCATAATCCCACCATGCATTTAGTCATATTACAAAATAATTTATTGAAGCATCCAGATACTTCACCACATGAGCAAGCAGCTAGGCTACTGATTGGTTAACGCGGTGTGAATTGACGCCAAAGTTCAGATTTTTCAACTCGGGCGGCAGATGCGAATTTGCGTCAAACGCGTGAATGCACAAATGGCACTAACTAAATTATTCGCGCTTAATGCGCCAGACGCTCAATTCGCGCGAACTTGACGCACGAAAGAAGCATATTCGCGTCTTCCGCGCCACGCCTCATTATGCGCATAACGCGTCTTTGCATGGACTTAACCAAGGAAGGGAGGGAGGGAGGGAGGGAGGGAGGGAGGGAGGGAGGGAGGGGGAGGGAGGGAAGGAAGGAAGGAAGGAAGGAAGGAAGGAAGGAAGGAAGGAAGGAAGGAAGGAAGGAAGGAAGGAAGGAAGGAAGGAAGGAAGGAAGGAAGGAAGGAAGGAAGGAAGGAAGGAAGGAAGGAAGGAAGGAAAGGAAGGAAGGAAGGAAGGAAGGAAGGAAGGATGGATGAGAGGAAGGATGAGAGGAAGGAAGGAAGGTTTTGGCATAATTTATTATATTTGGCAAATGTATTTTCTCAGTTTATTTATGACATGCAGGAATAAATATGTACATTGTGGCCACAAATTAACAATTAGTTCACAAGTTATTTTAAATCGTTCCTCGTTTAAATCATGCGCACAATATAATAATTCCATTATAATAAATCGTTCCCTTGTTTCGATTGAACTAAAACAAGAGGATTTATTACTACAACGTCGCCATGATTAAGTAAATTGAGGGAACAAATTATTATATTGTGCTCTCGATCTACTTACATGAGTAAACAAATTAGCAAAACGTTCTGACGTACAGTATTAGTATAAGAAGTTGTGGGAACAAATTGTTAAATTGGCCACAATACACGTTTTTTCCAGCGTATTATGCGCATGCAAAGTTTGACAAGTTTTTGTGAAGCTCGCCCAG
Source organism: Hybognathus amarus (assembly GCA_030378365.1). Taxonomy (NCBI): domain Eukaryota; kingdom Metazoa; phylum Chordata; class Actinopteri; order Cypriniformes; family Leuciscidae; genus Hybognathus; species Hybognathus amarus. The sequence goes on along the minus strand of JAQIUQ010001854.1, from coordinate 168,964 downwards.
ATACTGCGAAGTAAATACCAGACATAAAACATATCATTATGCATGACACACTCAGCATCTGTGTAGGTTATTTACACAAAGAACAAAAGGTGCCGTGAGAAACAGGAACAGGAAAGTATTCCAGGTAGCCTAGAAATCTAGATGCACCCTAGCGGCAGCAAAAATTATTTTGCAGCAAAGTGTGGTCTAGCAACTCTCCGTTGACTTTCGAAGTGGAAAAACCAAACTGTGGTCAGGCCAATCACATCGTGTATAGAGTTGGTGGGCGGGCTTAACACAATGACGGCAGAGTTGTGACGGTTCTGTGCCGTGATTTCCATAGGTGATTTCCCTGATACTTGAAAACAAACAAGATGCAGCTGGCGAACAGCGGTCTTTCGATTCGGCTTTGGCCGCGACTCGGATGACTTGGAGTTACAGTAAGAGAATGTCACTTAAGTCATTCTTAAAGGGTAACTAAACCCCTCGTCGGAGCCTGACTCCACCCCACTGGCAACATTTGAAAAATGCTGGAAAAGTGGGCAGACCCCAGAGGAGATAGAGTGACGAACCGAGGGCGGGGCTGAGCGTAAATCCGAACTCCTGACTCGCTACAGTAGTTTTGACGGAACCAGATGCTTTTATACCAGGGGCTGCCAAGGGCATGGTGAGTTCGCACCAAGGGCGTGACAGAGTGGCGTCAGAGAGTTCCCCTGACTGCAGGAGCTTTCGCGTTTAACCTAAAGAGGGCAGCACTATGAACAGCATCAATGAACAGCATTTGATGAAGCTCCATTCTTACATTTTCTGATCATTAAGTTGTTTTGGTGTTTAGTTACCCTTTAAAAAGGAAGATGTGTTCAGAGTTTTGACGACCGGATTCGCCAAAAGTTTACATATTGTTCCGCTGGAGGGAGAACCATGGGAAAACGCATGGGACTCACTCAGCCACAGCCGTTCATTGCTCTGGTTGGTTAGCGCTATCTTATGGCGGTGCAGAGGGATATTGAAAGACAACCTTTTATCTCGCCCTCCGGATTGAGGTATGCCAATTGTGAGTTCCCAGACCTAACATCTTGATAGGTCTGGCTTGCCAGGCTATATTCCAGGATCTTTTGTTAAATCAAATAATATACATCTCATGGTGCCATATACAGTAAAGAAAGCTTCAAGTGGTATGAGCATTAAATGAATGCTACGCTGTTGACCTATGACCTTTCACTGAGTCTGAGGGAGTTATAGAGATTATAGTTTAACGCTGGGTCTGGGAGTCACTGTGGGCTAACGGGACACAGGTTAACCCGCAGATCTCCTTCCACTCTCCTTTCCATCCCTGCACGCAGAGTGCAGCCAAGGAGAAAAATGAATTCCTTAGTACCTGATTATACTATTAGCCTTAGCTCCGACTTGTTCCATCCAATGTCCCACATCAGCACTTTAATGGCCGCAGACGTGACTCCTCGGTCGAATGAAATAGAGACTGGCTCCTGCAATATGCTAGTAAAGGGCAATTTACCTGATGGAAGCCCCTTCAGCCTCTTCTTTACAGCCATAAGACCACTCATCATCTCCTCAGTCACCCCCCTTCTTTTATTCATCCGAAACTCATTCTCCAGCCATCCTGCGGTCATGCATCATCTGTCCCACATTGAGTGCACCTGATTGAATACATCAAACAATCTCTCCAAACCCTCCATATTTTACACTGGAAGGTGCAAAATGAAGAAAAGCAGGAGGGATAGAAAGAGACACAGAAAAGGTGTGGAGGTTCAAGAGGTGCCCTGATTGTGTTATAACGTACCAAGCGGCCACTTGCTGTTCCAGACGGAATAGACTCATGTTCTCCAGCAAACGAATAACTGGTTTTATGGATCCTGATGTTGAGTAGCTCAAAGCAAGGATTGGCCAGTTGCTATCTTAAATGTAAAGTTATAAAGCCACCAACAGGCCAGATAGAAGATGATATATGAGAAAAGTGATTCAACAAAGACTCAGAGACCTTCATACATCTTGGAGGAGATAAAAATAACACTCTAAAGTAAATAAAAGCTGCGGTGCATGTGACTCACTGCATAAAAGTGTGCGTGAACAAATGTTTATTTTACATGTAAATTTATTCTGAATATGAATGCTGAATGTAGAATCACATGGAAATCAAAACAGTTCAGAGGACTGCAAATCTCACATCCACACATATTCTCAGGCTACTGATAGGGGGCAGTGCAGCTATCAGGCACTTTCAGAGTGAATGAGACAATGATAAATGGGTGAGCTTCTCTCATTAATGCAGATAATTAACTCCAACGGAGCAACACCAGGCACGTGCACAGCACAGCAACATCCTGCCCGAGAAGGAAACAGGCCACTGACTGTACTGATGCAAGATGGAAATATTCTCCCGTGATACCAAATTGATTTACACTGACAAAATTTAATTGCATCATCTCAAAGCTTTGTTTGGGATCTGACAGAGCCCTGTTTACAGCTCTTCTATGGTTTCATTTTTCAGGATTCAGGACACACACACACACACAAAAAAATCAACTGGACCTTGGCAGGTCTTAAAATTAGGTAAATACAACCTAAGATGAACAACAACATGACAACGGACAAAGACAGGTGGATAAGACAGAAGCAGTATACGACAAATACAGCAGTTTAGCCTAACCACCATTAATCGCAATAAGCTGTGCGTTTTGTTACTTTCGAAAATAAACAATGTGTCATCTTTACGATTCGGTCTTTTTCAAAACAAAATTCAAAAGAAAATGACGCTCTTTAATGTGGTGTGAAAGATCTCATAGGCGCCTCAGTTCAAGCAGCAAGGCGAGTGAACACGATCATCTCTTCCAACTTACAGGCCTATAGTTACAGAATAAACATGAACGAACATCTGAAGGTATGTTGAAAGATACAGTACAACTTTCTGAAACGTAATCACGTGTAATCGCTCAATCAGCTCAATAAATATAATAAATAGTCAATTGAATTTATGGCTCTGTTGTTAACCTTTATCAATATACTAAGGTGCAAGGGCACCCTCTATAGCTGACAGAATTAGCAGAGATACTTTTTTATCCTTAAGAAACTTTTATTTAAAAACAGAGAAACAATGTGTTCAGTAAACCACTGTTACATAATACAAAAAGCTATTTTACGTTTAGTTTTTCTCCCCTTGCAGTACTGAACCCATATCCAATTTTGACTTAAAAACCAAGGTCTGTGCCGAGCCGTCTGTTTTGTGTACAGTTACACCCAATATATATATATATATATATATATATATATATATATATATATATATATATATATATATATATATATATATATATATATATATATATATATATATATATATATATATATATATATATATATTTAGGGCTGTCAAATGATTAATTGCGATTAATCACATCCAAAATAAAAGTTTGTGTTTACATAAATATGTGGGTGCACTGTGTATAATTATTTTGTATATATATATGAATACACACACATACATGTATACATAAAAAAGTATTATTTATATATAAAATATTTATATTTATATATAATATAAATTATATATAAATCTATGTACAGTATATACATGAAAACATTTTTTAAATACATACAAGCATGTGTGTGTATTTATATATATAAAATAATTTATACACAGTGCACCCACATATTTTATGTGTTTTTATTTTGGATGCATTTGATATATATATATATATATATATATATATATTATATATATATATATATATATATATAATTTCATATATTTATAGAAACATTCATATATAAATACTGTAGGCTACATATACTGTAAGAGACAGTGTGACACACATAAGCACCACAGCATAAAATATCAAAGCACTACTATCTAAAATCAAACTTGCATTTTGGTGTATTTTTATTTATTTATTTAAATACACCAGACTACTTGAGTGCAAATAGATCTGCTGTTTCCAGTGCCATTTACACCAGGGTGCCAAAAAAATTACATCTAAAAGGAGCTGCTCGCACTACATCACACTGATCTACTCTTGCCCATAGATGGAGATCAGAGAGCCATCTAGAGGACAAAGCTGAAAATGAAATTGTGGAATGCAGTCAGTTGCAAAACTAACAGAACGCCCTATAAGATGTTCAAAATACTTTGACCATCGCCTATTCTTATGTGGCCTGGGATTGTGCCAACTTAGAAGTTATTGCTCTTAGAAATTACAATAAATTCCAGTTGCTATAACGTACAGACAAATTTCATGATGCAACACAACTTCAATCTTTAGACCAATGCAAAAAGTCTAATAAGATGAATTTCTTAAGAGCTTTTAGAATGCAGCTTTTCGAAATTAAAGCAAATTTAAGTGTGTGGTTAAAATGAACTCAAAAGACTTTCATGTGTTGTACAAATTAGTCATAGGCTCAAATTTAATTAATTTTGAACCTGCTGCTGTAAAACATCAAGTACTGGGAGATTTAATTGTGAATACATAGATTAGGAAATTTCAATTTGAACACTCTCAAACACTTACTTTACACAAATATTGAGTAAACTATTCATTTTTAATTACACTGAAGACACACTTAAAAAAAATTAAATGGAATTTAAGTAGGTCTTTATTTAAAGTTTTTGTAGCAGAGCCCATGTGCATTTTACTAAAGAGCAATAAATAATCATCATTATGGATCACCCGCACAACCACAAATCATCATCAGACAGCCTGAGAGTGAGACTCTTAAGGACAATGCATATTGTTTTATGCATTTTATTACTTAAAATCAATATTTGTATTCTATGGTGTACAAATAACTTTGCCAATTATTTGAGTTATCCTCGTAAACGAAGAATTTATTATATTTATACACCATTGGACGGTAGGTCCACAGCGGCTTCCATGTAGTTCCGCCATCTTGAAAAACTATAATAGCAGAGAGGGACAAAAGTACTAGTACAATAAGTTTACAATCTTATTTGTGAGCTTTTCATTGTTTGGTTGTGTACTTTATTTTATAGACAGATGAACATTTACAAGTTGATGATGATGATGAAAAAGTTGTTTAAAAGTTGATATCTAACAATGCACATACTTCAGAAAATATAACAAATAAAGAACTACTTATTACAATAGTTCATGTTTTTTGTTCATTGTGTCAAGTTTCTGTATGTTTGAAATAACAAACCTGTTCAGTGGAAGGAACACTCGACGAAGTGCTATTAGAAGACATCCTGTCATAGCTTTTTGGTACATAATGGCTACCTTAAATGAAAAAGCGCTGGCAAATGGAAAGCAACATTTCATGATAATGCAAAATACACTTTAAATGCAATGTTCCTTTAATATGACCGAGGTGTGTAGTAACCCCAGAGACCCTGCCATAAAGAAAGTGAATCAGACACCAGCAGCCTCACAAAAACTTCAATGTGTCATATGCACTCAGCCATCTATGACTTTTTTCCTTTCTATTGAAGTTTCGAGTCTTTAACAAGACCCCAGACCCCTGAGCAATCCTACAAGAATGAAATGTCAGTTGAAACGACAGTTAAGGAGGATGAAGAAAGATGCTGTCAGGTTGGTATCTTGTACATGTACAGTATTTGAACTGGGTCGGAACTGCATAAATGAATGCCACCCCTTTGTGCCTACTTTACCTACAACACACACACTAATGAAAGCACACAAACTAATTCACACAATTAGTATACATGCACAACACAAAACCACACCATTGTCTCACTCAATGTTATGGCAGCAAGAACACTGGAAACTGATTTGCGTAATTACTCTCAGCCATTAGCTTCAGGAAAACCATAACTTCAAAAGGAAATGAGGGATGATCCTTTCTCTCTCTCTGCATTTCTCCAAATTGTGATCTTATGTATATAATAAACCATTGCCTATACAAATGAAAAACAACACACTTCATTTATTTCAAATCCGGACATCTGACGTTACAAAATCTTTCTTATTAAAAATAATAAATAAAAATTAAGAAACAACAGTTTTGAGAAAAAAATATATAATGTAAAATAACACGCCTGCAATAGAAATACACAGTACGAATTCAAAATCTGACTCCTTATCACAAAATTTTGCTTATTTTCATAAAAAAGAGAATTAATGTTACAATAAATACATTTAAAATAATATATATATAAAGTTATAAATTGTTCATTATAAATAATAATAATAATATATGTAAGAAAGAATGTATAAAAAAAAGCACTGGAACAACATTAGAACAACAAATCTGTTTCTGTAAAAATTTAAATGTCAAAAATATGACACTTGACTTGACAGAACTCCACCACACACACACACCAAGTTTAATTGAATTTGCTGCTGCCTCCTAATCAAGGCCAGTATGATTTGCATATGGCTGCATCCACCCTCTCTTGCATGTCTGAGAGCCTGGCATTGAGCCAGCAGACATAAAGGAACAGACACATAAAACACAGGGAGAGAGATACAAATAGAGACAGTAAGGTAGAATATAGCCATGTAGAAAGGACAAGAAAAACAAATCGCACAGATGCCTGCAGACACAATCAAGGGGCAAGGTGGAGCATGACAGCAGGTGGTCACAACCATGCCCGCTCTGAGCAGTGATATAAAACAAAACGGCAGGTAATGTGTCTAATTAAAGTGGGGTCCTTAAGAAAGGAAATAGGCAGCTTTAATTAACACAGTCTTAGAGCAGCTAACATATGCAGATTAGAGAGGTGGAGTCAGAACTAGAGCTGTCGACTTTCTGCTAATCACCAGAGGAGAATCTCAAGGACGGCTTGAGCATATGCTGATTATTGTGGGAAAAAAATACCCAACAACAAAGGCTACACTGTAAAAAAATGCTGGGTTGCAAACCCAAATGTTGGGTTAAAAATGTAATTAAAAAATTACAGTTGAAAGTGAAAGATGAATTTGGGTTAAATTTTCAAATTACATTTTTAACCTAACATTTGGGTTTGTCCATATTTGCCCCATAGTTTACACTCTAAAAATGCTGGGTTGTTTCAATCCAACTTTGGGTCAGAATATGGACAAAACCCAAACGTTCAGGCTAAAAATTTAATTAAAAAAATTTAACCCAATGGCTGGGTCTGTCCAAATTTCACCCAAAGTTGGATTAAAACAAACCAACCATTTTTTGAGTGTATGCAGATGAGTAGCTCCTCCAGATGATGACAACATTAGCCACACCTCTTCAAAAATAAATTCTGTACATTTGGTATTTACATGAATACTCACACCATGCAAACATATCAAGCATTTTTTTACAACCCAGATTAAGTGTTTATTAATGTGGTCAAACAAATGTTGCCCCCCATTGCTTTCCTCAACTGATACTTTTCCCCACAGTATCTATAGATAATTAAACAAAAAGAAAAACAAAGAATGGAGAACGTTTATACTGTATACCAATGGTTCTCACTGGTTTGACTTTACGACAGTGGCAAGCCATAATAAAATGATTTTAGAGTCATCAGACAAATTAGTAAACTCTGAAAATGCTGGGTTGTTTTAACCCAATTTTGGGACAAATATGGACAAACTCAAACATTGGGTTAAAAATGTCATTTAAAATTTAACCCAATGGCTAGGTTTGTCCATATTTGACCCAAAATTGGGTTAAAACAGTGTATAGCATTTTTATTTGGCCATAACATAACAATTATTCAGTTTATCAGAATCTAAAGTCTTTGACCGCTGGAGCTGGTCAGATGACAACCGTTACTTGCTAAGCAAATTTATTTTTCCCAAAGCGCAGATGAGACAAGACAGCATATAATTAGCGACCGCAAATACAAACACGTGCATCAAGCAGAGATCAGGAATTAGTCTTCAGGGGCAAAATAAACGTGCCACCTTTAGAGTTTAGTGCACTGTAACAATGGGGGCTTTGCCCACTAACAAGTGCACTCAAGGGGCTCTCTTATCTTCATGAAGATGGCATCCACAAACTATGCTCATTCAAATGGCAAATTAATTTAATTACAGCAACATGCAAAAGCGCAAATAAAGGGAGGAGCAGGAGGGAGGGAGAGCAGACAGACCGTAGTGGGGAACAGACGCCCCTCTATCTCATTCCGTAAGATACGGGAAAGAAGGATCTGGGAAACAGAGTTCTGAGAGGCAGAGGTGCAGACATAAGCTGCAAGCAAAGCAGGGCACCATCTGTTTCTGTTAAGGTGAGAAAATGGGTTGCCATTTTAACAGCAGATAAGAATGCATCTCCATTTTGAGATGGATCAGGAAGGACATAAATACAGATACGCAACACATCACAATTATAATGATGAAGCAAAAGAGAAAAGCATCTTTGGTATTTACAGGGTATAAGATATTTGCTGGAAATCCCTAGGTGAAATCAACTTCAAACCCCTAAATGTTAATATATATTTCAATAATTAAATTTCAAGACAATAAAATAAAACTTCAATAAGAGTGATACTGACAGGTGCTTTAGGTGTGATTGTGCTCCACTGTAAGATACATCATTCAAGTAAGCCGTTTAGTCCAAGCATTGACCTAAACGCTGTACATGGTTACTGTACCTGCAGAAAAACATGAATTACATGCATCTGGAGTATCAATTCTGTAAAGTCTTCCAGCACATGTAAACTAAAAAAAGCATCAGATTTTTAGTACATCTCTATGCTAAAAAAGCAGAATGGATCCAGAGGAAATGAGAGCGTTACACTAAATTAGAAATAAAAAAACGCAAGATAAAAAAAGGTAAAATAAATGCCCTGTTAAAACGCCTTATAATCAGTACTGATCAAGATATAAATAAAATTGGCTAAAAGCCAAATAATGTATCCGACTATGAATATACAACAACATTAAAAAAAGGAATCACAGAGAGCATAGAACAAGCAATTTTCATATACTTGTTGAAGAGCAAATGACGGACAACTTAATTTAGTACCTAGATGCAAAATAATATCATGGAGTGGAAAAACAGAACTAAACTCTCAAACCTGTCCCAGGACCACATAGTTTGAGCAATTACATTTATAAAAAGAGTCAAAATAATGATTTATCATTTAAACCTTTATTTCCTTAAAATAACAGGATATCAAAGTTATTTGTGTTACTTTGAAAACCAATACAAAAATTTCATCACTATGAATATACAGCACAGTACAAAACAAAGATATTTTCCCAATGCTGAGCATTAATAAAGGGTATTGCAGACAAGAACAAAGCCTGAGGAACATCACCGTTGTTAAAAGTGGCTCCTCATCAGACGTGGCAGGCAGCTTTAAGGCACACAGACATCTTGGCACTTAAAATTTCCTCTAGGCTAAGACAAAAACAAGACACCTAAACTGACAAGATCTCCACATATTCAGCATGACTGGAAGAGAACGAGGCGTTCTGGAAGGTTTTAGATAAATGACACTGACCATGGCCTGATAAAAACAGTGTACCAGGTGGACATTATACACACAATTAAACGATTCATTAAAATACACTGAAGACATCGCTATTCCCTGTCCAGTTCAGGTCACATTCTGCAATAAATAGATCGCCTGTATAAATTATGAGACGATCTCATTTAATCCACATAAATACTATTCAATTTGGAGAATCTTTACAACACAACTCCCAAACCTCATCACTATGTTTTTATATGGTACTGGGGGTCCAGAGTCAATATTCCTGTAATTATTTGCACAGATTTCATTAAAAGATTTGCAGAAACAAATGTTATAGGAAACTAGTATTTGCTTTGAATGTATAGACATCAGTTATCCTGTAGTTCTATAAAGTGGAATGGATATTAAAAAGTGCTGCCACTTTAGCTCTGGGTTCAAAAGATGACTTAGCCTCGTCTATCGGTCTCAGCTCAAAATTAAGCATAAATATTAAGATAGCATTCGACGAATCACATAAAAGGAGCGTTCTGAGCATTTTCCTGTAAAATAATCATGGCGATATCGAAAGGAAGAGTGATGCTGCACGTGAAGAGCTTTTTGCACATCTTGACCAATCAGAAACTGCCTCGTAATCAACTTCAGCACGCACAGACCTGAAGCATCAACAGAGTGAGTCAAACGCATGCAGTATATAGAGAAGCTCTGTATTTTTGACCTCTTCGCCCCTCCAGTGCCCGTGCAGATGGCTTGAGGGTTTAAGAGCACTGTGCCGGAGTCGCTAGGAGTAAAGTCATTATGTGCTTCTCTTGATGGACCTCTTCACCTCAGGTCCATGGTTGATTGAAGGGGGCGGAAAGGAGTATAAGGTGAATGGAGGGTTGGGGACTGGAGAGGAGAGAGGAACAGGAGCGTAGGGGATGTTGTTTATTTCGGGGTGCTGAGATTTCGTGGGAGGCCGGATGGTGCTCGCGAGAAGCCGTTTGCCTGAGTGTTATTCTCGTTAGCCGACGGACGCGGTACATCTCGTAGTGGATGCTGCTGGTGATGTCTTTAATGTTCTGCATGTGGGTTCTGCAGAACATGAGCCAATCACAGAGTTATGATGATGAAAACCCATCACGTTACTAACACTATCAGAATTAAAGTCCACATCACACAATTACAAATATTTAATGACCCTCAAAAAGGGCTAAACTCATATGGCCTACTTTCATTTGTGGAACACAAAATAATCAGAAAAAAAATCCTCAGTATTTTTTTTTTTGACCATACAATGGAAGTCAAAGGGTGCAAAACAACATTTGGACTTTCATTGAATGGATATGGATATTTTGTTTCCGATTTGGAATGACAAGAAAGAATAAATAATAGAAAATGAGAATAGAATTTCATTTTTGAATAAACAATCGCAGCTGTACATTTGTGAAAAAGCAATACACTTTAGCATACTTTTAAAAAGAGTATTTATTAGAGAAATAATATGCTTTAAAATAATACATTTTAGAACAAACTATATGTTTTGTTTGTGGACACTTAATTGCATGTTAATTGCAATTGAATGAAAATGTATATTAAATGCAATTAGCTGAACTTTTTTATTTTTTTTGCAATACTTAAGCTCATCTTTACATGTAAATTCGTTATTAAATCCATTGTCTTTGAAATATGTTTATTAGGGCACTGCTGGATGTCCCGAATAAGGATTGTGTGATTAACTAAAACATACTTAATTGCCTTTTTTATTGCAATGTGTAATGATCAAGTAGCAAATGTATTATATTTAAAGTTCATATATTTTAAACTAAATATTTGGTAACACACTTCAGTTAAAATTATAACCAAGTAGTATGTGCTTTAGTCATCAACTTCTTTGAAGCACGACAAAATATTAAAACACTGATTTAAAATGTACTTCGACATTACAAGGTACACTTTTTTATTGTACTTAATATGTTAAAGGAGTAGTTCACTTTTAAAAAAAAAACTTTTGCTGATAATTTACTCACCCCCATGTCATCCAAGATACCCATGTCATTCTTTCTTCAGTTGAAAATAAACTAAGGTTTTTGATGAAAACATTCCAGGATTTTTCTCCATATAATGCACTTCAATGGGAACCAAACGGTTCAAGGTCCAAAAGACAGTTTCAGTGCAAACTGTTCAAAGGGCTTTAAACAATTCCAGACGAAGAATAAGCTCATATGGTCACCATATGGTATATTTTTCCATGTCATTTGGTTCATTCAAAGAATGAAATGAACAAGTTGACTCAGGAAAAGATTAGTTCATTTTGATAAACGAGTTTGAATTGGAGAGTCACGAACACGCATCACACCTAACCCTAAAAGAGCAAGGCGACCATTTGAGCTTATAACTTAAACGTAGTAATTTTTTTTGTTTTTTAATGAGCGATCATTTTGCTTGATAAGACCCTTATTCATCGTCTGGAAATCGTTTAAAGCCCTTTGAACAGTTTGCACTGAAGCTGTCTTTTGGACCTTGAACCGTTTGGTTCCCATTGAAGTGCATTATGTGCATCCTGGAATGTTTTCAAAAACCTTAATTTCTTTTCGACTGAAGAAAGAATGATATGGACATTTTGGATGACATGGGGGTGAGTAAATTATCAGCAAAAGTTTTTTTTTTAAAGTGAACTACTCCTTTAAAAAGTCATGAATGTGTACTCTCTTTAATAACACTAATTTAATTCATCATTTACTTCCATTATCTCGAAGTAGTTAAAAAAACAGAAAAAAAAAAAACTTTTATGATTTGAAGTACACTACAAGGGCACATTTAACTAAATTAAGTCACGGTTCTACAAGGGTATACTGCAATACTGTTTGTTAAAAAACAGGCATAGACTTAATCCACTGACCTTATAAGGAGGTCCGCAGGTAGGCAAACTCACAGTGGGCAATATTCTCAACTATAGACAACAAAACGCAACAGACAGAGTTAAAACCAGAAGGTAAAGAGCACTTATTAGACCTATTTGAAAGTTCTTCCTCTCTAGCCAATTGTAGCAACATAAAAAGCAAAGACCACTTGTTCACTAGGTAAAGCAGTAGACAAAGACAAAGACAAGACAACCACCCCTGTTCTCTAGTAATTCCATTTAAACCAAAGCCTTCCTGAAAGATTATCATGAGAGCTTGACAAATGCCTGGATGTGAAAAAATGTTTATGAATTATAGATTATGTCAAACTCCATGAATGAGAAAGCCTCCATGGAGCAGACATCCAGTACAGGAAATGAAAGGTTTTCAAAGAGACTTTAATAAGAGGAGTCAAGCTCTTCAAAAAGATTACAGGATAATTACAGTCATTTGACTCTCAAAACAGCTCACCAAAAATTAGAGAGTTTTACTATGTGAGCAGCAAAGCACATCGACTGCCCAGATACACGTAGTTACTATTCAAACAAGGCTGTATATTGCTCTACAATTAGACCCTTTTCACATTTCTCAGAAGCAGAAGTTGTCAAACTTCTATAGAAATAAATGGGAGATGATAAAAATGATATTTGCATTTGCTATAAAAGCCACGATAGTGATAGCGTTTCCACAAGTTTCCAAAAGAGGGATTGATTACAGCAGTTAGAGGAGAGAAAGGTGTCAAGTTTGCCATCGGTCCCATCTGCCATTGTATTAGGAAAACTCTCGCAGCAACATTCATTTTATTATTATTACTATTTTTTTGTCATTTACTGACAAAGTAATATAATAAAACATAGGGTTATACATGTGTATAATAAAACAAATAGAAAATAAATAAAATATGACCAGATTTACAATTTTGATAACTCGAAATGCACCATCACAGTCCATGAAAAAGACAATAATATAATATAATTAATATATATAATATAATAATTTATATCATTATTATAATAATGACATTTACAATGATACACAATATTTATATTGTGTTTTTATACCATGTATTTAAATATTTATAGCTTTCCTCAAATACTACTCAAGTGATAATGAGTGATTATTCCTGAAAAAGGCATTTTAACAGTCTTGATGACTCACAGTCAAAATGACGCACCCATAATGGTCTTTATTTGATGAGGCTTTCTGATGTTTGACTCATAGCCGTGTGTCTGTGGTTAATGAGCTCCCTTGATGTGCTTTTGGAACGTTGCTGTCTGCATAGTCCGCTAATCACTTTCTCTCTATCTCTATCTCTAAAGAGCTTTAAAGAACAAAAAGTCACAATACCTTCAATAGTTCCCCATTTTGTTTTCCTTCCCAAGAGTCTTCTCCCATTGACCTGGTATTCCTGGTCACTTCCTACTACTGCAAAAGGAATCATCTCCTGAGAGTAAAAGAAAGGATACAGATAAAATTGCAATGTTTTAATGAACTATGGATGCTTTTCTAAGTGTAATGCAAACTCACTCTTATTTTCTCATTGATTGTTCTGTCCTCCGCATCCTCATTCGAACTCTTTCTGTGGATAGACGTCAATCCCATTGGCTCAGAAGCTCTTCCCTGATCTACACAAAATGAAAAACAGTTAAGTGAAAAGTATATGCAAAATAGATAGAAAAACCATGTCGTCTTTAGAAACATTGATAATATTGAAAAATCTTTAATACGTCAATATTGTGATTTTGCATGAAAGTACTAAGAAAACTAAGAAAACGTTAATAAACGTAAGTAACTAAGAAACGTTTTTGGAATCAGTTCAGATTTCTCCAAAACAGAGAAAGATCCATGTCTGTGTTCCAAACAGCATGTGTTCTTCCTGTATAAGGCACGCCAGCACAAGCACAAGGAGCCGATAGGTTGGCGAGCGCTTCCTTACTGCTATGTGAAAAGCCACTAACCACCACAGAACAGATGTTTCTTACCTACACTTCATCATACCATGTGTCATCTCAGCTTCATACAACTGCTCTAAAACTGCATAAACTAGTCCACTGTGGCTTTGCTTCAGAAATTTTAGGACCAAGACAGTCCCCGATGTTGTTGTTTTTTTTTGTTTTTTGCCATGCATTTTAAGTAATCCACCATCCCATCATAAATAAAGCTGCATTAGTGCTTTCACAGGGAAGCAGTGTTTCTGTAAAAGCTTTAGGACACACCATCTGCAATTGGGGAAATCTCCCAGGGAAGAAAAGACTCAGTTTGCCAACTACAGCTAGAGTAACAACATGACAGCCATTACCAGTTCTTTCACACATTGCACACAGATGCACATTGTATTTTGTCTGTTGTTGTCACAACTCTTCATAACCGCAAGCTCTACTCAGATGTAAATATTAAGGATGGCATCAATTTCAAACAAATTCAAGCCTGATTTAGACTTAAGAATGTTAACAACCAAGAGACTGTGCAGAACGATTTCTTTCACAGACTTTGCAAGCACAGATTTCACAGAATTGTGTCTTTTTTTTATTAAAAGTGCATTGTATTATCTTTCGTTTTAGAAGCTGTTCTCCGTAAAATGTGCAGCTCACAGATAAATGTTGTGGTTATAATGTTCAGGAACAATTTTTTAAATAAATTTTAACCACTCTGAAGTTCATCAGTTTAGGTTTAGGAAGGTTTTGGAAATGGGGCCAAAACACCATCTCATTGACATTGCGACCACACTGACTTCCTTAATGCAGCTCAGCCAGGCCCTGTCTCCCTTTTGTGCATATTCCGTAGGCGGGGGTTATTTAAATGAGGAACATTTTGACTTCTAGAAAAAATAAAATAATGTAGTCCAAATGAGCCTTTTATTGTAGTTTTTTGGAAAGCGAGTTCTGTTATAATATCTAAAGTTGAAAAAGTATTATAGGACCACTTTAAGGTTTTCTTTTCCAGAATTTCATGTTTAAATATGTTTTCTTTATAATGATATTAGGAAAGGGCCATCCTGACATTTTAATTCTAAAAATACTTAGCAAACACTGGTTTGCCACTTTATGTAAAAATTTTATTTTTGAAAAAAATTATAAATCTGGATAAAAAGTAAATGTTGTTTTAACAATGACCAGAAGTACAACATGGCAGTCAGTCAAGTTAGTTTATAGTTTGTCACAATAGAAAAATAAGTATAGTGGCATGATTTTTCACTTAATAAACAAGAGAGCAACAACATTAAAGGTTCTCTAAGCGATGTGGGGCCAAAACATTTTTTGTCACATACAGCAAACGTCTCCTCACTATCGGCTAGCTGCCTGTCCCCTAAACACACTGTAAAAAACGCGGTCTCTGTAGACACCACAGGCTCCACAAACGGCAACAAAAACAATCATGTCTCACCCGGACCACGAAACCTAACAAACAGTGTTCCAGCCAATCACTGGCAAGAAGTATTTGAGGGTGGGTCTGGGGGGTTAGTGCGCGTGCACATGAAGGGGGTGTGTGTGTGAAGGAGAGAGAAGCATTAAAGTTTGAAAAATGGCCGACACATGACCAAAGAGATGACGTTCTGATGAACAAATTAAAAAGAAGAAGGAATCGGATAAAGAACGTGCGAAGTTCCGAATTTACATCGGTAAAGCTTTTGAACGATGGCGAGAACTCCGGCGGCAGAAGGGCTTCCAGTCCGACATTCAGGTTGCTCTGTTTTTGCTGGACAGGTGGGTAACGTTGAATTATTTTTTTCTTCTAAATTGACGCTTATGTTCGCCAAACCTAACTACACAAGGATATAATTAGCTAGAACTATGCAGTCAGCGTTAAGAAATGCACGTTCACACGGGAGAGATGTGGAGGAGGGAGGGTCTAGCTAGCCTCCGAATTTGTTTGAAAATATTCCGAACGTCAACACCCAGGATCGCTTAGAGAACCTTTAAGCATTTGTCTTTATGTCAAATTTGAGCTCACCTTCTTTTTGAAGAAATCCCTCTCCTCCAGAGTCAGGGTGTCAGCCTTAGCAATGACAGGAACGATATTCACCACCTTGCTTCAGACGTCTCATAAACTCCACATCCAAAGGCCTAAGACTGAGGAAATGACAGGAAAAATAGATGTATGAAACCTACATTACAGTTAACAGGGCCGTAACTTAACCACCAGAGGGCGAAAAACACCCAAAATACACATGCTCTAAGATCTGACATGCTCTAAAGATGCTAGTGGATGGAAAAATTGTTCAAATAGAAGGTGAACGGTGACCTTTGAGTGTAAAACGAAAAAAGTTAAGAATAAAAAGGCATACAGATCTCCTGCCAGAGTAACTGTTTGACTCTAATTAGCCAAGTTTAGCCATGAAATAGTCAGAGCGGGCCACATAAAGGCCCACAGCACACTCTCTGGGGCATCAAGACACAACAAATCCATGAGTGTGTGGTTGGCATGTGCTTTCAGTCTTTTTCAAAATGAGATGAATGGATGAATGAATACACGGTCTTATGTCTCAGAGGATTTGGTGATATAGACTCTTAAGAGGAACTCAAATATCTTTGTTCATGTGCAAAAATAATGTGCCAAGAAAATGAATGGAATATAAATACATATACACACTAATGTTCAAAAGCTTTGGGCCGCTAAGATTTTTGTTTAAAAGAAATTAATTATTTTATTCAGCAAGGATGCATTAAATTGATCAAAAGTGAAAGCATGGACATTTATAATGTTACAAAAGCTACAAATCTCCTGTAGTAAATGAGAAATAAATCAAAATGTCTGGAGAGACTCATGCTGTCCAAGAACACCTAGAAAAACACAAGCATACACAATGATTCTCCATCAGAGACACACAACAGAAAAGACCACCCACTTAATTTGGCACAAAGATGTTATTAGAGGAAAAACTAAATCTGCTAATGGTAAATAGTGACTACAAATCCCTGAAGTAAACAGTAGCTGTTCAGAAGGGCAAATCAGATTTCATTCTATAAAATGTTTTATTATCCCAAAGAACCATGTATTAAAAAAATGCAAGGTCTTACAAGGGTTATACAAGGTCTTGTAAAAATAAAAAGTGTGGAGTGACTCTACTTGTGATTCTAACAGTATATAACTTTTTGTTTATTGTATAAAGAATTGTATTGCATTATAACAATTTATTATTTTAGGCTGCCCAATAACATCTGGCAAGGGGACTGCCGTTGAAAACTAGCCTGTGGCTAACTCGGGTGCACTTATATTTGTTCTGAATGTTGATCAGTGTACATTGTCCCTTTTCAAAGAAACAAAAAATTAAAAATTAAAAATAAAACTCAACAGCATAACCTGATGATACTTTAATGTTTTGTTCTACAATGTAAATTCTACAATTTGAAGCTGTTATTTATTATGTTTGAAAACGTATGTTTCTAACAAGTAACTAGATAAGACGGACAGTATTGGTGTGTGTGTGCGCGTGTGCAGTTTAAAGGGTTAGTTCACCCAAAAATGAAAATTATGTTATTAATGACACAATTTTAATTTTTGGGGAACTAACCCTTTAAGTTGTAGAACATAATGTCAAAGTATCAATAAGATGTGTATCACAGGCTTTATTTTACAAATAAATAAATAAATAGAAAAACCCATTAAAAACCCATTATAAAAAAAGTTTCTGATGTCATACTTGCACCACTCGTACATGCTAATTTGGTGCTCAATAAACATATGAGGAGTTCAGATGCAAAAGCCTCTAAATGCCATTTGAAATTTTCTTCTAAAATGACCATTTTTATCAAGCTTGTACATTTAAGTTCAGTAATTTCCCTTAAATGGCAATGAAGGTTACATATTAATTGTCATTTAAGTGAAATTACTGAACTTAATATACAAGCTTGATAAAAATGGTCATTTTAGAAGAAAATTTCAAATGGCATTTAGAGGCATTTTGCATCTGAACTCTTCATATATTATTATCAATGTTGAAAACAATTGAAAACAATTGTAACTATTGGTTACATCACTTAGATCAAGTACTGCCTTCTGGAGGCCCTGACGTTCTATACCTTCCTTTTCCACCAGGTTTCCCCCTTACTGAACATAATCATCATTAGGCAGGTCACAGTTGAATAAATGGACACATGTACAAAACTTATTCACGCTAAAAACTGACATTAGTTACTAGACATGCGGTATATGCAGCACAAGGCTTTTGTTTCGTAAACCCACAACATGACATGCAAACACATATCCAGTATTTATTTATTTCCACATATCCATCTGTTTCAAGTTCATAATGCCACTTCTAAAAAGTACATAGATGTATGTTTACTAACCAGTGTCCTGTGGGTGGTATGAAGTATATGCAGCAGTGCACTCGTGAGTCTGGGATCCTCTTCTTCCTGTCAATATTAATCTCTTCCTGCAAGTACTGCTCATACTGGTCATTGATAAATTTCATTATGGGCTGCCAACTGTTGAAAGAGAGAGAGAAGTAATGTAATGACACTTTCATTTTCACACCTGGCTCGTTTGGCGCATCTGTTTCAGAACCTGGTGGTTGGGTCCCCATCACTTTGATGGTTGGAGAGGTTTTATTTTTGGGAGTCTGAATGCTGTTCTGCATCCAAGCATGGCTACATAAATAGAGCGTGCCCAGAACAAAACTATACCGCCGACACTAAAAGAACTGCTTTAGACTGTCATTTATCTTTCACAGAGGAGATGCTGATTAAACTGAGTGAATTTTACAGTATATTAAAACTAAGGTCACAAACAAACAAACAAACACATAAACGGTCTTTACCAATTCTCGTTATTGATCTGGTCGCCAAACCCTGGTGTGTCTATGACTGTCAGCTTCATCCGAACCCTTTCTCCTCGACATCTGAAATTAAATTAATATATTTTATTGCATTCCAGTAACACTAATGAACAATGATAGATAATAGAAAATCCAGCTGTGCAGCCTTACCATGACTGATGGACTTGATCTCAATGGTTTTAGGGATCTTTTCCTCAGCCGTGCCCAAGAAAGACTTACGGCTCACCTTAGACTTGAAGAGCGTGTTCATCAGTGTGGACTTCCCTAAACCACTCTGACCTGTACACATGAAGTACAATACACATTACTAACCCAATAACTAAAGGCTGCAACACACTGCACTTATTTTGCTCAGAGTTTTGCCCTCAGTTGAAGTCTAAACGGTCAACGCTGGCTGCCGAAAGTCAGAGCCATTTTGCTGATTTTGGGCAGTCAGAGTTACACATAGTGTGATTCCATCCTGAGGGGTTTGATATATTGAGCCAAATTATAACACATTATAACACATTGTTTTAATTTGTCATGCATGTCATTGCAATGAGACACATTGCTTCATGAGTTTGTTGTGTTAAGAATAACTTGAAAGTCTGTCAGTGTGTGATTCTCAGTCGTTTAGTGTCTGATGGCCAAGTTTTTTTCCTCTGTAAGTTTCAAATTTCACAAGTGTATAATGCCTAGTATTTTAAAATCTCTTTAAATTTCTAAAGCTGTCTACTTGTTTCCTGGCTTACAAGGATTTGCAAGAAAGTACAGACTACAAGAAACAGAGATACAAGAATATGCACTTCAGTGATTTTAAAACGGCACTGAACACTTGACTAATTACTTCTCTTTAAAGCCACAATATGTATTTTTTCTGCTTTAAAATGGCAAAAGTAACTGTATCTATGTTATATATTTCTGTTAAATATTTACTCACATTATCCAGGCAGTTTCCACCAACTTTCAAATCCGGAGAAATGTATAAGTTTAATTTGAAGACACGGGCCGTTTCTCTATTTCCGTTCTTGTCGCCCGTCTATGACGTCATGTAACCTTTGACTCTCTATTTCTCTAACTTCATGCGCAACCCGGCGAAAACCGCCAAACACAAAGGGGAACACCGGACTACCGCCAATAAAAGCAAAGAAAACGACGACGAAGAAAAAGTATTAGCTAGTATCATTTTGCAGCCGCAACAAACTTGAGGGGGGGTTGGCTGCACGCGCAAGATCTCTTGCTAGCTTATCACTCTGACATTGTGCGCGTGCGCGGTTAGAAGCGCCACATTAGAGGTCTTCACGGGTACAAAAATTCATGCCCGAACCGAAAGAGACCCGTAATGTGCTACACCGAACAGACCCGGACCCGTCGTTCATTTCAAAAGTTGGACCCGGACCCGTCATAAATCTTATTTGCCTGGACCCGTCTATTATTTGAAACCTGAACCCGGGACCCGAAGTAATAGATTCGACCGGACCCGGCTGATCATTTAAAATATAGACCCGAACCCGTACGTAATTTTAAAATGGAGAGAGCTTTGACAAGCTAAATAGGCTAAATATTATTTTATTAACAAAAGGTGACCGTGTTTCTAAACTTCTATTAATACTAGCTAGATGGAATATTGATTTAATAGGGGTCTGATAATGCATTTATATCTCTGTTCGGAAAGACGTGATTGTCAAAAATACATAGTTAGAATGAGTCAGGAATGGAGGGAATGACAGTTCCGATGTGTTTGCTCCATATTCGCTCTTTCTCTCTCCCTGGTTGTCAGGGACAGCGACAACAACTCCCGTGAGCCCATACTCTTTCCCGACGTCATCAAAGTACGTCTTTTGTTATTATTTAGATCGAGTGCCCCCTGGTGGCCAAAAATGACAGACTGTACGTTTAATGTAAAAGCGTAAATAGATATATACAAGATATATCAAATTAAACAATCACCAAATCAATCATTAAGAAATAGAAACATAAGGCACAACTGTAAATCTCTCTAGAGTATGAGTCAGATGAGATTTGAGAATTCAGCTTTAATGACTGAAAAAGCTTCAGTTTGATGGGAAGGTGGTAAAGAGAAAGCCACTGTTCAAAAATGTCACATGGCATCTCGGCTACATTGTGCCATAAGGCATGTGGGAGACACTGCAGCCAGCTGGAAAAAGCTTCAATGGTTTCATGAGACCATAATTGAGCCATTTCTGGTCCGCCAGACCACCAAACCCCATCAAGAGCAAGCCAAACGCTGCCCACCACCCCCACTGTGAAGTGTGGTGGCGGGAGTATCATTCTGTGGGGATGAAAGAAGATGCTTGCACATCAACACAAAGCTACATAACAAATGCTTAAAGCAATAAGAGTCAATAACATTTATATTAAAAAATGTCAAGTTTCGATTATAATCCATATAAGCACACAAGCTAGAGAAAAGGTGAAATGCAGAAAGAGGAAATAATTGTATTTTATTTTTTAAGACCCCATGGGGTGAAAATCAAGTACTTAAATGTTGTTTATATGTCAACGTGGGGTTTTAATATGCTTTAAGACAAAAAATGCACAAATTCAAAAGTCAACACCATTGCTGAGTATTTTCTCCTTAAAACTGCAGTGAACCAAGGACAGTCTCAAAAACATGGTTAGAAATCACTGGTGTTTCTGACGTCACAAACTACCTTGTAACCAATTAGTGTTTCCTATACATTTATTTATTTGTGGTGGCCTGCCACAAAAACAACATTGACCGCCACAAATAGATTTCAGTGCTTCCCCTTCATTAATTATACATTTACGGCCCAATTATATATTTCAACTGTCAAAATAAAAGCTCACGTTTATCTATTGCATGCATAGAGATTAGGCAAAAAACGAATTACAAAAGTTTCATTTATTTTTCAGTGTGTTTGATTTATTATAACAATATTATTGATATAGTTGCCACCCACCACAGTTTAACAGTGGGAAACACTGAACAACTTGAGGAAAGGCTTTAGCATTTGGAGAAAAAGGATTTTTTAATGTTATCTTGGTGATAAGATCAAAGATGAATTTTAAGGGATACAATTATTGACAACAGGGGGACTTTTGATCATCGTCACTGTCACTTAAAATAAATTCAGCGTAAAACATTAAACCCCGAAATCTTCCAAGGAAGTTTAATATTGTTTATATACCCAGTAGGTCTTATTCATTCACAGATCACAAGTGATGCTTCCATCAGGCTGTCCTGTGGTTTGAATGAAACTATCATTCTTTGGCTTTTGCGAACAGGAGCTTGTGTTTAGCTGTGGTTTTCTTTACCCCTCCGCTAGCCCACATCCGTCAGCCTTGGGTTCATCACACTAGTAATGAGGGCCTCTGTTCCTTTCAGTACGGGCAGGGCTGCAAATTTTCTCTCTCTAAAGACACTGTCACACTGTCATCCCGCCACTAGGGGTGGACACTATGACCAAAACATTTATCACTATAAAATTTTTAGCTGGCATTGGATAAGATGTGCCAGTTCCTACCCCTGTATCCTGCCTATAAAAGGTAGCACTTTTTAGGTTTCAGACACCTCTCCTGAAAATGTGATGCAATGAGAGACAGGAGTCAGAATAAACGGGCTGCAGCTGGGAACAGCAATGCTGATCCCGAGGGTTGGCTCTCCCCACTCTGACTGGGTTAAGTCAACAGCAGGTTTGGCCACATTGACCCAAAGAGCCACATGTGAGAACCCAGCTGCAGCCTTGTTCAAACACAGGTTCATTTTTGCTGTCTTCAACAGAGCTCACAATCATTTCATCTTGTAAACTCCATAGTTTAATAGAGGAACGGTGTCTTCTGAGACACTAATGCTGAAGCAGAAAAATACCACCAGGTGATGCAATAAAACACATACACGTCTTTCCCTAATTTACATTCTTATTTCAGACTTCAGCGGTCTAAAGTTATTAACCCATAATCCATTTTCATAAGCAAACTGTAAGACTTTAGCAACTTCATGTTTGCTCTGAGATCAAAAGCAACACAACAGTATAGTTTTGGCTCTATTAATTATATTGAATGAGCCACATCCATAACAGCATGATTGTGCATGCATGATTGCACCGTCAGTTGTATATCATTAATATTATTGCACCAAGTTGCTAGGCAACCATAAACAATTTACAGTTAGGTTAATGAACTGCAATACCAAACGCAAGATTTGTTTATTGTGAACTTTAATAAATGTAATCTTAATTGAACATTGGCTGGTTCTCATATTTGCTGCAGAATTACTGCAAAAATCGTGTGGCCTCTTATGGCTAATTGCTAATTAGTTATGTTTGTAATGTAAACATCACTATGAGCTCATACTTGAATGGCTCATTTGCTTTCAGTGTTCAAGTTGATTTGATTGATTTGATGAACAATAAAGAACTAATCTAGGTACTAGAGTATTGAATTGAGCTGTTCTTATTTGGCTCAAATAGAAACACTATAGCAATCGCCCAGAACAACGGAGCTATGTTGTAGCAATGTGCTAAAACCCCTAAGGCCGCATTGCAACACCCTGGCAACCATTAATACAGTTGCAGCAACTTCTGCACAGGTGAGCATTTCTCAGTTTCTTGTGGAAATGTGAAGACTGAATCATAATCAGAGGAAGAAAGTTCAGCAGAATAAAGAAACGAATAAAGGTTTGGAACAACTTGGGGGTAAGTAAGTGATGACAGAATCTCAAGTTAATATTTGGGTGAACTATCCCTTTCAGCGCAAACATGCCAACACTGAAACTATAGCCCCTAACCTAAACTCTACAACTAACCTATATTGGTGTTAACAGCATTACTGTTTGTCACTCTCAGATCCATTTGACAGGTGACAAAGGTGGACGAAGTACACAATTTCCTTACTTGAGTGAAAGTACAGATACTACAGGCCAAGTTTTAGTTAAGTACAATACAGAAGTACTTGTTTTTAAAACTACTTAAGTATCAAAAGTAAAATGTCAATGCATTGTTTTATTATTGTTGTGTATAATACTTACAATACCGTAAGCCTATGCCATGAACCTATGCTATGCCTACCCTCACATCAATATCAAATTTATTTCTAGAACGCAGTTCCAATAGTGGGATTGAATGTGAGAATGTATGTTAGCCTTATGCCTGGTTCAGATTACACGTTTTTTTTGTGTCTGTCACTGTGTCAGATTACGCGATTTTGAATATTAAAATCTTGTCGTGTCGTGGACAAGACACAATGTCAGAGTACACGTTGCTTCTTGACCAGTCATCGCATGCCGTCTTTAATGGCGCGTGATGTCAGAGAAAGCAAAACTAGCGAGTGACTTCCGGAAACGAACGTAAACAAACAATGGATGAAGCGGTGAGTGTTGTATTGGCTGTCCTCTGTTCAGAAAAATGTAAAAAAAGAAGAAAGAAAACCCGACAATGGACACGTTCCTGGATTGCTCGCATTGCCTTTTCAGCGTGAGAAATACACGGTGTGGCGTGTGGACTGGTTGAAATGCGTATGAGACTTAACCCTGCTCGAAGAGTACAGTATGGGCTGCCAATCCTCCAAAGAGAACTTGAGGTAAACTATTGTTTTCTTATATATTTTTACTTTTAGTTTTAACGTTAGCACCATAGTCTCTCTTCGTTTCGCCATTTTTGAAAGTTGTGTACAGAAAAGATGTGCTCCTAATGGTCAACCTCATACATGTGACAGAACCGTCGTAACGACCATTAAAAAAATTAAACATGCTAGTCTTTGTGTCGTGAAGCATCGCAGACGCAACGTAGGTTGTCTCCCACTATGACACACTATTCGAGATGATACGATCGAATCTTGCGTCCCGACGCCCGTTGTCGTTTACGAATCCCACGACACCCTACGTCAAACGGATCATGCCAAAATCGGGCTAAAAACGTGTAATCTGAACCAGGCATTACTGTTATCTATAAAAATTCACATTTAGATGACCAAACCCAAAGCTGAAAATGAGGTGGATGTCAGAATCCAAAGCCAGATTGGCATTTATCTCCAACATTGGACAGACAATGTATTGTGGTAGAAAATGAAAATTGAGTTCCGTTGGGTACTGACGTTCAACCTGATTTTCATTTCCAACCAAAAATCCAAAGTCTGTCCAACATCGGATGATGACATCAGTCTAACGTCGGGTTCTGATGTCAAACCGACTTTCATTTCCAACCAAAATGCAACCTCTGTCTGCAACCAAAATCATCCTCTTAGTGACATTACTACTTTCTCAAGGACCTTGACAGAATTGTAGTGGACTAAAACTTATGATATTTGCCTTTCAAATGAAGTGAATTTAAAGTAAAAAGTTTCCAGAAAAAAAATAATACTTAAGTAAAGTACTGATACTCAAAAAGTGTACTTAAGAACAGTACTAAAGTAAACATACTACTGTCAACCACTGGTGACTTGCGCTTAACTGGTTTGGGGTATTTCAGTCTCCTAAAACATGTGGACTGTCAAGTATTGTTAACTATTACCTTTTCTCTGAACATAAGCAAACAACAATAACATATTAAGAGCACTAGAAGAACATTCCGTGAATCAGTTCATGAGTATCAGTTTAATTTCAGTAATGTTATTATTTCACTTTTGTAGATGTGAATCTAATAAATCTCATTATCACTACATCTAATGGACTAAAATACAAAAATTGATATGCTGCAATGAGCCAAAAGAAAAACATGAACAAAGGCATTCAAGCAAGCTAAAAAAAATTAAAAAAAACTAACATGTCAGAGCAAAGAAACAAAAATGCACACGGAATAACAGTATGACTTGTGGCATTTAATTGAGCATTACATATGAAAGCCTACGTGTATTGTTGAAGTGTTAATCGAAAATTGAAGCTTTGATTTCCATAAGCTTGTTTTATTAAAGGGCAATTCCACCTCTGGAAAGATGAATGTGTATTTAAAATGGGTCATTTATGTAGAAGAAATGTGAAATTATTTTTTAATTTGGAGCTTTCTAGACTGAGAAAAGACAGAAAATGTATTTTTGGCTTATGTGAATGAAAAACATCAACTCCCAGAATTCATTTGCTTCGCTGCCCTAGGAGGCCACGCCTACCGCTAACCTCGCAGTATGTAAACAACAGTCTACTAGTGATTCTCCGTGATGAGTCTGTCCGAAAATGTGTTTCGAGATCGCCCAAAATGTCCGCGATTCGGCTTTTGCGTTCTACAGTCGTCATTCATCATGTTTACTGTGGCAAGCGGAACGAGTGCGAGCTGTATGTATAACGGCGCGAGACGAGCCAGGTTTACTGTGTCGACCGGGATGAGTGCCGGCTGTCTGGATAACGCGCGAGGCCGGTGGCGTGATTACCGATGAGCGGCACCTAAGACGTAAGTTACCGGTCTCGTATCTCTCACGGAGGAGCAGGAATTTTCTTAGCAATGTTAAAACGCATCAACCGATCACTTGTTTGGCGTTCATGTAAACACAACAGTCAGATTCACCAATCATAAGGAATTGAGTTAGATTGAAACAAAAGCTGTAACTTACATGTAAACAATGAATGGCGACTTCAGAAATTAAAAGCTGAATCCCGGACATCGACGGCCGGACATGTCCAGGAAAAAGAGGACGGTAACCCCTACTACTCAGCTTTCTCCACAGAACAAGAGCCTGCTAGCTTAGCGTCCAAAAAAGATGTGTAATGTTAATCCCAATCCTCCATAACGCATCCGTCAGCGTATTCAGTAGTTTCGTCCACATTTTCAAAACGTTTCTGTCAGTGAAATCAAACGCATTGGCACTGATCTGTGATAGGTCTGTTAGCGCAATAGGTCCAACCCCCTATTGGCAGGTTTGAAAGGGTGGGGACTCGGGCTTGTAGTTTTTTACTGAAATCGCCCTCTCTTACACTTCCGCCAACAATGACGTAAAATGACGATTTTTGCGTCATTGTTGGAGGAAGTGAAAAAGGTAAATAGCAGATTTCTCTCGTCTCAGGAGAAAATGATAAAGTGTTGCATGACCATTCAATAGTATAACTGGGTTTCTAACAATGGAAAGCTTAATGCAAATGGGTGGAGTTGCCCTTTAAAGGTTGAAGTAATTAAATGCATCTTTACAATTTGAATTTATTGCACTTCCATTTTATTATTTTTCTCACCAAAATGCCTAAATTGCAGATCTCTTTTAATTTCAAAGCCATTATTAAAATGACCAATGTTGGGGGATTAAAATAAAATTCTAGACTTTAAAATGTCTAAAATAAAGCTACTGAGGTATAAAAAAAATCAACTGCGTAGAGTCCAGCATCACACTGAAGTCCAACTATTTCATTTAAATGTATCTGAGTTATATGTTCTAGATCAACGCTGAAATGTTGACTCACCCACTACCATGATGTTGAGCTCAAATCCCTGTTTCATGGCCTTCCTCCTCATCTGCTCCAGGATGGCATCGATGCCCACGTAGCTGAAGTCCACGCTGGGTTTCTCCAGGCACATGGCCGAGGGCATCTCTCGTATAACCGACTCTGCCATGATGCTACTGCTGCTGCTACTGCTGCTGTAGCTGGATATGACCTCTGACCCTGAAGATATGAAGAAAAGATTCAATGAGGAGCTGCATATCATGGGGTATTTTGATTTAAACCTCATATAAACTCCACAGCAATCAACAGCATTCACCCTACCTACAAGGTATTTTATAAGCCGGGTCTGATACAGACACTCTTGGAAAGAATGTGCTTCTACACAACTGGATTATAGACATAATAAACAGGGAACTCATCTCCGGCATGAAGCCAGCAAGCACATTTTTTTCTTCTCGATTTATACAAATATCCATTTATTTTAGGCTTATTATTGGGCCAAAAATGTTCTCATTTCTCTTCAAACGCATCCATCATGTGAAGGAGCCAACAATGTTATCTTGGTGAATGTGCAGTACAGCAATCTTATGACCCATCAGTGATCGGATCAGGTTGGGATCCCACTAAACTACAACAGAAGCCAAGGAACATTTTTTTATGGATTATGATCAGATCGCTGAAAACCACATTTGATCTGGGATATATTGACCACATTTAAATAAAGGTGTAAAATGCATTAAAGCATTACAGCATTAAAAGGGGACAGCATTAAAGGGGTGGTTGACTGCGATGTCACTTTTTTCATTTTAAATAGTGTGTAATGTTGCTGTTGGTGCATGAACAGTATCTGCAAAGTTGCAGCACTGAAAGTTTAGTGTAAGCAGAGATATCGTCTTAAAAATATCGTTTTAAAAATCAGGAAGTATAATTGCCTACAAAAACGACTCGATTGGGACTACAGCTGGGTTATGGTACGTCACTAACCTACACATTTGCATCAACCCCTCCCTCAGAATAGGCAGAAAATGGCATGCGCATATTTCTGAGGCACGTCGACTTGTCAAGTGTGTTGTTCACGCAGCTGTCAGGTCTTCTGTGTTTCGGGCTTGCCATGAACGCTATTCTTCCTCAACAAAGGATACAATTTATGTTTGATTATGTTCCTGAAATGACGATCGAAATCTAGCTCTCGGTGCTGCGCATTTACGAGAGACAGCTTCCAGAATCTCCACGAGTTCAACATCCGGATTCAACAAGAAACTGTTACTAAAACATGAAGCAGTTCCGACTTTAAAAACAAGAGGCAGCAGTTGTTGGGCCACAATTAGGCTAAGACTTAATCATTTTAAATGTATTTGCATGTATAATCCCAGAAATAGCCTTGTGTTTTTTTGTTTTGTTTTTTAAATGCCAGCGCTGGCTTTATAGCCACTAGGCTACTAGTTATGCTATTTTCTGTCTACGACAAACGCATACAAACATTATGGACCTGAATTTTCTATAAGTACTAAAAACGTATTTTTCATGTATATATGCTTTATGAAGTTATTTTCGATTTCGATCAAGAACGTAAACATGCCAACGCTGTTTGAGTATAACATTAGTAGCCAGTCAGTTTCTATTGTTGCCAGTCAGATGCTATTGTGTAAAATAAACGTGTATAAAGTTAAAAAATGTAGCAAATTATGTTTCAGAAACGTTTAGTAAGAGCTGTAGTATGTGGTGAGGTTCTGCTTGACTCTCTTCATCGCAGCTTTCTCGGTCCGATTATGCCTGAAACTGATACTGCAGTTCGACACATATTTACATCTGGACCGGAGCTCATGACATGCACGTTTCGCCCGTAAAGGTAATGGGCATTAACATTCCGAAAACGTAAGCGACAGTTTAGCCAATCACAACACACCGGGCCAAACTAACCAATCTAAGCCCACTACGCGTTTCTGAGAGAGTGTTTTCATAGAATCAGGAAGTGAACCGTTCGTTCAGGGGACAGGGGAGAGCGCGGCTGACAATAAAGGTGAAGTTTACGAAAAATTAGACTTTTAAAAAAAGAAAAACCACGAATACATGTTATATTGCACCTCATAAATACAATCATGCAAAGAAAAAAGCAGTCAACCCCTCCCTTTAATAAATCACGTCACCTAAAAAATGCAAGAAATTACTTGGAATGCCTGAGGAGTTGTATTGACAGGAAATGGCAGAAAGAATTTGGAATGCATTCTTTTAATGTTTTTAAGTTCAGTAAATTGCAGACACTGTTTGATTAACAACCAGCATAAGTATAGCCAGTACGATCAGATCTACATCCAATCATGCTGCAGAGACATTGGAAAGAAGTTGTAAAAAAAGAAAGATCTGGACAAGAAATGCATGCCAACTCCAGGTGAAAGGGCACTAGAATGACCGTTGCTAATCTAGGTAATGTTTCAACATGCACATTTTAAACCAAAGGAATTACAATCGACCAATTCCAATGTTACTGTTTTACTTCTGTTTCTGTTTCTTCAACAGAAGTCAATGGAGCCCAAGAGTGTACCTCTTCAGCAGGCCCCATAACCAGCCTGCGGCCCCATAGCGAGCCCCATGGATCAGCGAGTCCTTCCAGCAGACAAAGCAGTTACAATTTCTTCCAGTTAGTAACTTGATCCACTGGCAGCTTCTCAGGGCTCAGTACAGTTATTCAGAAAGCCTGTCGGCTCCTCTCCACCCTGTCAGGCGTGAAGCCAACAGACCCACAGCCACTGGATTCCTTGCTTCACAAAAGACCCGCTCTTCCCCAGAGACTCACCAATGTTACAATACATTACAGGTATGCTAGGGCAAATGTCAGCACAGAAACGTGTTTTGAAAAGCAACTGAAACATTTAGAATGTGTTCACAGTTCACAGGACATCAAACATCTGGTGATGAAAGAGAAGAGAATCCATTTATTTTCTTTTAATACAGAGAATATAGACAACCAAGTTGTCAGGATTTTAAAATTCTAGGCTTTTCTGTCTGAAAATAAATGTCTAAATAAAACCTACATAAATTGTAGATATATAAATAAAAAGTTAAGAAGAAGTTCATTTTGAGATTTGCCAAATATTATATTTAACAGTGTTACTAAATTAGTGTTTTTCAAAATTACATTTCAGTGTGTGTTACATGTGTTACATCATGATGGCAAAAATACAGTATCTACAAGTAAAAATGCCTCTAACACAAGGTAATAACAGATAGTACTGAAAAATCATCCCCTCCTCCTCTCCATTTAGCCAGGACAAGGCAAGAATCACCTTTTCCGCATTCCACTGCTTGGTGTCTGCATCCTCCTCATGGGTAAATACACATAGATGAATGCATGAGGGAAAGAGTCATCTCAAGCTCCTATTTTGCCATTGTCAACAGAGGTTTAAGTAATACAAAGAAGTATCAAAATTACCCATGCTGACTTAAGACAAGGCTGCTGACTACTAAAAAACTTCCAAAAGGGAACAGAAGTCAAACAGTTAGCAGGACAGTATTTCTAGGCCTACTCCTGATTCAAAGGAAATTATAATATACATTGCAAGCAGCTTTAAAAAAGCAACTATTCTACCAGATGCTCTCTAAAGTTGACCATGTATAGTGATTGTTGTTTAAACGTTTGATGCATAAAAGGCACACAAAATGGGAAACACTTCAGATAGGGCTGGGCAAAAAATAGATTTGATTAAAATTTTGTCGATTCAATATCGTTCTCAAAAGCCACGAACCTCTTTCACAAACACTGAACAATGTCTGATTGACATTAATCTTATTACTAGTCTTCTCCACTAAATGTCGTTCTCTCATTTACCTTGTAGGATGTTACATGTCCAAAATCACCCTTAAATATGGCACTAAACCCTAAATATGGCACTATTTGAATGGACAGCCATTTGTAGTGGTGTCTGAAACCACAGTGGATATTGTTCGATTGTGCTCATTCAATCCCATAATGCTACGCAAAAACGAGTGTACAACTGATGTACACGACTCGAACGACTAGAGAATACCCATAATGCACTGTAAGGGTCGTGCCAAATGAATCATCTAGCTATCCATCCATTTTCCAAACCGCTGGTCCATGGCTACAGCGTAATATCAAACAAGTATAGATTCATTTTTAATACATTTTTATACATTTTTCAAGATAAATATTTTCATCTTACTGGAGATGAACGTTTGCTAAGCTTATTCAATAGCAAGCACAAATTATGAAAGCTTTTCCGGTGCACCCAGAGTCCGAATTTGCTCACTCGTTTTTATTTACTCCTTCAAGAGGACTATATTAGTAATGTAGGGTATAGTTAATGAGATATGAGATCATTTTGAACACGGCCTCTGTCATTCATTCCATGCATAACATGGCAGATGCAGCGTGAAAGACGATCCAGACAGTTAAAGGAACTGTAACTTTAATCAGGCCAGTGCTGCATGGTCTTAAAACTTTATCAGTTGCACACGTTTTTAAGCCTTGCCAATTTAAACATGCACACACTGTGTGAGAAGTTGTGTGTGTACACTTCTGAGGCGCACACACAGACATTTGTGCATCTCAGACAGCATGCAAACAATAAAATCACTTCTTTTTAACGTCATCTAGTGCTTGAATGGACAAGTTCACACAAAATTATCTCTAAATGCCTGTCTTGGCTAGTATCCTAGTCGGTTAAAGAGAATTGTGAAATTTCACTGTAAACTAAAATACAAGGAACAAAAACAATAACTATTTTATTCATTTCTTTCTTTTGTGTGGTAAGACCAGTGGAAACTATTAATTAAATCAATCGAGAATCGAATTCTAGACATCTGATTCGAAACCAAGCCTGAAATTTGGGAGTTTCGAAGTTGTCATCTGATTGGTTGAATTATACAGGATTCCTGGAAGATGTGGGTTGCTTGCGTTCTTTAAAGTCCCTGTAAAGGCAATTCTACAAAAAAAGTTCTAAACACATTATAAATGTTACATATGTATTGCTAAAACATATTACAAAGACTGTGAACTGTGACGTACTGAAATGTGCAGTTAGACCGTTAAACGGTTTTTCACCATTGCAATTTTACGGATTGTTTGGGCGGGGCTAAAACAGGGCTCGATGACGCACTGCAGCCCATGAGCTGATCTCTCCCCTTACACACAATAACAACCCTCACCGAGCACATTCCGCATTCACAGCTCAATCGCGAGTGACTGTCAGTATAATTAGTTACTACAGCTGAGCCTACAGTTTTCTAGCTAGCTATGCCTTCAACACAAAAATGCATAGGCTACTACCTGGATGCGATAATGTACAAAACAAATCGGTATCTTTATTTAAATTCCCTAAAAACGATCACATCAAGAAGAGGTTTTCAGAGAGCCAACCTTGATGAAGAGCTGAGGATCATCACCAACACCTGCCTCTGTAGTGATCATTTTACACGGATCGTTTTATATACTTTCCTCAGAGACAACTGGGATTCACTGATTATTCATTGATAATCAGCTGTTACTGGTGAATGGGGCCGGACCGACTATCTCCCGCCTCAGCGTTCGTCCTCCTGTCCCGAAAGCAGTATCAGCTAATATCACCGTCGACAGTTTTCCCGAGTGGGCGTGGTTTCCACACAGCCAGCGGACACGCCCAGCGTTTGAGAACAGAGGTAACTGCTCATTTTTTCCAGATTTTGATAGCTTATTTTATGTACTTGCCGGCTTTTTTATCATTCAAATTTGGCTGGGTGGCTAATAACACATTTTTCTGTGGTGTGACAAACTCAGAACACATACTTAATTTTGACTTTACAAGGACTTTAACAGGTCACCTGAAAACGAAACGCTGGATTTTCAAATGTATGTGCAGGTCAGTTCACCATTGTTGCAGTAAACTTGCACAACATTCTCTAATTAATAATGTATTAGATGCATGCCAGTCTGTTTTTGTAGGCACTCAGATTAGCTGCTTTACATGTTGGCCAGACATCCTCTTGGGAAGTCCTTGGCCAATGAAAGCTGCAATGGAGTACAGACCTTCTGCCATTAGACTAGTCCATGTAAAATTTCTGAGGGCCCTTTTCCACTGAAAGGGTGCCATCAGTTGAAAAGGGCAGTTCTGTCGCTCTGAGAAAGTGGCTCCACATCGGCTCCTAAAACCTCAAACCAGGAAGCATGAACATTAAAACAAAACATGTCCTTACATGTCATAATGCTTATGCGGCATTTAAATGATTGCTTTTACAGATATCAAATGTGAGTAGTACTGACTGCTGCTAAGAATTTGATTTGTTTTACACTAGCGTTCAAAAGTTTGGGGTCAGTAAAAAGAAAGTCCCCCTATGCGGTTCTAGAAGAACATTCACTTGCTGCCTCTAGGGGAATTTGGAGGAGATCCTCTTTGGCTCACATGGCATCTTAATACCCTCAATCAACGAGAGCACTTTACAATAGCTGGAGGTCGCTAAAAAGCCCACCTTTATTGACGAAGGAATCTACAAACTGCACAAAGACTGATCAAACAAAAACAGTGTTTACTTCCCTAAACAGACAAGAAAAGCAAGTTTGTTGAGTTTATCAAGAGTGGATTTCTTGGCAATACACTATACAACTTCTTCAGAACTGTGTTTTGTAGAAATGTTTGCCTATGACACATTTTTGGTTCAGCCTCTAATGGAACATAATGGAACCCATTAGCCATCACTGCAAAACATATTTAAAGAGTCTAAACTACCTGACAACAGGCAGAGTCACAACAGAATAAACAAGCTGACCTACGAATCTATGATTTCCCTTCATACAGGACCACGTGTGACGTCTTTCCTAAATGATATTGTGCAGCTCAGAAAAGTAAACTGACCCCATGGCCTGTCATAGAGAATGGAAATCTACGCCAGTAAAAGGAGCTGTGAACACAGGTGCAGTGCACAATCAGAGTGACCCCATAAATCTCCAGTACCATTAGCCCGAGCATTACAACCTTGCCAAATAAGCAAAACAGCTGGAAGACATTAAAATCACATTAAAAGAGAGCAGAAACAAAAAAACGTATAGGCTAATATGTAATATTACAACCTGCTTGTGTAGATTATGTCCAGACAGAAATTTATTAGGCAAATTGACCCTCAGTGCCTGGTTCAAGAAACTATTTATTTTGTGTTTTACAGTATAAAAAAGTTATGGATTAGGAACAACATGACAGCAATGAGGTCTTTTTTCATTTTCGGATGAAGACATTAAGGCACCTTAAAGTGAGATCAAAGGCCTTAGTGAAAATGCATGCAATTCTTTCTCATTCCTGTGAGTCATCACTAAGTAAACCACTGTGACAGACAGAGTGTCGACTGACAGGTTTGGGGGGCCTCTGCCGCTAACAGACTCCATGCCTGAGGAGATAACAGTTTAGACGGGCCAAGTGAACACTGAAACACCCGCAGAGAAAAACAACATAAGGGTGAGAGGAGAGGTGAACACACAGTCCTGCGGCTGATGATTAGCCGTTTCCTGAATCAGGGAATGTTGGAACCCCCAGACTCTGTTTTTAACCAACATGGGATCTACACAAATAGCGAATCTGTT
Organism: Hybognathus amarus; assembly: GCA_030378365.1. NCBI lineage: Eukaryota > Metazoa > Chordata > Actinopteri > Cypriniformes > Leuciscidae > Hybognathus > Hybognathus amarus. The sequence goes on along the minus strand of JAQIUQ010001854.1, from coordinate 134,071 downwards.
TCCAAGCCATCATTAGAAAAACATTTGACATTTTTGACGTAATGAGAACCAAATCACAGTTCCTGCCATTATAAACAACACAAGCAGCTATTATCATCATCATCAGTGAGAATTCAACTACATTGTACCTGATATTTTTTAAATTAGCTTTTGCGCATCACAGTGGTTAGTTAAAAACCATACAACAAGACATAAAAATATTACACGGTCTCAGTGGACAAAAACAAAACTTTCCATTTGAAACTGAAGAGTTGGACGGTATTAGTCCACTCTCTGTTTTCAATTACAGGCAAAAAAACATCTTTCATGCTGTCTCCAAGTCTCCAAGCATGCAAAAGCTTTGTAAATAAATGCCAGCGACTCTGCAGTAAAAAGAGTAAGGAGAGAGGAAGTCACGCTGAACGACTGATTTATTCCTCTCAGCCTGAGGTAAAGGTTGCAAATCACAGAATGTGTCCGAGGTGTGACACTTGTAAAGTGGACCCAGAGGATTTGCAAGAGTGTAAGAAGGAAGAAACAGTCTCATCCCAGTCTAAGGGGAGTCCATTGGGCTCAGGTCAGACCACATTGAAAAAATTAGCAACTTCCTGTTTGGGCCATTGCAAAAATGCCATCTTGAGCAGACTTCTGACTATCGAGACAAACAGATACTATTAGCCAAAATAGATGTATGGAGAAGATTAACAAAGTGCATCGATATACAAAAATTCTGATGAGCTGATATAATCATTTTCATGTTCTGTCCAGAAACATAAATAGCATTTATTTTACACTACACTACACATTACATTATAAATGTAATATATTTAAGTTTTTCTAAATATTAAAATGTTGATTTAAATAATAAAAAGACAAAAGTTTGGGTAAAAGGTTTTTTTTTTAATTAATACTTTAAGGACACAATAAAATAATCTAAAGTAACAGTAAAATACATTACAAAATTATTCTATTTCAAATAAATATATTGTATTTTTTTCCACAAAAGCAGCACAACTGTCTTCAACATTAAAATAAAAATAAGAAATGGTCATTGAGCAGCAAATCATGATTTCTGAAGGATCATGTGACACTGAAGACTGGAGTTACAGTATAATGCATGATGCTGAAAATCAGCTTAGCTTTGATCTCAAGGATACGTTATTTTAATTTGTCATATTTAGCAATATTACAGTTATTTCTATTTTTTTTATCAAATGCAACCTTGGTGAGAATAAGAGACTTCATTCAAAAACTTTTTTTTTTAATCTATCCGACACCAAATTAGTAAGCGGAAGTGTGCATCCAATATTGACCCATGATACAGATCAATTAACATCTAAAATACTTCAAGTTGATCTCTAGACATTATATTCTCAACTGCACATGTAACAATCAAGCAGCCACTTGAACATATCATTCCATTCCCAAACACATACATTTAAAATGTATCTTTACATTACCTTCTATTACATTCCCTGTGAGCTCTGGAAAAGTTGTTACAAACTCTTTCAATATATCTGCTCTTCTCTACACATTCCCCAACACATGATTCCAAGGAAAAAATGGGAATGTGATGCATTTTTCATGTCTTCTAGACAAGATAAATCCAGTCAAAAGGTACCATTACCGTTTTAAATATATAGGCAGCACTAAGGGGAGCCATCACTTTGCTACAACCTTTCTTTCTCAGAAATCCAGATACTAAGCATAGAATCAGTATAAGCCTGAGGAAATGCATTATGTGAGAACATGCATACAATTATAAGATTATGATTAAGCTCCGGCAAACTACAAAAGACACCCAGAGGCAAGACCCAGCCATGTAGAAAGTTACGGAACAACTCTAGCAAGGTCAGACCGGGAAGACAGAGAGAGAAAGACAAAAGGAGAGAGGGAATAAGCTAACTGGCCTCCTGCAGAGAGCCGATCAATGCAGAGGGGAAACTGATGTTAACTCTACACAAACGCAGAGTGTTAGACTCATAGTATTTGTGTGGGTGTGATGAGCACTCGCTCAGCGCTTCGCTGGGCCAGATAGGGTGACCTCCGAAGCTTGGGGTTGTAAAAGCAGATGGTGTCATGCACATAATGGAAAAACTTCTGGAAGTGAGGGATATCGTACTCCCAAACTGGCAGAGGACAGCAGAATTGTAAGTGAGTGATAAGGATGGTGTGAAAAACAATATGGAAGAGGAAACATTGCAAAACAAACTGCTCATCGAGTATTACATTTGAAAAAAACAACACTGAAATGAAAATAAACATGCGACTTGGCCAACCAGCTCACCAACACTAATGTTGAGGTACGTACTGCAAACATTTCTGACTGCCAAAACATTAAATGCGCAAAGGGGAAATGTTCTGCCAATAAGCTTTTAGTTGAAATGAAGTCATTCGCAACACATTCTTCAGGGTAAACAGATATGAGCCACCTGTTTTGCATAGCTGGAGTGATAAGGCTTTTGGAAATATGGCCCTTGCATTCTTAACAAATGATCCAACAGTAGCCCAGAGAGGTTAAAGTGTATCTTTGGAACCGGAATGACTTTTAGAAGATTCTTGAATCTGACATCAAGGTGAAAGCGACAACCAGAACATCTGGGAATCAAGGCAAAGCTGATACTGCACAGGGACATCAATTCAACAATGTGTAAACTCAGTGAAAATCACATGAGAGATCAGATGAGAGATAGAAAGCAAGTGAATGTGGGTGCTTTTCCTCAGCATGCTTCATCTCTCAGGCGAACATAAATTCTAGTATCAAAGAGGCCTTTTACAGTCAGTATCAGTTCTTCTGAACCAGGCTATGGTGGCAAATCAATGACTAAAATAAACGAGCGCACAACTGATGCTGGCACGCGCGGTAAATGACTTTTGTGAGCGGATAACAGATCTACACGTGAGGACTAACGGTAACTCATGCGCGCATTACAAATCTATTAACAACACAATGCAATCACTAATCAGACTTAATAAAGTATCTGGTAAGAATATGTTCTATATTAACAATGCATTAAATCACATTACACATCAATAAACCACAACAAATAAAACAAATTAAGTGACGTCTCATGTCTCAAGTCATGTGAATTCAAGTGAATTACAGGTCATTGGACAGGCGTCCAATCACAACTGACTTCCGGAAAAGGGTAAGTAGCCAATGACATTTGAGGTTATTAAAACAGTAAGTCCCGCCCCTTAACTGCCAAAAATAAAATTAAAAGCAGATCGATGGTCGAATGACCATGTGTGCGCGTGAGGGCTTGTATTGCATGCAGATGAGATGTCATGTGCGCGCACGCGTTTTGAAATGAGCTTCCGAGTTCCCGTTTCCTCGCACGTAGATCTGTTATCCTCTCACGAAAAAGGTAATTTACTAGGCATTCCAGCATCAGTTGTGCGCTCGTTTATTTTAGTCATTGATTTGTCGCCATACAAGGCTCAATGGAGATTCCTGTTCACTATCTGTATTGAGATAAATGAAAACCAAATAGTTGAGCGGTTAAATGAGTCGTATTAGTGTCCAAATATGCTTAGAAATCATCTTGATCTCAGTTGTTGAGTAGTGAGCATAAACAGACTGAACATGAACAGACTGGAAAAGCAAGCTATGAAAAATTAATGTTTACTTAAGTTTACATAATAGCCTGAGGTGATGTTAAAGTTAGTCCTGAAAGCTCTTTGAATAATTCACACTCATAATGATGGTAAACAGGATTCAATTGATCACAGGAACAAGAATAATTATTCAAAGAGTTTTAAAAGATAGTTAATTAGTGTTTAAGAAAGTCGCAGGCATGAATTCCATACCATTTGTTAAAACTAGATGCTCCGCAATACTTTGCATTGGAAATCAATACCGGTTCTACATGTGTGATGACAGACACTAGCAGTGCCTCAAATATGAAAGCATAAGTGTTAACCTCATGTGCCCGGCAAGTGTTTATGACACTATAAAGCCGCCGCTCGCTCACCCTCACCACAGAAAGGACGAATCAGAGGTCTAGGTCTAACCATGTTCCATTACTGCCAAAGTCCAAAGAGTTCAGCGCTAGTAGACATATACAGGAAAGTAGAAACGTTCACACCATGAATATTCCCAACAATTATGGAAAACATTATCATCCCACAAGAATCCTTCTAAAGGTTCTGTGGAGTTTTCAGTGGAAGTGGGCTGAAACCCTCAGAGGCCTGCTAGCCTGGGTTTGGGAGAGTGTGTTGACTGTATAAATAGAGAAAGGCCAGCATGGAGTTTGAAATGACTCATCAAAACTTAGGAACAAAACGTGGTGTAGGAAAGACAGAAAAAGTGGTTTCACTTTGTTAGTAGTGAACAGCTCTGGCTTTCAACAGATCTAATAGCCTTTTGATATGATATAAAAGACCACCTGAGACATAGGAGCTGTTTACGCCTGGCCACTTCATGCATTTTCTTAGATTGGATGGATTTATCAAAACACTTAAATTTTTTTTTAGAAATAACTGTAATATTGCTAAATATGACAAATTAAAATAACTTTTGCAAAACAGATATAATTCCCGCTGCAGATTTAATAGAGTGCACGCCACCGAAAGCAACATATATTGCTGCATTTTATTGATCGTCAGCTAATTTCAAAATCAAAGAAGATCATGGTAAGATCATTTTGTTTCTTTTCTTTTAATGAAGATGATGTGTGTTAAGCGACCGCATCTTTCACTTTGATTTGCGATAATTTTCGGCGCGTTGGCTTGATTAATAAACGCTCAGCTGCTAATCTGAGGTGATGTGTGTCGCAGTGGCATTGTCATATCTGACTAACATGACATATAGCCTATAACACGCTCTCACACGTTTATTTTTTAGCATTTTTGGGAGGAGCAAAATTGATGTGGTTTCAACAACCAGATGCATTAACAATTGTTTAGTTTTGTCTGGAATGCAACCCAGACCACCCCCTGAGCGATAGTTTGAGCGATCGGAATCCGTCGCAAATGCATATCGGAGGCCATTTACACCTGTTCTTTTCACAATCGTACAGCTATCCGATCACAGAAAACGCATGAAGTGGCCAAGTGTAAACAGCCCCATACAGACTGTGCTAATGATACTTGGCCTAAACTATTTATGTTTTATTTATTTTTTATTTATTTCTATGCTGGATGGCTGGATGTCAAACCTGTTGACAACAAGAACAAACGTTGGCTACAGCTGTTACTACAGATAGCTCTTCTCATGTTTTTAACAACTCAAAGAATGGTGAAGAGTCTGTGACAGTGGGTGGAAACTGAAATGGAGGAAACGGATGAGAAAAACATTTTTTTTCTCATATATTATGAACAAACAGATTATAACATGGACATGACCAGGATAGAGAGGAAGAAAGTTGTGTGCCTTTCTTCCTGGTCTCCTGCAGGATGTGGGCAGACACATAAATGACACATTGAGAAAGTCACTGTTCAAATGGCAATAAACCTTAACAAAGGCCAGACCAAAACTTAAGGGTGAATCTCAAGAAAATATGTAAATACAAAATTGAAATTATCAAAGAAAATTAGGTATATTTTTATCATACTTTTTTTGGATTGTGATATTTTAGGTAATGCTTTTGTATGTTTAACAAAAAATTCAAACATGTACTTTTATAAAAAAAAAAGATATACCCTTTTTATCAATAATACAAATACAACACAAAAAAAATAAATAAATTCCTAAACAGAAGAACTATTGGAAAAGTTTGAAAGGGAGACTTCGAGGAGATGAAATTACACAGGACTAGAGTGTCTGGGTCTCATGCAACCCTGTAACCTGCACACTTTTAATTACAAGGCCAAGAGAGAAGGTGCAGACAGGGAGTAAAGGATGAAAAAGAAGAGCGGAACAGGCAAACACGCCCCCTATGCAAACTTACAGATGCTTTAAGGGACCTAATAAATCTTCCCCGCTCAGAACTTTCCAGTTTAAACATCCGTGAAGCTCTAACATGGAAAACAGGCAGAGTCTCAGCTGTGAACAGGGAAAAATCTTACTTACAGACAGACATGTTTTTACAGACTCACCTACATGCACACACTAAAGTTCAACTGGCTCTGAACTAAACTTTCCTACATTGTTAACGGTTGTAAAGAAGCAAATTGTAAGCAGGCAGCAATAGACAACAAGAATGGGAGAGAATGAGTGAAGGAAAAGGAAAAAGAGAGGAAGAAAGAGTGGAAGTGTGTTGACCTACCCTCCTGCTCGTCCCTGCTCAGGCTCAAACCTCCAGTGTGAGCCTCAGCTGGAGTCTCTGGGCTTCTCTCTGACTCCACCCACATAGTGTCATGTGACACTAACTCACCACACCCCTCTCCAACTAAAGAGAAAACAGTGAAAAGAGATGGCCAGAGGAAAAAGAGAGAGAGAGAGAAAGAAAGCAGGAGGTCTATCTGCCTGACAAAGCACACGCACAAAGCTTAGCGGCTGGCTGGCTATCCCTCTTCAGTCCTGAATTAAGAGAAAACAGAACAGAGAGTTTGGACTGTCCAGCACCAATGATTTATGAGCTCTGAATTACCTGATGCCAGCTTTTGTTCTTCCAACTCAAGGAATTTGCGAAATCTCTATTTAGGGAGAATGATTTATGTTGCATTAATAAGTTGATACACCCTGATTTAAAAGAAACTATCCTGAGAAAAAAACTAAATCGCTGTATATGTTTATGTACATGCCATTACTAATTAGTACATCCTAAAACTTTGTCAGTAGTTGCCCTATTTGAGACCACAAATCAAATTTCTTTCTTCCAATTAAGCACAAAATCCCAATAATATAATTTTTCATAAATAAATAGTACAATGCACAATAAAAGCATGTTCATTATAGTGGTTCCAGAAGACTTGGCCCCCACTGTTTCTTTTTCAGTTTAGACTCAATCCAAACCAAAAAAAGAGAGAGAGAAAAAAACCCACATGCTTTCAATCGAAAATATCTCGCATCATTTCTCACAGAGAGTTTAGCAGAAAAAAACTGAAACTTAACTTTCACAGGAAACATCAATACAGGGAGGATTAGATTACAATCCTTAATCAATAAGTCCATCTGTCCACTTTTCATTCACCATGTCTGAGATACCGCTGGGCATGTGCTTCATGTCTAGTCTCTGCTGCAAATAAGAGTTGTATTTTAAAGGGAAATGAGTAAGACTAATAATATTGTTTACATTATTGAATTAGACGTGCCAGATAATTGCGGTCACTCCAAACATGTACCATTAAACCGTACAGGCAGAACTCATGGCAACTCCTGATGTAGGACGTCATAGTTTGCAAGCCGTGGCCCTTGACGATAAGCCACTTCCCTTCTTTCACACGCCAGAGGGAGGACTTGAGTTTCAACATCAGCTTTTATTAACACGGAGCAAAAATAAACACTTCTGATGTTTGGCTGGGATTACAACAATTCTAAGAGTTCTCCGAGGACAAATCCTTCACACTTTGCATCTCTTCACTTTTCCAGGAGGCCGGCTTTCTGCTTTTGCTGAAATGCTTTTGAAAGTAGCAAACTCTGTGTAATCCACTCAAACCTGTGGTCAGAACAGCGCAGGCATTTGCTTAATTGGTTGAGCATGTCCCCCAGAATATAAAGAAACCCACTCTATTTTCAAGTTAAAAGATGCCAAAGTTTTCCCACAATGCTTTTCATACAAACTCTGCAAGAACTGTTCCTCTCCTCCAACATAACCCAGAAAGAGATCTTGCTGACAATGTACTCACCATACAGTGACAACTATTTAACCTCAACATAACGTTTCTGTCAGATGAACAGCATCTACTTTCTCTGACTTCAGTTTCTGGAAAGCCCTGCATGCAGATGTCAGAAGGAGAGAAAGAAGCTGGAGAGAAAGAGCAAGAGACATTTGTTCCCTTGCTAGGAGGTCTTACAGCAGATAAACAATGGATCTGCGCCATCTTTGTTCCCTAGTGCTGAGAAAAAGATGATTTATTCCTCTGTAAGACTAATGCAAACCATTTGTATCAAAGATTTACTTTTACAGTGGTCATAGTTCCCAGCTTACGTGGTTGTGAGTGTGTAATACAAGAGCATCAGATGTTTTGTTGTGAGCAAAACATATCATACAGCACATAGAGGAGCAACTTTTAAAATGTTATAAAGTTGAATTCAGCCATTGACATTAAGGCTGTCACTTTTGTCAAAAAATCCTGATCGATTTTTGAGACACAAGTGTTCATTGAATCGATTGTAAAATCGATTTTCCCTGTTTAAACACGTTTCCATTTTAGCCAAATATAGGCAAATCCACGGACGCTGCATAAGGGCGAACGTAGGCCTAAAGAGGGCGCTTAAGACGCACACTTGAATATTGTTCAATGTTTTATTAATGTTGTATTGACATGAAACTTCGTGCACAATGACAAACAGGAGTGTAACATTCTCGAAAAAAAAATAAGCAGAGTGGACTGCCATAACATCAATGAAAAACATTAGGATTCAACATGGCTCTGTTTACGATTAGAGTTATTATTTCGATTACTACTTAAATGTCAAACAAATTTTTCCAACATAGGCGATTGTAGCCTGAATCTGTATCTGTATGCATGAGACTTTCTGAATACCGACAGATTTCACATTTTTCACTATGCAGAAGTACAATTTGCTGTTATGTGTGTGTGTGTTGCTGTGTGACACGCGTTCGCTGCAACCGTGTCGTGATGAGCTGGACGCGCTCTGAGAGAAGGCTGTTAAAATCGATTCCGAATCTGTATCTGTATGCATGAGACTTTCTGAAAACCGGCAGAATTCACATTTTTCATTATGCAGAAGTACAATTTGCTGTTATGTGTGTGTATTGCTGTGTGACGCGCGTTCGCTGCGGGCGTGACGTGACGAGCTGGACACGCTCTGAGAGAAGGCAGTTAAAACCGATTGCCTATTTTCGTTTTCGATACTTGTGTTGAGTTGGTCCAATCGATTGTGCAATCGATTTTCGAACGTAAAGTGACAGCCCTAATTGACGTGTTAGTGAGGAAATTTCAAGCTCGCTATCAGAGGTAATCCCATGCTTTTGGGGTTTTAATTTGTAGTTCAGAAAACATGATTCCTCTTGAGCAGCTAGTTTTCCTCATTGGAACATTGTTAACCAGCTTTAATGTCCTACATCCATCTGCTCAAATGTTTTTCATTTGCATCTTTGTTGCAGAAGGAAACTAAAACCAAAGTCTGTATGAAACCAACAAAATTTTGGAATCAGATCATTCTTAGATCATGATTTGGCACCAATTACTCACATCAGGGTCCCAGTGGTTAATTTAGATTTCTTCCTACTTAAACCACAATAATAAACAGAGTGAGCTATTACTTTGTATAAAGTCAAACAGTTTCAGAGAACCATAAACCACTGTGCATTATAACTGGGTCTCTGCTGGGAGCTGTGCAGAGAAAGAAGTTAATATGCATTACTATAGGAAAAGTTTGGAGGTTTCCCAGGTTTCTGAAATCGTTGAAAGATATTTAATGTTTTGTCACTCAGTAGCATGTAAACTAGATTTAAATAGAACAGAACTGTGTTTTGCCTCCATGATTTATCTTTGAAACAATCAGCTTCTGTTTTTTTTTTGTTTTTTTTTTGTTTTTTTGACAGATGTACACCCATTTCTTCTGTGTTTTCTGTACAGTCTTTGAAAGTAACACTTTTTTCCCTACTTTTTTAATAACACTGAATGGCACATAAAAACAAAAACTGTGGTTTAGTCAGATGGCTATTCTCAGCCCGGTCTCATCCCAAGACGTCATATAGGTGACACTTTTGAAATTGCGTCTACATCCGACGCACATGGCACCCTTTACACCGCTTTCAAATTGGCAGTTGAAATCAGCTCCGATGTGGCTGCGAAATGACCGGAAGTCATTCATTTGCTATGGATATTCGCAAACCGCATGCGAATGGATCCGAAACGGGTCCGAACAAAGTGCAGTGCAAAGAAAATTCGTGTTCCGTTGGTCATACCGGATGCGTTCAAAAAACTGAACTCTTGCAAAAATCTACAGACGGTTCCTATCCGACAATTCCAGCGGAAGTTGAGCGTTGCTATGGCACTGATACACACCTGAATTCTTAACGTTTAAAATAAATAAATAATGATTTTATGACAATAAGTTTAGAAATTTTTATTTTTATTTTCATGACTTTCTAACGTTATTAGGGCAGTTAATACAATTAAATTGCAGGCAGACATTGAACTATTGACCACTATACAACATTTTTTAGTCGACCTGACATGTCAACGTCCTCAGCAACTTTCCTCACGCAGCAGCCTTTCTATTAATATCTCTATAACCCTCATCAGAGAGATCATACAGAACTGACAGAATCAACCTTTCTAATCTCTCCACCATTTTTGTTCTATGCACGTCCGACGCTTTTCACTGTGTAGTACGATGTCCGTTGGGAACGTATTGCGTATTGCGGAGCTGATTTCAACTGCCAGTGTGAAGGCGTCGTTCAGCGTCAATATGAAACCCAGTTATATATATGGGCCAGAAGGCGCCTCCTAGTGGTCTAACCCTAACACTACCCCAGACCTAAACCTACCAATAACCGAAGCGTGTTATATTGACGCGAAAGGGTGACATGTGCGTCGGATTTTGACGCAATTTCAAATGTGTCACCTATATGACGCCCTGTTATAAGAATGCGTCTATTCTGGTCTAAATTGCCAGTTCTTGGCCAAAATAAAAGGCAAACTGAACCAAACGAAAGTTTTTAATAATATATAGCCTATATTTTATTTCAGCTTCATTTCAATTAATGAAAAATATTTTTTAAAGTTTCAGTTAACAATAACAATAAGTTCTGATGCCTAATATAGCATTTACAGCAATGGTAAATAATTGTATTATTTTATATATTACAATTATTTACAGCAATGGTAAATAATTGTAATATATAAAATAATCATCATCGTATTTGCCAGAATTGTTACATTACCTTCCAAACCAGTAGTCACAAGTCTGTCTACTCTGCATTTGTCTAACAGAAGAAAAAAGACTGAGTGGCAGTCTGAAATAGGCCACAATATTGACATATGCAGAAAAAGTTATATCAGATGACTGATCACTCAACATGCTTCACAACAAACAACAAGAGTATCACTTTACAACCTCTTGTCTCCACAACGCTCTGACTGCACAATGACCCCCATCCTCTGTTCCAGCACTAATTTGTCCGATCAACAGCTTGGCCTGCACTGCTGGGATTGGGTTTATCCCATGAAGAACATGCAGATTAACAGATATCATTATTCAGATATCTCTTGGATGCCAAGAGACATGATATGCCCACAAGCTGTTGTCACAAGCCGTGCCAGCTTGTCCATCTGGCCCGGGAGAAAATTGGGGTGAGGGGTACAGCTGGCACAGAGGGTCTCTGACCCTGACACAAGAGCAGGGGAGACAGCTGTACTTACTTATCCCCAGTCAAAACCACAAGGCCAAGTGGAGAAAAGGAAGCCTGGGGTTTGTAAAAGGATAAGAGCTGCACAAATCACACACTCACAGTTGTAGCAGGCCCCCTTCACACCGCGGCCCCGCAGGGTCAGGGCCAACAGCCAGAGATACTGACAGTGAGACAACAGAGACTCCGTAAACCTCATACTGAGCCTATGAATTAGTTTGATGCATTTGATAAGTTTTTTTTCCACACACTCCCATTCTGCCACTGGTCATGTCATATGTAATTGATTTTGTGTCAAAATTAGAATCCATCATCAGGTAAAATTTGTTAAATTATTATAAACGATTGCCTAATTTTGATTAAAGTTAAAGTGGTCACAGTTACAATTTATAATTGCATAAATATTAAAATTATTTGTTGTAAAATGTTTGTTTTTTGTTTCAGAGTGGTATGTTGTTTTTTTGTTGTAATTGTTGTATACTGGAGATACGATCTTATTCACCATTTAATCATATTTGGCAGAAAACTATGGTAATACAAACAGTAATCGATCACAAATGAGACACACAGACAAATATTGAGATTATGATCTTTAGGAACAGTGTTAAAAATAAATGTCAACCTCTCTAAGTTCATCAGCCGTATAGAACAAACTTTTTCCAATATGGAAAAAAAAAATCAGAAACAACACTCATCTTCTCTAGCGCAGTTCAGCCAGGCCTCTCCAACCTTTTTGTGTATTCAGTGGGCAGGTATTATTTAAATGAGGAACATTATTGACTTCATAAGATCCGAAAAAATGTGTTGTTCAAACGAGCTGTTCGTTGCAAAAGTGGATTCTGTTAAATAAAATATCTCCCTTTGGACTTGAGCTTTGTACTCTTGCGGATCTTTTTAATACTCAAACAGCAACATTTTTTTTACTAAAGTAAATTAAAGTACATTGAATTTACTAAAGTAAATTCATGATAGGACTTCAAAGAAATTGTGTAGTGAAAAATACTAATATATTTTACCTCTATCAAATATGTAAACAAAGGAAAGAAACTACCCAGACAACAGTCATGGTTTACATTTGTCAAAAACAATAAAATAAAAGAAAAATACTGCAGATTTTATATCCCTAACAAGTTAACACAAGATAAAATGTCCAAAAACAAAGCTGAAAAAAAGTTCTTAAAGAGAATAACTCACTCAGTCTGAATTATTGTGATAAGATTCATAAATGTTTATTGAAAATGAATTGTATTTTTTCCATTAAACTAACAGAACCTACCAGTGGCCTAAAATAGATCTCTGATCCAAGGGAGAGGTTTAAAAAAATGGAAAGCAGCCTAGATGCAGCAGTTTTACTACAAAGTCATCTTCCAACAAGGGTCTGACATATAATCTTAGAGTTACATACCAACATGCTAAACTACAATATCAGAGCAAAAAAAAACCTCCAAACCGAATTCATAACATAATTTTTTTTAACCTTTTACATGGGAAACAGCTGATAGAGCAGCAAACCTCAGTGGGCAGCTGCCCCACTGTTTTCCAGAGCTGTTGGGAATATAGAGTCATGGTGAGGAGGCCGTTAGAGAAAACAGAGTTAGATGCAGTCAAAGGCCCGTTTGTCACCATGTGTCCAGAATTGCTGCATGCTTCATGCAGATGAGAAACCACCACTCACTTCCGCACCACACAGCACCTCTTTTGTTCTCTCCAGCACAGAGAGCCTGAGGAGGAGACATGTGAACCCTTGTTGGAAGATGACTTGGTAGGAAAACTGACATCTAGGGATTATCCATTCTAAACATCTCCCTCGGATCAGAGATCTATTCTAAGCCACTTAGGTTCTGTTAGCTTCATAAAAAATAAATAAATATAAATATATATATATATATATATATATATATATATATATATATATATATATATATATATATATATATATATATATATATATATATACATACATACATACATACATACATACATACATACACACACTACATTCACTAACTTTATGATTAGTAAGCTTGTTGGGTTTCGCTAATGTAAAATCTAGGTTCTGAAAAAAAAAACCTGTTTAAAACCACTGATCAGCCAAGCCAAAAACTACTGACAAAATAACCTCAGGATCAACTCTTTCTGTGGGAAAAGAGTGAATAAAAGTGAAGCTACAAATCAAAGAGTTAATATAGAACCGCTGACTGAAGAAAAAACATCACCACAAACACACAGAGAGAGAGAGAGAGATTCAGCATCTATCAAAACTATGTAAACTCCTACTGTTTGTGTGAATCGAGGGGGAGGCGACCAAAGAGAAATAAACTCTTGCTATTAGCATTTCAAAGACGCCACAGTAAAGTCCATTTCAAACGAAGCATGCAAGCGTCTCACGGGGCGGTGTGTGTGTGTGTGACGTGGTCCTGAGGGAAGCACATGTAGGGGGAGTTAAAGATTTTTTTTTTCAAAATTTAAATTTCTGCCACAATAAGACTACCACAGAGGTTTCTCTATGATTTTTGTGATTTAAAAAGCCACAGACCTCACAGATCACAGGCTACTCCCTCTGCAATGCACATATTATTGTCCTTAGACCAACCTGAAACAAAAGTACTGCAAACATTTTCAGTCTCCTATACGCATCCATAACAGTATATCAGAATCAATAACCAGTTCAGCTGAATATTCCATAAATTCACACTAATTGTGCAGGGGATTTAATTAAACATGAGAAAACTGCATGTTTTCATCTTGTCCGTCAACAAGAACTATTCAACTTGCTCATCTACCCTTTAAATGCATAATATGTATCATGTGGTTCTCAACCAGGGGGACCAAGGCCCACAATGGGCCTCAGAAAATTTCCAAAGGGCCATTAAGATGACTTAAAATATGACAAAACAAACATTAAAATGTAGTGTATGAATTCATCCCTTCAACTGTAAAATCTAGATATATGAGGTGGCCTCATTTTTAAAAGTGTGATTTCCAGATCTAAAAAAATGTATGTTAATTATTAAAATGGGATAGCATTTTTATAATGAATGTTTTTTTTTCATATTATACCAACTTGTCAAGCTCTAAAACAATTTGTGAAATAGAAATTGTGAGTAAAAACTGTGAAAATCAACTGTGAAACTGTTTTTATCCTCGTCTTTAGTTGAAAGGGCACAACCACTGCTAGAGATACCAGACCTGAACCTATTTGTGAGTACAGAGTGAAGGAATCACATTGAACAAGACATCTGCTCACTTTCTCGCTCAACAAAAGAGCTATGAAACCACATTTGGCCAAATGTGGCTGTGTTGGCAGTAAGGTTCCAGGCAATGTCAATCAATATCCAACTCCACAACAAAAATTAAGTCACATGTTGGCACAGCATCACACAGTATTGTCATGGAAGTCTACATGTAAAGAGCAGCATTTAAGTAGTTAAGTGTGGATATATACCATGGTGAATCATATTACAGAGATCTGATCTCAAAAACAGGTTTGTTGAACTGCCATGACGGAAATGTGGCCTAATATCTTCACCTGATGGAAAAAGGTAGGACTCGTGTAGAACAGTGACTCCTACTGGCACTTAAAGCAGCTGCAGAGAAAGACAACAGAGAGTGCAAGCGAGAGGTCCTCTGATAGTGTAGCTCGCAACTATAATAGGAATTCAACCTGAAACTAAAGTAAATGTAACCAAGCACAATAGCCATCAAAACCACATCCGGTATTTCTCTTACTCTCACAAGCTGTAGTTCTTGATATCCACTTTTTCTTTCACTTATTCTTTATATTCTTTCAGAATACAGTCTGAGCCTAAAGCTGGTCTAAATGAAATTGATATTGATGAAGCTGGAAAATATTGGCAGCACCTTTTCGGAGACAAACAAAATGAGATCGAGGGAGGGGACTATTCACAGGAATAGTTGTGGACTGAGTAATAACTACCAACCAAAGCCAACTCAGCCATCCAAAAATGTGTGTGTGTGTTTCACTAAAGGAAAAGTTTGCTGATGTGGTGAAGCCTCAAATGGGATCAATACAAACGTTTCAAGACTGCTTGTCTCTGAACAGACAGCTGAAGGGAAGAAGCTGAAAATGTGACACACAGAGGCCTGAAGGCACAGATTTGGTGAGGTACTGTTAAAGCTTGGCAAACTGTGACATTAACTGCTGCTTCAACATGTAGTGCTAACCTCCAGATCACCCTCTCTCGCTCTCTTTTGTTTCTCTGTCTCCTCGGTAACTTCTCACACAAGAAAAAAAAGAAAACAAAAAAAGCTGGAAACTTCTAGATCATCCCATCGCTGACATTCGCAGGGCTCTCTGAGGAGAAAGTGTGTGCCAAACACAGTGAAATTAAGAGCGCTCCTTGCATTCCTCTCCTCTCAGGAACTCATTCCTTTAAGCCCTCTAGAAAAGATGCATGGTCATCTAGTGCACATAAAAGTGAAGAAGTGGACAATGGTCTGCAATAAACATTTTTTCAGACAATAAAGGTGATGTATGTAATTTTTCAAAGTTAAAATACTTGCTATCCAAGTTTAATTTGCAGACAATTAAAAGTAAAACATTGGAAGTTTGATTCTCCCAAAACATAAATGCTGTGATGCTAGGCTTGCCGCGGTGGTTCGGTGTTACCGGTGTTCAGTCACAACACCGGTTTCATGACATGCTCACGCGGCACCGCGGTTGGCAAGTGAAAAAAAAAAGTTTAAAGCCTTAAAAATATTGAACGCAGTTGCGCTGTAGTCGTTAAATCCTGCCTATTAACACACACACGACCCACAGAAAAGACGCGCGTCGGTATCTAGTCTCTTTCGGGCTTAAATAAACCATAACACACAAATTATGCCAAAATGTCCATAAGAGCAGTCTTAAACGAACGTAGAGATTTGTGAGAAAATGGGACGCGTGTCAGATCGCGTCTCTGTCAGCAACATCAGTCGCTCACTCGTTTTTACTTAACGTTACTCCTTCAAGTGAACAGTATTAGTGGACTAATGTAGAGAATAGGCTTAGTAAATGAGGGTTTTGGGGCGATTTCGGATTCAAAACATGTTCTCAAGCAGTGAAAAATAGAGGACACTGACAACGCGTTGACAGACAGGACCGAGCAGATAATATTTAATATGAAACAGTCTCAACTTTCAAATTTAGTCAGTCAGAGAAAATCAAACAATAAATAGGCCTACCGTTTTGTGGCTTTTTAATGTGTCGTGGCAGATTGCCTGATAAAGCCCACCGATGTTAATCTACTCCTTCTGACTGATCCTGTCAGATCATGTCTGTCAATCAAACTCCAAGCGAATGATGAATTGACGCTAATTTAAAAGTGAAAGTTAGCTTCGTTTTCAAACTAGCGCATATTCAGGGCACAATAACAAAACAGTTCTTTCCCGCACTACCGCACAGTTATATATGCCCGTGAAAACGTGCGCATTTTACGTTTGCCTTTAAATTAGCAATTTAAAAGCCCCCGCCGGTGAGACACCGGTATTACCGGTGTTGTCACACGTCGATTAACCGGTGAGAAAATGTCACAACACTATGTGATGCTATCAAAACTTTGCTTTGAGAACACAGACCTTCGAATTGTGAGTTTGGCAAAGGACAATCGGTTTTCAGCAAGGAAGTTCGGGAAACATGTTTGAGACTAATAACCGTAATTTTCATTTGGAAAAATGTGCCTGTGGTGGCGACATTTCTGCAAAATAATATCGCATTGCTTCTTGCATATTTTGCAACACTTTCAAAGTGAATTGTCCAGTGAAAGGTGCTAATAGTCTGTTCAGCTTGGAAATGAATTATTCTGCGAGTGCCGCTAAAAGATAATTGCTCTATCGCACTTGAAAATGAGACTTCATGGGACTTGTACCAAAATTAGTGTAGCACAGTGCACCGAAACTTCAAAAGTATCGCGATTCTCCGAAATGAAAAACGTCACGATTTCTAAATTAGTATCGAATCGATACTATCGATACTTTTATGAATGACCACATTCCAGATTTGTAAGAGACATATTTCATGTTGGTGTGTCGCTTCCAGTGCCTCCCTATATGGACGTCTGTGTTTTTTCTTCTTACGCATGCAGCAAAGAGGCTGCAGCTGTCATGAGACAAACACTACAGCGAGATGACTGCATGTGCGAGCACAAGTGATACTGTGGCCGCCGGTCAGTAGCGGAATGAAGATTGATTGAAGCACTTGTCCGAGTGAAGATGGTGCGCAAGCTGCAAAAGACACTGTATCGAGGCAACTGATAGTAGCGAAAAGAAGCACTCCGCTTGATTTAAAAAACAGATTTTAGCGATAGATCTCTTATTTAATAGCGAACTAAATGAATGCTCTGCTAGTTAACTGGAGATATTTATTTATTTTTGTATTAGGTGTACAACATAGTATTGTGCAAATAACTGCACAAAGATAAGTCTTTATTAATTGACCATATGGCCCAGTAATCATAATTTGTGTGAAAAAGAATAAAAGTTATTGGCGTTTTATTGCCTCAAATTGTTAATTTGCATCTGCAATGGATTGTATTTATAAGTATGTTTTTGGGGTACAAAAAAAAGTAGGCAGAGGCACATATTCTCCAGTGAGCCAAGGTAGATATTTTTCTATTCTGTCAGTATAGAAAAAACAGGCTCCATTTTGAATCTGTATAGGCTCTTCAATCATAGCACATTGAAAACAGAACGTCAAAGTCTTCTGAGTTAATACCACCCGTAACCCTATTTTTGGCTTTTAATGGTTCTGATGCGTCATGAAGACACAATTTTATGGTACTGTATTTTCCAACAATCGTGTACTGGCTTAGAAGTACTTCATTTTCCTTTGTAAAATATGCATTTCCCATCTTTAGAAGTAAACAATTTTCTGACCAAAACACACAAACACAAAAAAAGTAATTTAGCTGACAGTTTTCAATCAAGTGCCAAGGACAATTACCACAATTAGGATCTTAGTAACCTAGTCAAGTCACCTTTATTTATTTAGCGTTTTTTACAATACAGATTGTATCAAAGCAGCTTCACAGTGATAACATGAAAATAATACAATACAGGCAATAATACTGTTGAATATTAAATGTCCAATAAGTAGGTTAAACTGTTTAACCTACTTAAATGACCTTAAAGGTGGTTCAGAGTAAATGGTTTCAGACAAAGAAAGCAGGTCTGTAATACTTAGATGGGTCAGCAGATTTATAGATACAGATCAGTTCCACAGAAGAAAGTCGTACAGGTTTGGAACAACGCAAGGGTGAACTATCCCTTTAAGTGCACATCTCTAAAAGATTTCAGACTATTATCAAGGGCTTTGGCCTTATAAAACACATGGATATGTGCAGACTACTTCCTGAAGTCAGGGTGTAGGTCACTTTTAAGTAAAACAGGAGGTATACGTGTTTGAACAATGTCTGAATCACTTAAGTAATTCTTTCCCCATTCATCTGAGCCTTGGGCAAAGAACAGAATAATAGTTATGACCTAAATGAGACACCTGCTGCGTCTGAAATCACCCATTACTCACTATATAGTGGACTATATAGTGAGCTCGCCATTTTGTAGTGCTGTCCGAATGTATAGTGATGATTATTATACCTTAAATAGTCCACTCAACGTATCCCAGAATGCATTTTGAAAAGTAGTGTACAACCAATGGTCACTATCCTAAACCCTATATACCATCATGCATTGCGCTGATAGTAAAAATATGTTATAATCATGTGTGGAGTGGCGCATTCTAACAAAAACGGCCAGAAATCACTTTTAGTTTTTACATTTTGGAGAAATAAACTCAATATAATGTGATGTATTTATTTTTAAAAATCTATTTAGCCCAGAGCCGGCTCGGCACCAGCTGACAGATGATGTAATCAACGGCACCGAGAGACGATTGAGTAGTGTCCGAAAGTGGTGTTTCTATTATAATGGTGAGCTCACTATATAGTGCTCTGCTCTCTAACCCCAACATGGGGTGTAGGGAGTAGTGCTTTGAGTGGAGATTTCGGACACAACAACCTTCTCTGTTTCTGTCCCCAGCTCCTCAGAAACAATTGTCATATTTTCAACAGGCCCATGAGCAAACTTGAAAGGTTAGTTCAACCAAAAATGATGTCATTAAGGACTCTCATGTTGCTGAACCCGAATAAACAGACGCACCAGATTACACGTCAGCAGCATCTTACATGATCAGCGTCACTGCAGACTCGTGAACGCGTACAGCAAACAGAACCGGAAAGAGAATACAATGCTGAATAAAGTCGTAGTTTTTGTTATTTTTGGATCGATGCTTCAAATATTATAACTATCCCACTGATGTCACATGGACTGCTTTGATGATGTCTCTATGTTTTCAATGGAGGAAGAGAAAACTCTTGGACTAAATCTAAAATATCTTAAACTGTGTTTCGAAGATGAACAGAGGTCTTGCGGGCTTGGAGCGACATGAGGGTGAGTCATTAATGACATAATTTTCATTTTTGGGTGAACTAACCCTTTAAAAGGTTCCTGCAAATGCTGGGAGTAGTTCTGCGACGTTTACCATGTTGAGTCCAAAGGAAATAGAGCAAGGTCAGCCAGTCACAGCTGATGACTCAAGGAAGGAAGCTTGTGTGAATGTGCGCATGAATGTGTGTTTGTGTAAGAATTTGAACTCCACTTTAGATCACTTCCTGATGAAGCCAACAAAGCAAGAGCTTTTCTTTAATATATCCACCAAATATGTGTGTGTTTTCAACTACACACAATTCTTGAGAGGAAAATGCATATTAAATCTAAAACATACATATGAAAAATTGAGAAAACCTAATCTAAAAAATATAACTGCAAGCAGCAATAACCGAGGCTAAGCGTAAAAAAGACGACAAGACATGCCAACATGTGTCAAACCAACTGCAGCAAGGAGCATTTGAAGACATTTAAAGATGAACTAAGGCAAAATGGCTGAAAAATCACATACATTACCTAAAAAATGTGATTAAATGGATTATCACTTTCGACCAATAGGTGGCATAGTCACAAATTCGATTTGATGTGGTCAGAGTTTGGCGATGACGATGAAAAAAGCTTTGGTACACAGATTTATTCAAAAGTTATAAGCATTATTAGAAATTGTGTTATTAATTTGACCAAAAGGTGGCGCTGTCATTAACTCGTTTGAGTACCTTCAGGGGATGGTGCTGATGGCACAAACTGAGTCTCGTAATGTTACACCAATGCATGTTAAGTATAGCATGTTACGTTATAGCGTCACCAAGAGGCAAAATCCTGCAATTTTTTTCATGTGTCCTTAGAATGAGCCCATGCATGTGTGTGCCAAATTTGGTGAAAATATCTCAAAAGCTATAGACATTTTTATGAAGAAAAAACACATAAAAACTTACTGACACGTGACTGTGATTAAATTTTACTACCCCTTACTATCAATATTTTGGCATCTGGGCATTGGCTTGAAGATATCGACAATTAAAATTGGCGGACAAATTATCATGATGAAAATGACGTCATAGGGTCCAATCGAATCGGCTTGAGGCAAGGAATAAGACGACAAATGAATTGTGATTCTAGCCAATCTGGTTCAAAAGTTATTATCATAAACATAAGTGAAAGTTTGGACAGTTAGTGGCGCTAGAGGGATTAAGTTGGAGACCTCAAATTTGCTATGAAGACTTTTCAGACTGTCCTCTATCAGTGTACCAAATTTCATAATTTTCCCGCAAGCGGTTCTATGGGCTGCCATAGACTCCCAGTCTGAATAATAATAATAATAATCCGAACAGATACAATAGGTGCCTCCACACCTTCAGTGCCTGGCCCCTAATTAATGCAATTTAAAGGAACCGTATGTAAGATTGTGGCCAAAACTGGTACTACAATCACTTTCAAATTACTGTAGAGCGGTGTATCCCCTCCCCCTCCCCCCTGACTCGAGCTTGCCAGGGTACAGGATCCAGCAGGATTCTTCTCCATTTTCAGCCATCTCAAAGGCATCTCCTATACAAATCCTTGTTTTATTTGGACTTTGTCACAAAGTATTTCAGAATCATAAGGTTTTTTGGATTCTGGAACGTTAGACATTTTTTTATCCAACATGTTTGTATCTGCAGCTGTGGTAACTAGAGCAGAGCTGGCAACTCGGATGCTGCAACACTACTGACTCTGTGATTGGTAGATCGGTGGAGGGCGGCGCATCAGACCAAAACACAACATGACAACATCAACATCAGTTGGGAGCTGAAACTTTACTTTTTAAATGACAATATCCTGGCTGGACTACTGTTGTCAGTGATAAGTATATTTGAAATTATGTCTTTGTCTAGTGGCATATCAGGGCCATTTTATGATAAATCGAAATACATTTCTAACATATGGTTCCTTTAAATATCACAAACAATATATTAACATTTGTATCATTTCCAGTCCAGGTGTAACAGTCAAGTTATACACAGTCCTGCAAAGTTAAAAATGTGTAAATGTAATTTACACCACATGCACAATATGCAAGTTTCAGGAAAATTACAGCCTTTTTAGGGGGCAAATATATTATAAGCTACTCAAAAACTCTTTAAATACACAGGCTAAGTTCACAGGGTTCACATATAAGTTCACATGTATTATATAAATAAAGGTGACTTGACAGGGCCAAAGAAGCAGATTTTTTGAAGAAACACCCGCATAGGAAATGAGTAGACATAAAAATGTCTACTATCTCAGTAAAAAATGTGCAGGTTGCAGACGGCCTAAATCTACACCAACAATATTCATAATGCCACAACATTCCTTGCAATATGCAAATCCAATTTCCAAATGCTTGCTGATGGCCCGGTGTATCAGCAGAACAAATTCAAGAGGTCTGTTAGGCTGGCTGGGGTCTAATCAGAGGTCACACCTCATTTAAGAGAAAATTGGCATGACAAGAGTCAGTCCCTGCAGGGATATAACTTTCCATTAGCCTCAGGGTTGAGGGAGAAGGGAATACACACACAACGGACTGCAGGTCACTGGAAGGTCTTCCAAACTATTTCTGTGACTAGTCAAAAAGGTATGCTATATATATATATATATATATATATATATATATATATATATATATATAAACTCTCTGAAAAGGACACACATACAGTATGATTAAAATAGAGAAAAAAAGATACAAATAAGTTAGAGGACCTCACAGTGCACAATTCCCATAGCATAATATTTACTAATCACTAAACATATATATTTTTTTTTAGACATATTTCAACCCTAATCACTGTATATATTACAATCAAAATAGATAAGAAGAAACTTTCAATGACAAAACTAGCTTTCTGACTGATCTGAATAAGAAGGAATTTTCCCATAAACATTCACAGGGGGAATTCAGACGGCAGGATGGCGGAAACAGACGAACGGTCACTTGGTATATGTGTCATTCTATTCAGCTCATTGTGAAAGCTCATCTCCCTCTCATCCCTACGAGTCACAATCAAGTCACCCAGCAGTCACTGTTCGAGTCATGAATGCTCAAATTGTTCATGAATAACAGATTTAAAACACAAACTAGAGAGCAAGTCCTCTTAATCATCTCTTAAAGGTCATGTATATCAGAAGCAAAAAGTAAAGCTTTCTTTCTCAAACTCGTTAAGAGTGTGACATGGACTAATTTTTGGTATTAATAAATAAATCAAGACAACACACAGCCCTAGATGACTGATGACATTAAACTGGATTCAGTGGACAAAAAAATCCAATGTGAATGTTTTTGGTGATTAATATCATTAATTTTGTAATTAAAGCATTCCGTTGGTTTTAAATATATTAAAAGAAAATAATGTGTAAGTATTTAGTTTAACAATGACACAGTATATTATATATTAACTAATTTAACATAGAAACATACTGTAACATTATTGTTCAAAAGTTAGGGGTCTGTAAGATTTTATGCTGCATGATCAAAAATACAGTAATATCAGTAATATATAATGCATGATCAAAAATACAGTACTGTCCTATTGTGAAATATATGATCATTGATGATCATTACTCCAGTCTTCAGTGTCACATAATTCTTCAGAAACCATTATAATATGATAATTTGGTGCTCAACAAACAATTATTTATATTACCAATATTGAAAACAGTTGTGCTGTTTAATAATTTTGTGGAAACTGATAAATTGTTCTCAATATACTTTGATGAATAGAAAGTTCAAAAGAACAGCAACTATTTGAAACTGAAATATTTTGTAACATTATAAATGTCTTTACTGTCACTTTTGATCAATTGATTCCTTCTTTGCTTGATAATGTTTATTTAAATAAAAAAACTTTGAATAATACATTAACAAACAATAGGTTCAATATAAAAATATGTTTTTCTGCAGTCTTTTTGATAGTTCTTCTCTTAATATGTAATTTCACTAAAGCCAAGTTAATTAAATACCAACAAGAGGAAATTCTAAATTTAGCTTTAGTCTCTGCTTAACAACCCCCACCTGTAATTACAAAATTGGCATGTAAATTACAAAATTTTAATGGTCAAATTAAGTGAAAGTGTTATCAGGATAAAACAAAAATCCTAAATGAATGCCTGATGTTTTACGGCTCATATCACAACGATCATAATTACAGCATATTAAATGGAGTGCATCAAATCAATGAACTGCAGCTTATGTCATATTGATATCATATCGCATTTTTTAAATACTGGATTATATTTTTTTAACATCAGTTAAAAAAAAACCTACTCAGAGTTCAGTTCATTTTCGCTCTTTTCCCCAACTTCTAGACACTTGTATGACTCATTTGGCCTGCCTGGCACATACATAGTGCTTTATCTCTCTCTGCCTCTCCTTATCTGGGCTGTGTCAGCAGGGCTCTGCTTGCTACATCCACGCTGAGGCTGTGCAGGAACACTAATTAAACCCAAATGTGCCGCATGCTTCCTGCATCCTGAAAAGGTTTTCCATTTCTTTTAGTGTTTCTGTCCTATTTAATACTCAAACTCAAGAGAAGTACAATTGGGCTGGTGAAAAGTCACTAACACACACACAAAAAAACAGGAAAATAGAGAAAAACATTGTATCTAAAGCACACGCTTGCTTTTCAATGCAGTCAATTGAGCATTTCTAAGTAAACAAATCAGATGAAACAAACCAGTCATGTTGTCCACAATGTTTACGATACAGTTTACAGTATACAGTGTACAAGTTTAAACGGTGTCTATTTTTAAGCAGCACATTTTATGAACTCCAGATTCGGACAGACACACCCACCAGCTGCATGCATGTGTCTCGAACCAACAAGCCCCTTAGCTAGAGTGAAAGGCTGTGTGTTCTCACAATCTCACCCACAACAATTGTGCCAGATGGGAGTGGAAAGCCATAAGCGGCTATTTATCTTTCATATGCAAATATGAAATCTGATGCGGGGACAACTTAGACCAATAACACCAATAAGAAACAGATGCATCTACAATGGAAGTGCTTGGTAACAGACAGAAAAACAAAGTACAGTTCACCTAAAAATAAAAACTGTTACTTTTATGTACTATCATGTAGAAAAAAATGCACATTTTAAAGTTAAATTCATCAATCTGGTGCACTTTGGTAGTTCAAAATTCAGAGCTCTAACCCATTTTCAGTCCAAATTGAACAAAGAAAAAGTCGACTTGTACCTGAACTTTAACGGAGAATCAATCTTCTTTTAGTTGGAATATTGTCTCAGTGTACATATTAGTATTATTACTAATATGTACACTGTATTAGTATTATACATACACACTATTAGTAATATTATGTAATGTTATAATAGAATTCCTATGACAGTAATAGCCATACATTCTAAAGCAAATGAAACTTTCCTAATTAGTTCTGTCCTAATTTCTACCCGTGAGCTTCTATTTTGACGGAAACTGCAGTTGAGCTTTTATTTTGACAGAAAACAAGTTTACAAACGCGTATCATTACAAATCTAGTGAAATGCTGTAATCGCCAACTATGCAAATGTGAAAATAATGTGAAACTGTTGCTCGCTTCATTCTCAAATGCATGCTAAACTCAACACATGCACAGATAGATTTCACTGCATTCATTTCCACACAGTGAACGGAGTTGATCACGTGCTGATCGCGTGAGCGAAATAACATTTCTCTTTGCTCAGCCAGAGAGAAATATAGAAAAAATTAATGACAATTAGTACAAGGTTAAGAAAAACTATTGTTTCTGTGTTCAAGATTTACATAAATGCTTCTTTATTTGGTGCTTTAAAGCTTCTAAAACCTTTTCCTTCCTAGATTGGCTCAATGCACAGTTTTTAGTCATGACATTGGAATATGGTTTCTAAGCCAGTGTTGTACTCAGAATAACTAATACAGACCCCCAAAAACAGGCCTTTCCAGGACAATGAGTGCAAAAAATAGCCATTGCTCGGGTTACGTTCAACTTTGAAACAGCAACACCAAATTTTGGAAAGTTTTCATATTTCTTCTTTACTGCCTAAAAGGAATCTCGATAATCTTAGTGTTGATCCAGTACTAAAACAATGCATCAGATCTGTTGATCTCACTTTATGACACAGGTCCAACATTCTTTCCTATGAGGAGTTTCTGTTTTTCTCATTACCATATGCTGGGATTCTGTGCGATTTGATCACTACTCAACCTGAAGAGTGCTTCGGAAGAAGACGTTCTCATGGGCCTCTGCTTCTCAAAACACTAATCTTTGGCACATATCGAATCCATTAGAACTGATTGTGGGGTTCAAAAGTCTAGGTGGATGATGGGAAATCTGGGATTTAAAATCAGAATTAAAACTTGAAAATAGGGGTGTAAACCAACAAAAACTGCATAAAGATGACGCATACATTTCATAAGGAAAGGGAGGGGAAATCACCTTATGAAAGGTAAAAATACCCTTAAAGATAAACTTAATGGAAAAGTAACTTTCTGTAACTACATTGAACTAACCAACGCACAGAATATAAGGAATATGAAAAGCTGACCAACCCTAAACCAACCAAGGTAACAACACAAATCTAATTGGTCTAATTATAATTTTTTGACAAAATACCAAAAAATATTGTGATTAATTGCACTAATTTAACTGCACAAGTTTAGTGCTGCGAATTTGTGTTAAGTGCAACCTTTCGCAAGTATGGGTTTCTGCAGGCCGGACTAATAGGTCTTTACAATTGGTCATGAAAGCTGCCTGTTAGGGTGTGTGGGAAAGTTTAGGGTTATGCTGCCTTCACGTGCTATCAAGAATAATCGTAAATACAAGTTTACTACTTACAAATTGGGCATGGTGGGTGCCAATAGCCACATGGGCAGTGCCGAGACAACAGCTTCATTACCTTATCTTGTTAAATTAGTACATTTTTGCATTTATGAATAATCATTTGAAGCATATTGTATGCTTTATACACAGCAAACATAACCTGCATTGGACAGAATATCCAGAATCGTCAGCAAGACTATCTAGATTGTGTGGTGATGAACGTTTGTTAATGAATCAGATGATAAATATCATTTTAAAAATAAATAAGCAAGAATAAACCTAGTGACCTCCATGATTCCTGTTCTTTCTGACAACAGAGCACTTGAATGCAACAAGTAAAGGCAGCTTTATTCTTTGTTCGTAGCATTGTGTACATTTCAGCATGCCCATTACCACCTGCAGATAATACCCGTCTCACCATGTGAACTACTTTTTATAGACAGTTGATGCTCTTGCGTCAAATGTAAGCACAATAAAAATAGTGCTGAAATTTCACTTTTCACTCAAATTGCTATGCTGATTATTATAATACGGAAATCTGTATTTAACTAGAAAAGTGCTAAACTCAGTCAGACCCAAACACCACAGCACAGTACAGTATGAAATAGTCTTAACAGACACTCTAAGTGCACTTCACAGTGTAAACATCAGATCATGTAGCAAGCATCTAGCCAGAAAGCAATTCAGAAATGAAAAAGCATGTGTGACTTACTCTCTAGAGGCCTTGCAGGGGCTTCATGTACTGATGGAGGAGTTTTGTATTCATTGAAGGTAGGAGTGATGCTGGCTGCTGAGGTGAAGCTGTTCTCTGACTCCCTTGCAGGAGACGGTGTGTCCAGCTGTCTGTTAATGTGAACCTCAGCTCGTCTAGATGGAGCGGAGATCTCAAGAGGACTTGGAGGCTCTGCTCGCCTCTGGGACAGCTCTGGGATCCGGGACGTGGATACTGGTGGGTCAGCTCTCCTAGGGGGTGTTGGAGGTTCTTGGGGTCTGCTGTGGTTACCCTCAGCCCTTCTGTGAACTGGTGCATCTGTAGTTTTATTCTGGAGCGAGACCTCAGGTCTCTTAAGCCGAAGCGGGCAATACCGGGACTGGGTGAGCTGTCCACCTGCTTCGAGGAGATGTCGATGGAGAGCTCTGTCCTGCGTGACCCAGTGTCTTGGATGCGGCCCCCCAATATCTCCATGCGCCGCAGGCTGGACTTTGGAGAACGCTGGTTGGAGGAGGAATCTGAAGCATGCCTGGAGGTGGATTCGGAGTTGTGGGATCTCGCGTCATAATAGCGGCTGCTTGTAGATGAGGTCGAGGATCGTAGAGGGTTGGTTGTTCTACGGGTAATAGGAGAAGGGTTTGTGGATGTGTCCTCCTCCACTTCAAATGACCTCTTTAGTGCTGTGAACAAATATGGACAAAAATGTTCATAAAAACCAGGTTCAAAACTTAAAGCAGAACAACTACTTGAAATAGATAACTAACTAAATACTTTTATTTATAGTTAAAATAATGATTTTTAGTTATGCTTAGGTAGGATTTAAAACTAACTAAACCTAAAACTAAATCATAATATTAACAGGAGCACAGGTACCTCAATAAAAAATGAAAAATATAACCAATAGGCCCTAGGCCTAAATAAAAATAAAAGAAGTCAGACTGATATAGTTAGGCCTAATCACCAGTCCATCATATTGAGCTGACTAGTAAACAAAGTGTAAAATGTTAAACTTTTTTCGATGATTTGAAAATGTAAACAAAGTTCGCACGGTCGCAATAAACTGTAACAAATGTAACAACAAGACGCTGAAACAAACGTTTCTTTTGCGCTGGGGAAATAAGCTTGAAGAGTAGGCATACACTTGTCTGGTTGAAATAAGGAAATACCTGATTTCACACGTTTCAAATGTTTCGTAAACATTGCTGCAGCTTGAGAGCACTCGCGCCTTAAACACACGGCCTGCCTTCCTTACCAAATAGCACGTTTGAATCAAATGAGTCGGCTCACAAACAGTTCTTCATTGAATCGGTCCGAGTGGGAGCCAAAAACCGAGTCATTAAACCGAGAACTGCTGTAGCCTATGCAGTGTGGGTACAAACACTCTTATTGATAAAACTGAATTGAAAAGAAAAAAATAAACAGCAATATGTTGCCTACACAATATGTTACCTACACATTTATGCACTTTATTTGAGCGTCCAGGAACCACATGATGGACGGTAATTACGCGAATGACGTAAATAATCACTGAATCCATTTTTCTTTGAAATGACCTGTTTGAAAGAATCTATTCGCAAAAAGAGTCATAGTTCTTAAACTATGAAATATTTTCGTGGCTATGCACCTTGTTCTTAAATATGTATAAATAGGCTCTACTTTCTTTGCGTATCTTCTTGCAGTGTGCACTTACAAAGCACTAGG